>BSBK01002082.1:5000-605000 GCA_027943335.1 Chamaecyparis obtusa | reverse complement strand
AATATCATTCGAAACATTTCTTGGACACAACACAACATAAAATGTATGTGTCCTTTTGTAGTTCATATCCTAATATAAAGATTGGGAAAACATTGTTTGAAAGATTGAAGCCATATTATAGCAAGACAGACAAAGTGTTTTAAACTTGTTGTTGCTGTTATCATATTGAATTTTCTCTCCACTATCAGGTTTTTTGAAAGTTTGTAGAAGACACTTATGGTTTTGAAAATGCTCCTCCTACTAGACGAAGTGAGTTCATCTCATCCATTTTATATGACAAAAGAGATGATGTAGCTGGACAAATAAATTGCATAAAAGGAATATGTCAAACATGTGCTAATTTGACTTTTTTTCCTTTGAAAAATGAAAATATTGATGTAACAAAGATGGTAAATTGAAAGATTTACAAATATGTAAAGAATGAAACAAAATTTGGGAAATAATCCAAAAGGTTAGAATATGTTGAACAAGAGATAAATGTTGGAGTATTTATGGAAATTTTTTTTAAAAATGATTCAACCCTACATTCATCATGCTTTTTTTGCAAAGTGGCAAGAACAACAATTAGAAACACTAAGATACAATTTCCCACTTGGAACTATTGTATCAATTGTTGATTTTGGAGAAAATTATTCTTTTGTTCATCAAAAGGCAATTCATTCAAAATACTACTTTCCAGAGAAAATTACTATTATGGTACATGTGTGTTATCGACACGCACAATTAGATTTGGATGGTATTCAGAGCACATTTGAAGCATGGGTCATCAAGAAGGAATATCATTTTTATATAAGTGATGATAGACAGCTTGACATTCATTATGTAGAACACTGCTTCAAGATGTTTTTTGCAAATTTGAAAGAAAAAGGTATAAAAATTGATAAACATTATGTTTGGTCAGATGGATGTGCTGCACAATTCAAATCATCAAGACCATTTTATGCACTATGTAGACATCATCGTAATGAAAACATACCACATGTCTGGAGTTTCTTTGAGAGTGGACATGGAAAAGGTGAACATGATGGTGTCGGAGCTTGCATCAAACTTGCTATACGAAAGTATCAAATGAATTATAAGGGAGTGCATATAAAAAATGCACATGATGTAGTTGAATGGTGCAAGACACATTTCACACCAAAATGAGAATGACATGTCATCAGGATTGACTCAGGTGGTGCCATATATAAAATTTTGGGGTATAAAAGTTATGCACACATTTTTAAATTATTTGAAAGTGTTTAAAAATTTTATGATATTTTTTAATCAAATTATATTTATATAGAATGTATTATATATACATTTGTTCGGGTGTTGATAGAAAAATTATGCATGGTTGCAATAAGATAGAAAAGATGCGATCTTTGCATTCAGTTATGAGTAAGAATTGTCGCAGTTAGATGTTGAACACTAGGGACTACTCATGCTTTTGTTGTCATTACATTACTGACAATTATGAGGAATGTATCAATCAAGACCGTGGATATGTAGGTGCATGGAATCTAGTACCACTAGCTGTTACTAATACAATTGATAGAGATGAAGATGAAAACTTTGATGATGTCCCTTTGATTTCTACTGATTACGATCATATATCAGGATTGGTCAAAATTGGTAAGTATATATATTTCACATTATATCGTACATTGAGCTGCATGTATAGATAGATAAACAGATCTATAGATTGAACTAAGAAAATTTTAAGATCTCACACACATATATGTAAATTTATTATGGAGGAGATGTCTTTGCAGTGATTGTTGAACGTGGAAATGTAGAAGGACTTGGTTATTATTTATAATCATAACACCAGCACCAGCAACACCTCTATCTCATAATTCATAATCATCTTTTCACAATATACTAGGAACAATAAATAGTAAACATTTTCACTCCAGAAGAATATCTTGTGATCCTAAAATCGATGAACCCATCATGTCAAGGAAACAAATATAACTCCTAAACATTCCATAACCTTCACATCTCAAAATATTGTCACACCAATCAATAATGATCCTAATACTGCCACATTGTCTCTTCCCAAACATTCAAAATACTAGTCTTTCATAAATAAACCATAACTAACTCAAATATTACTATAAACATATATAACTTGACATATATCAAGTATAGACACATCGAGAAACACACACACACACACACACACATAAATCTTCACATCATCATATCTTCAATAGAATAGTCGTACCAATCCAATAATTTTAATATACATTCCTATAACATCTCTGCAACAGTGTGACAACAAATAAATATGTTGACATGAATGACAACATATCTTCCAAATATGTGATAGTGATCCCTGAAGTAAATAGTCTCTTCAAACTTGAGAATAGAGCCATCCCAATAGATAAGTTCTCTACTAGAATTTCTCTTTGTGTGTTTTAGTGTCTATTGGTGGAAGAACTTAGTAATACAATCTCCCTATTTTCTCCATTGAATTCTAGATCTTTGTTTCCGAAAGATTTATTCTTTTAATATGATATCAAAAAGAGTAGACAAACGAGACTTCTCATCCATAGCATTTTGAGGTGACCAACCATCTTTTCCAATCTGACTTTGAACTTCTGGAATATTTTATCTTTAAAGCCTTTTTTCAAGGAAAAAGTTACCAAAGAAAAAATTGTTCCAATTCTTCAAATTAGAACAGATCAGTTTTAGATTGCTAACCAATATAAGCATTATAGTACCTTAAAAATTCATAAACTAGAAGTAAAAAAGAAGGGCTTTAAAATGTGAGTTGTAAGTCCACATCACCTCAAATATAGAAGGGATGAAAAATTTGGATTTACTGGATTCCCAATTGAGGAGGATAGTACAATGATCCCAACTAATCCTGATACGAGAAGATGAATTTTAATTTATCATATATGGATCAAGTTTTAAGATATAATACAATGATCCAATCTAAGATGAATAAGATGGTTATCAGTAGACATATTTGAGTCCAAGGTAAACCTATTACCACTCTAATCTAAATCCAAAAACTAACCATTGTATAGAAAATCATGGAGATATTGCATATAATCTAAATAAATACGAATTACACCTTTTTTTCAGAAGGGAAAAGTGGAGAGTTAAAGTCTCCCATAATCATCCAATTTGAATTTATAAAAGAAGAACAATATAAGAGAATAGAGTCCCAAAAATCTCTTCTTTGAGTTACACTATTAGGAGCGTAGATATTAGTCAAAATCCATTTGGTTGAAGAGAAAACATCCATGAAGAATATGTGCATAGTGTTTTTGGAATGGAAATGGAGGGAAATAATTAGGTTATATAAGGTTTCCAAAGAATAGCCAAACCCTCTGATGCTACATCTGCTACAACAACCATAAAATCAGGAAACAACTAGATGTAGTTACTTAATTTTTAGAAGGCTTCTTCTATCATTTTAGTTTCTTAGATAAGAAGAATATTTGGATGAAGGTCTTTTAGTAGATTTTTGACTAAAATCTATTTTTGAGAGTCGTTGATCCCTATGATATTCTAAGAGAGAATAATCATATTTTTAATTTACAGGAGAAATACTGCTCCAGAGTACTTTGGCTACCATTCACCACATCCCCAGCTATAGTAGAGTCATGAATATCCTTTTATTATTTCTGACCTTTTTATTTTCCCTACATCTATAGATTTGCAAAATTTCAAGTATGAGGCCAAGGGAGGGGAATCCTAATCTTTTAGTAGAAGAGGGGGAGGGACATATAGAAAAAAGAACATGGGAAGTAATGGAAAGGGGACCCAAATAAAAAAAAACACTAGAGCCATGGGAGAAGGGAGGGAAAAGGAAGAATGAGGGATGGGGAAGATTAGAGGGGACAGAGGGAAGAGCACAAAATTTCCATAAGCGACCAACTAAGGATAGAATCAATAGGTATCAATCAGCGGAAGGTCCACAACTAAAGCACAATCAGAAAAACATGTACAATAGTACCAAGAGAATCCATCACCATACTGCAGTAAACCAAAGGCTTAACTCCCCCGTCGAAGTCGAAGTCATCTAGGAAAGAACCAGGAATACCTTTACCATCATCATGGAAAGGAAGGATGGAAGAAAAATTAGGAGCTTTGGGGGAGGGAGTAGAGTCCAAACTGATTCATTTACCCTGGTCACCAAACTTAGCACAGTCAAAACCGATGTGCTCTACCAACAAGAAAACCTAGCTATAAAGGTTTAAGTTTTCATATTCAATTTTTTGTGTCCAAGGTCCCAAATGGAATTTAAGATCAACTGATATTGGAAGAAAAGTTCCAGGAACTACCGAAACACAAAAATGAGAAAAAATAAATCTGGCTCTATTTTTGGTGGCAATGTACACACCCAAGAATTCTCGAAAAGAATTAGCGATGCCTTCAATCACTTCTGTCCCAAAATTTGAAGGGGAGTCTTGAGAGGTGAAAATAGGTCATAACAACTCCAAATAGATGAGAAACAGGGTCAAACCCTGACCTCCATTTGCATAGTTACAAGGATTGTTTACCATAAAACCAAGTCCCTATGACAAAGATTCGAACACAATCTTCCTTCAAAGTGAAGGAAAAGAAAAAAAACCTTTAGGGTGCGCAAAAACTGAGACCGAGCCCTTCAAAGCCTAGGGCATCAAGACCCATTTGTTAGGATTAGCATACATAAATTTAATAGTTAGATGCAAATATAATCAATAATGCAAAGGAATAAAGCACACATAAGTAGAACAAGAAGACACAAAGATTTGATATGGTTCACCTAATCTTGGGATACGTCCACCAAACAGAGAGTCTAGTCTTATTATCTAGTAATTTATGCTTGTTACAATCTGCAACCCCTTGCAACTCAATATCACTGTAAAAAGCTATGAAATTCTCATATAGAGAAAACCCTAACCCTGATCCATTATAACAAGATTTATGTTGGTTAACAAGTTAACCCTAAAAAATACTTGATGAGTCAACCTGGGGAAAGTTTGACGAGTCAACTCAAAATCTCTTGACAAGTTAACCACGAACCCTACAATAAATGAAAAGTGTATAGTAGTTGCCTGATTAGTCATGACAATCCAACACCATTTTCTAGCAAAAAGAATGTTGGTACCAACATCTGTCTTGTCCATCGAAACCCCACATTTCAAGAGTTCCTGAGCCTTTACAAAAAGATCTTCTAGGCCCCTCCTAAATCCACATGCTTATAAGACAGAGGGGGAGGGCACCCACTTACCTTGGAACCACCTGCCAATGATTTGAAACTATCCTCATCACAAGCAAACAGTCCCAACAATTTCAAGAAAAATGTGAGGGCTGGTCACACACTTGTTAAAGGATAGAATGGAAGGAGACCCTAGATGAAATTGAAAACCATGCTAGTTACTATAGATCATATCCTGAAGCACATGCTTTGTATTGCCAGGATTCGAAACTTTCTTTCCTACTCACCAGTGCTTGTAGAGATGATCATGAATTGCACTCAAACACAATTTTCTACAACATTACATTATTATAGTTATACTGTAGTATATTCTTATTATATTATTATAATATATTCTTATCATATTATGTTATCGTGTATTAAAATTATTTAATGATAAATATTTCAATTTGGATTAAGGTTCTATTAAGATTAAATATATTAATCATAAATAATTTATTGATAATATCATCATTTAAATTATATATAATAACAAATTTATTACTAATATTTGATAATTTTTCATATTTCATTAAAGTAAAATATCTATTATTTTATATATGGTGGAATTAAATTAGAGTGTGTATCATTTGAACTATTATTTTTTATTTTATTATATTTACGTGTTCATAAATTTATTTTAAAAACTTTAAAATTAATTTAAAATAATAATGTATTGAAATTTCAATAATTATTTATAGAATGTCAAAATACATTTAACTTTTAACTTAAATCTTCTAGACGTGTCCTTTGAACCTCGTATAAATACAAATACTAGCGTATATTAATTTAAAAATCATTTTCCCCAAAGTTGTCATCTATTTGAAGTTTAATGCGATAAATCTCCACGTTAGTATTTGAATTAACGAAATGGGAAGAAAGAGTAAGAAGAATTCTTCTAAGATTGTAGAGGGAGGGCAGCATATTTATACCAACTTGGTGGAGAAGATCCTTCAAAGAGTATTTAATGAGGCGGACGAATCTTGCAGGTCACCAAGCAAGATATTCGACCGTAGATGGCGATATACAATGTGCAAAATGTGTATTGGCCTTCCCTTTTCCAGATTAGTAAGTGCCTTCCACATAAGATATGAAACACAAATCAAGAAAAATTCCCCTTCTCAAATGCAACTTCAGAACCACCATAAGAGTATCCTTGGAGCACTAAGAGATTTTTCTGACAATAGTTACGAATATCAGGAATGTCCAAATCTGGATTTCGATGCAATAGAGGAGATTTTAAGAAGACTTCCAGTGCCCTCGTTGATGAGGGCAAAGACTGTTTGCAAAAACTGGAATAGGGCAATATCAGCCACTACTTCTAGTCTCCTCAATGTTGAGGATTGTCATCTTTTTGTTATGCAGCACATGGTGCAGGGCTTTCAAGGAATTTCTTTCTTCAGTAGCGCACTCAACCGCTGGTTTCGAATCCCTTTATTTCGCCAAAAGAAATGGGGTTGGCATTCTCACTATCGTACGACACAGCTTTACCTTTGTGCTGCAGCAGCTGGGTTTTACCTCTTTCTTGATTATGAAGGTTCCTTGTGTCGCAAGCTGCCCATCGTAATTAATCCTGTAACCAAACAATGCATTGAGTTGCCTCCTCTTCCAGACGGTTACGGATGGACAAAAGGAACAGCCATAGAACTTATTGCCCAGTCTGGCCACTTCGATATTATTGCGTTAGGGTTCTATGAAAGGGAAACGGATTACTGTACCCTGCTCTACAATTCCATCACAGATATGTGGACTAGTACCCATGCCATGCCTGCTATTCCGTCAAACATCATTCTGACTGCTGCCTACCGGACAAGACACCCTTGGACCAGCGCATTACACAATGGTGTGGTCTACTTTACACATAACTACGGTCTTCATCTGGGTTGTTATGACATTGTCTCCAAAATGTTTCAGTTTAAGGAGATCGAAGGAGGGTTGCCTCCGCAGATTGATTCTAATTCTGATGAAAACACCCACATCTCTCTGCCTTCCTTAGTGGCCTGTAATGGGAAGCTTCTTTTGGTAGGGAGGTTAGAGAAGGAGGTTGGGGAAGGAAGCTCCACATGGGGTGGTATCCCTTTCATCGAGCACGCTTTGGTTGGGATATGGGAGTTGAATAGTGATAACACATGGTTTTGGTCTCTCATTTCTGTTACTCCCCGTGATTTGTTTGAAGACACTGTGAAGTCATCACAGGGAACAGATTTCATGGTTGCCGCTTTATCACATAAAATTTGGCTTACGATTAGAGGAAGCAGGAATGTTATGACACTTGATTTGAGGTCCATGGAATGGAGCGCATTGCCAGGCTGCCCCACTGAAGATACTGTTGATACTTATCCAAGGACTGCTGTTTGTGGAACTTTGTCCATTTGCAACATTTCACACTTGAACTAATATCTACATTTATGATCCATCGACATTTATCGTTAATGTGTATTTACACTCTTTTATTATTCTGATTTGTATATTTTGGAGTCTCAGATCATTATATGTATCATATATATATATATATATATATTGTACTTCACACTTCTAAATCAATTTTAATAAAGTAAAATTCTGATAGATTATAATACGTACCTTGATTAATTATCATTATATCTGAGATTTAGAGTACAGATTGGTAACATCTCCCCAAACGATAAAAAACAAACGTCCAAAGGAATGTATTTTGATTTTGAAAGCGAAACTCGGGAATCTTTCTACGTGCATCTTCATTTAATTGATTTCTTTTACACATTTCATATGTATAATTATATTTAAACAAAATGAATTAGGTAAAGGAAATGTATTCTGCTCCTATATTCATCCATTTCAAGAAGAAATTTCCCAGCGCAGTATCGCATGAATCGTACATACGACTGTAGCATTCTTTGAGTTGTCAAATCAATAACAAAATGTTGTAGAAGAAAGATTTTATAGGCTTCTGTAAATTCCGTACTGCCAACAAATTAATTTTCCATCATGTATCACAAAAGCAGTACGATGTATGGTTCAATTTTTTTAAACGGTACATATATCCTGCCTGCCTGCCAATCCTCCAGTCTTTTTAACTTCGCATTACAAATTAATTTCCTTTATACAAGCTATCACAAACATAGCTTTCCAGTTAGTTTACAGTTCACCAACTTAGAAAATACAATTTTATTAGTATTACTTTTAAAGGGAATAAACTAATTGTTAATGACGAGCTTTTAATATTAGAAAATTACGGAAATGTCATCTTTCATCGAGCAAAGTTATTTCATCATCTCCGTATTATTCAATGAATGCAATTTAAATTAGCACTTGCACCTTAAGAGGCTCAAGGGAAACACTCATAGGATAGAAAGTCAAAAATAAATTTTAATTGAATATTAATTCAAATTGTCAAATGAAGTTGAAAAAAACAGTTTTTGTTAAAATTAAGTAATATAATATGTGATTGAGATATAAATGTCCTTCTTCTGTAAGTAATTATATCTCAAGTCTCTTTGATGGATTCCATACATATTTAGATTGATCATTACATATTAAGAGCGTGGTGCGTGTTTATTCCTAATTTGAATAATAGCTGTAGAGAAATCATGGCAATGGATGAAAACACGTGCATTAATGAAAAAATCTTCTAAAGACAGAAATCAAATCCATCAGCATTTTATAGGACTTTGTAAATTCTGCAGTGCCCACTCATTAAATTTCTGTCATGTATCACAAATGCATGAAAAATAGATATTTGGTTTGATTTCTGTAAAGGGCATATTTGTATATATATATAAGAGTCCTGCCTACTAATCCTCCAGTTCACGGACTTAGAAAATACAATTTTATTTTAATTTTTAGTAGAATAAACTAATTCATAATGATGAGCTGTTACTATAAAAAAATTATAGAAAAGTAGTTTTTCATCAACCAAAGTTATTTCATCATCTCCTCAGTATTCAATGAACGCAATTCAAAAAATACATTGAAATCAATGAATGTGATGAGCGAAAGGTGCAATTTAATTCATAAATTAATATCTAAACGAAATTTAATTTATGTTACTGCTTGTAGTCTTTTCAACCATTTTGTTCACACGCGAATTCTTTCCCTAAACCCTAAATAAAAGTCCTATGAATGGACTATGAATGGAAGGCCTGTAACTCTACAGTGGATTTCGAGATGCACAAAAGGCAAAGTCATGCAACTCAACAAAATGGAGATCTAATCATCAATGAATATAGAATAACAAATGTTGCAACACACACGTAGCAACTCAACAAATATTGGAAGAAACCCTTAGCTAGGTAGAAACTAGAAATTTATAAGAAGAGTGAGTTGTCTCATACATCAATGAAGATTCAAACATAATTTAATTAGATCAAACAAAAGATCTTTTTTAAGTAAGTGATGAGTGATGATTAAAATTGCTTGAAATTCAAATCTGTATAAGAAACTTGAAAATAAAAGATATTATAAATTTATTTTGCATAAAAGGATGATATTGTTTATTTAAGAACATTCATATTTCTATTCTATATTCTTTGTAAATGTTGGAGTGAAAAATCCAATTTAATTCATAAATTATTTTAAATTGAAATCTATGTAGAAAAATGAAAATGGCAAAATAAATTCTTTGAAATTGAAATACACTATAAAAGTGGCTTTACAATAAAAAGGTTAGATTGTTCCATTTAAGAATATTCATATTTCTATTCTATATTCTTTGTAAATTTTTAAGTGAAAAAAATCCTAATGTTCCTATAATTATAGAAATATTTACCATTTTTCTTAAAAATCTAAACAATTAGAAAGTTAAATGATAAAAAGATCAAGAAAAATACAATAAAATTAAAAACTTTATTTTGAAGAATTTATGTTTTGCGCAAAAGATTGAAATTCTTAGAACAAAAAGATATTTAAAAAAATAAATGAAGAACTTGTGAGTTGATATGCAATAAAAGGGTGTTCATTACATTGAAGGATTTAAATTTTTTGAGAATATTCAACACATGGAATTAGTCTTAATTGTGACTACCTATGACACATTTGTCCAAAATTATGTGGAAAAAGCCCGCGACAATTTTTTTTAACTTACCTATGTTATATTTTTACATATCAAATGTGGTCAAGTAAATACAACACAAACAAGTGCCACGTAGTGGCCAAGCACTTGCCTTAATAATAATAATAATAATAATAATAATAATAATAATAATAATAATAATAATAATCATCATAATAATAATAATAATAATAATAATAATAATTTTCCAAATTGTATTATGGCTATAGTTAATAATGATAAGTTAAAGATAAACAAATATACATTGTTGTAGTTACTAAGTACGAGTATAATTGGTATTAATCACAATGTAATCAATATTATAGCTATTTGATATAATAGGTGAAGTTTTATATTAATTTAGAATTATAAATATATAATAATTATAAATACAAGGAACAATTTTAATAATATTTTATATAGTTCATATAACTTATATAATGAAAAAGTTAAGTATATTAATATTTAGATTATAATTATAATTTATGTTATTTAATCTAAATATATAACATCTAATTATAATACATATAATAAATTTTATTATTCAATTTAATCTACATTAGTTAATAAATAATCTATATCCAAAACCATTCATTTATATTATAACATATTTTTAAAAATAAATATGAATTATTTTAAGGGCATGGTAAAGCATTTGATTGTAATAGAGGTAGTGCTTCCACAAAATCTGTGTATAAGAGGCTAAATTTTTAAGCCAATAGAAGAGCTCGAAATTAATTTTGTTGAATTATAAACATAAAAAATGTGCATGTATACAATATAGATTATTAATTTTGTAACAAATTTGATAAAAATAATAATTTTAATTGGTAGAAATGTGATTTTTTAATCACTAGTTAATGGGAGAAATCCAAAAATGGATGCAATAGTACTTGCCTAGCCTATCAAAAAGTACTAATAAAAGAATGTAATGAAGAGTAGAAACATTCAAAAATATATTGGAAATAGATAAGAATTGGAAAAAGGAAAATAAGGGAAAGTGAGTAAAAATAAAAGAGTAAGAGGAAATGGGTATCTAGAAATAGAAGGGTAAATAGGGATAAAAAAGGTATGGAAGAATATAATTATTTAGTCTAAAGATATGAAGGAAAATGAGAAAGTCGTCATAATCATCTAGTGTATGCAGATGGTTCAACACATGTCAAGAGTGATTAGGAGTTATATGGGGCTCATTTATAACATAAAAAATATTGTCTAGAACATTTCAAGGATGATCTTAGCCATGTTGAGAAAGGTACTTGGCAGTCTAGTTGATATTTATTGCACTCCCTGGTGTTCCACTTGATATTTGTGATGGATACATTGTGTTGATAGTTTGGGTGTCTATTAGTACTAGTTTTGAAAATGCTTTGTGTTTCAATGCATTGGCGTTTCCTGGGTTTTGTCTCTTTGAGGGATGGCTTACAACTTGTTAATGGTGTTCCAGTTTAATTTTTGGTAAACAGATGTACCCCAAGGATGTTTTAGTGATATGCTTCATGATTGTGTTTTCTGGGCTTTGTAGTTATGAGGAATTTCATGTTAGAATGGTTGTGGTAGCTTGATCATTGAGGAAATGTGATATATTTTCTGTCATATGATGTTGCACATGTTAAAGTCATTGTGTGATCTACATAGTAGTAATTATTTTCTTTGGTGTTGTATTGTGTATGGGGTCGGTTTAAAATGTTGTTCTCTTATTTATGTTACTTTGTCCTTGGCTTTGGAGGAGGTGTGTCAAGTGTGTGTAATTTTCAAGATCCCATTAGATATTTTTTTATGATTTTTTAGGTCCTCTCTATCTCTTGGAGAAGACCTAGTCTTTCACCACAATTATGTTTTGGTGAAAGACTTTTGGAATACCCCTTCTCCCTTATTATGCCTGGCTTAATTATTATTTGGCATTGATCTAAGATTGTCTAAATAGAAGATCAAACCAATTGAAATTTATCAAAAATGGGTTTGAGAACTAGGAGATACAAATTTGAGGAAGTAGTGGTGTGTGGTGAAAAATTTGGAGTTGCATTGTTAATGAATTATTGAGACATCATGTCAAAAGCATTTACATTCTAAGGAGAATACTCGTAGTAGCTTGTTGAATGCCTATCATTATATTTTAATTCATGTATCTTATGTACAGAGGGTAAGTGCCTTAAAAACATAAAGTGTGTGTTAAACACTTTCTTAGATTATTTGACAAATGATACCTAAATGTGTTTTGAATCCCCAAGAAATAGTAACTTGTCAGGTAAACATCTGAAAAATTCACACATAATAGCTAGAAGAAAGTTATTAGAATTTTGAATTTTAAATTTTAAAAATTTATTTGTGTAGTTCTTTCTAGCATGTCCTCGGATGAATACTAAGTGAAATGAACCTATTTAAGGAAGTCATACTTTGAGGCAAGAATCAATTGATTTGAATGTTGTCATAGTAAATGTAAATTGAATTGTTAATGTTTGAGAAAATAGAGATGAATAGAAATTGGAGAATGAGTCAAATTCAACACAAAGTTGTGCCACTTGTTTTTTATTAAGTAAAGCAGGTATTACAGGGTTCCTGAAACCCGCGACTCTAAAAAGGAAGTTTGAAGCAAGAATACAACAAACAAGAAACAAGCCACAAAAAGGCCAGGGCCGAAAAGCCACAAAAAAATAGAGCAGACAAGGCTAGAGAAAGCCAAAATACTCAAATCTAGGGAAGCAAATGAAGGAACAAAAAGCCCAAAGGGTGAAATGGAGACCATTATGTTCATAGTGTGACTGTTCAAAAATGGGATACAGCCACCGTCCTCCTTGCAAATCATTGTGGTTGTAAGATGATGCTCTGAGTGCAATGGAGTCTTTCCTTTTCTAGGATACTCTTCACTTCAATGGGAAAATCTTCTCCTTTTTGCCATGTCAACATAGCTTCCTTCGTGACGGCCAAGTTGGCGAACCAATCAGCCACACCGTTAGATTACCTGTACACATGGGAGATATACACCTTTTCAAAAGAGTTAAGAATGGCTCGAGTATCGACAATAATGTTGGATATAGTCCATGAGGGAGAGTGAGTGAGGTTTAAGCAGTTGATGATGTTCATCGAGTATCCTTCCAGCCAGAGCCACTTGAACCCCCATATCATGAGCTAGTTTGGTGACCTATAGAGGTGCACCAGCTTCAACATAATGATTAGTTTGAGCACCCAAAGGGAGACTAACAACCGCAATGCCAAGACCAAAGAAATTCCTCACGATTCCTCTGCTTCCAACTTGTCCCAGGTTCCCTTTAGCAGCACCATCGAAGTTGGCTTCAGTCTAGCGAGTTGGGGGGATACTCCACTCACAATTATGTCTTTTATCCTGGGTAGCTATCTGAGACTTTCCTGCAAGATGATTAGATCTTCCATAATAGAAAAAGTTCTCCTTAACAGCATGTTGGATTTTTTCAAAGATAATTTTGTGGGGAGAGGAACAATCACAAAAAATGCGATTCTTACGCTCCTTCCAGATTCCCCAGCAAAGATGGGGAAGGAGCCAGGTACAGAATAAACGGATGTCCTAATTAAAACTTTTGAAAGCCCATTGGGAAAAGAGATCAATGAAGGACAGGGAAAAACAATTGATGTTGGAGAAGGGTCAACATCACGTGCTCCTACTGGTATGGATGAACTTTTAAATTTAGCTCAAATTGTAAAGATAAATATTAATTATAGAAACTTAGATCATTTACTTATAATGGATGTGGCGAATTTGAGATCACTTGCTAATGTTCAACCCTTAAGTCTTTCTAAGAAGAGATCAATGAATATGATAGCAAGAGAAATATTGGTTAAATTTGATAATTTTGAAACACTTGAACAGGCTTAATTGCATTCACTTGTACTTATAAACAAAAAGTTGGAAGGGGTATTAAAGATATTGGGTATAGACATACCTGTGAAATTTAGGGTTTTTTAGCTTTCTAATTACCCATCAATCATATGTTACAACATAAAATTATTTTTAGTGGGAGAAGCAAAGAGGTCAAGGAATTTGATCACCTTTTGCCAGGTAATCTTCCGCCTCTCTTGCCGATCGATCTTGTATCCTTCTACCGTGTTGAGAATGCCTAGTCAAAATATTGTTGTATGAAAGCTGAATGCAAAATAAGGGAGATTATGTGCTAGTGAATATGGTGGAGGATTTGGAAGGGAAGGAAGCAGTAGCACAACTGTCAATAAATATTTTTCCAGCAGTGGTAGTGGATCCTGTGTTTCTCCCCAATTTCTTGTTCTTCATTAGGCCTAGATCTAGCATGCCCATAGCTGATAGATCAGAATCTGTGAGTCCGTCGAGGCATATATGAGGCAGCTGGAGGCCTAAGACCTTTACAAGAAAATCACAGAACCAATAAAAAAACCCTAAATGTGTTCAACATTTTGAAAATCAGAGAAAGAATAAAAAAACCCTAAATGTGTTCAACATTTTGAAAATCACAAAAAAAAATTTAAAACCCCTAAATGTGTTCAACATTTTGAAAGGATAAAAGCTTACAGAGCAACGATTGACAAGAAATTTTGGAAAATTTACATTACTGTTAAATTTGTATGGCACAGGGAAGATTGAGGGTTCGAAGAATTAAAGGCTGCAATTCTCGCTAGTGACTCTGTTGAAAAAGAATTTTGAGTGGGTCGAGGAATTGACCGCTTTTGAGTTCCTGGAGAGCCCCACCGAGATCAAAATTATATAGGGGTTGGGATGTGATTGGATCTCCAATAATAAAAAAGGGCATAGATTTGTGTAGAAGCCCCACTTTTCTTTATGTTAAGGTTATGTTGTATGTACACAACCACCTTTATTCTGCACAAGCTATCTTGAAATAAATTTGCCTCTGGGACAGATGGCTGATGACTGCCATACGTTTAGGACAAAATCTGAAACCCTTGATGCTTCTCGCCCTTCCAATCCAATGTGTTTTGTGGTGGGGTGAAATTATTTTCCCGCTTAGTTACATTTTTGCAAACTGTCTTTTAGAGCCAAAAAGTCAAAATAGAAATAAATAAAAAAGAAAAGAAAACATAAAGTTAAGACAATAATAGTTTTTCGTCTCAAAAAATTGTCTTGAAATACCTTACTTTGTAGTAGTGAGATATTATAAATTTATTTTGCATAAAAGGATGATATTGTTTCTTTAAGAACATTCATATTTTTATTCTACATTCTTTGTAAATTTTGGAGTGAAAAATCCAATTTAATTCATAAATTATTTTAAATTGAAATCTATGTAGAAAAATGAAAATGGCAAAATAAATTCTTTGAAATTGAACTACACTATAAAAGTTGCTTTACAATCAAAGGGTGAGATTGTTCCATTTAAGAATATTCATATTTCTATTCTATATTCTTTGTAAATTTTTAAGTGAAAAAACTTCTAATGTTCCTATAATTATATAAATATTTACCATTTTTCTTAAAAATCTAAACAATTAGAAAGTTAAATGATAAAAAGATCAAGAAAAATACAATAAAATTAAAACTTTATTTTGAAGAATTTATGTTTGGTGCAAAAGATTGAAATTCTTAGAACTTAAAGATATTTAAGAAAATAAATGAAGAACTTATGAGTTGATATGTGATAAAAGGGTGTTCATTACATTGAAGGATTTAAATTTTCTGAGAATATTCAACACATGGAATTAGTCTTAATTGTGACTACCCATGACAAATTTGCCCAAAATTATGTGGAAATGTCGAAAAAGCCCGCAACAAATTTTTTTAACTTACCTGTGTTATATTTTTACATATCAAATATTGTCAAGTAAATACAACAAAAATAAAAGAATGTAATCAAGAGTAGAAACATTAAAAAATCTATTGGAAATAGATAAGACTTGGAAAAAGAAAAATAACGGAAAGTGAGTAAAAATAAAAGAATAAGAGGATATGGGTATCTAGAAATAGAAGGGTAAATAGGGATAAAAAAGGTATGGAAGAATATAATTAGTTAGTCTAAAGATATGAAGGAAAATGAGAAAGTGGTCATAATCATCTAGTGTATGTCGATGGTTCAGCACATGTCAAGAGTGATTAGGAGTTATATGTGGCTCATTTATAACATAAAAAATATTGTCTAGAACATTTCAAGGATGATCTTAGCCATGTTGAGAAAGGTACTTGGCGTTCTAGTTGATATTTAGTGCACTCCCTGGTGTTCAACTTGATATTTATGATGTATACATTGTGTTGATAGTTTGGGTGTCTATCAGTACTAGTTTTGAAAATGCTTTGTGTTTCAACGCATTGGTGTTTCATGGGTTTTGTCTCTTTGAGGGATTGCTTACAACTTGTTTATGGTGTTCCAGTTTAATTATTGGTAAACAAATGTACCCCAAGTATGGTTTTAGTGATATGCTTCATGATTGTGTTTTCTTGGCTTTGTAGTTATGAGGAATTTCATGTTAGAATGGTTATGGTAGCTTGATCATTGAGGAAATGTGATATATTTTCTTTCGAATGATGTTGCACATGTTCAAGTCATTGTGTGATCTACATAGTAGTGATTATTTTCTTTGGTGTTGAATTGTGTATGGGGTCGGTTTAAAATGTTGTTCTCTTATTTATGTTACTTTGTCCTTGGCTCTGGAGGACGTGTGTCAAATGTGTGTGATTTTCAACATCACATTAGATATTTTTTTATGATGTTTTGGGTCCTCTCTATCTCTTCGATAAGACCTAGCCTTTCACCACAATTATGTTTTGGTGAAAGACTTTTGGAATACCCCTTCTCCCTTATTATGGCTTGCCTAATTATTATTTGGCATTGATCTAAGATGGTATAAATAGAAGATCAAACCAATTGAAATTTATGAGAAATGGGTGTGAGAACTAGGAGATACAAATTTGAGGAAGTAGTGGTGTGTGGTGGAAAATTTGGAGTTGCATTGTTAATGATTTATTGAGACATCTTGTCGAAAGCATTTACATTCTAAGGAGAATACTTAAAGTAGTTTGTTGAATGCCTATCATTATATTTTAATTCATGTATCTTGTGTTGAGAGTGTAAGTGCCTTAAAAACATAAAGTGTGTGTTAAACACTTTCTTAGATTATTTGACAAATGGTACCTAAATGTGTTTTGACTCGCTAAGAAATTGTAACATGTTAGGTAAACATCCAAAAAATTCACACATAATAGCTAGAAGGAAGTTATTAGAATTTTGAATTTTAAAATTTTAAAATTTAATTGTGTAGTTCTTTCTAGCATGTCCTCGGATGAGTACTAAGTGAAATGAACCTATTTAAGGAAGTCATACCTTGAGGCAAGGATCAATTGATTTGAATGTTGTCATAGTAAATGTAAATTGAATTGTTAATGTTTGATAAAATAGAGATGAATAGAAATTGGAGAATGAGTCAAATTCAACACAAAATTGTGCCACTTGTTTTTTATTAAGTAAAACAAGTTTTACAGGTTTCCTGAAACCCACGACTCTAAAAAAGAAGTTTGAAGCAAGAACATAACAAACAAGAAACAAGCCACAAAAAGGCCAAGGCCGAAAAGCCACAAAAAAATAGAGCAGACAAGGATAGAGAAAGCCAAAAATACCCAAATCTCGAGAAGCAAATGAAGGAACAAACAGCCCAGAGGGTGAGCTGGAGACCATTGTGTACATAGTGAGACTGTTAAAAAATGGGATACAGCCACCGTCCTCGTTGCAAATCATTGTGGTTATAAGATGATGCCCTTAGTGCAATGGAGTCTTTCCTTTTCTAGGATACTCTTCACTTCAATGGGAAAATCTTCTCCTCTTTGCCATGTCAACTTAGCTTCCTTCGTGACGGACAAGTTAATGAACCAATCAGCCACACCGTTGGCTTCCTTGTACACGTGGGAGATATACACCTTTTAAAAAGAGTTAAGAATGGCTCGAGTATGAACAATGATGTTGGATATAGTTGATGAGGGAGAGTGAGTGAAGTTTAAGCAGTTGATGATGTTCATCGAGTCTCCTTGCAGCCAGAGCCACTTGACCGCCCATATCATGAGCTAGTTTGGTGACCTATAGAACCGGAGAAGCTTCAACATAATGATTGGTTTGAGCACCCAAAGGCAGACTAACAACCGCAATGCCAAAGCCAAAGAAATTCCTCATGATTCCTCTACTTCCATCTTGTCCTGGGTTCCCTTTGGCAGCACCATCGAAGTTGTCTTTGGTCCAACCAGTCGGGGAATACTCCACTCACAATTCTGTCTTTTATCCTGGGAAGCTATCTAGGACTTTCCTGCAAGATAATTAGATCTTCCGCAATAGAAAAAGTTCTTCTTAACAGCATGTTGGATTTTTTCAAAGATAATTTTGGGGAGAGAGGAACAATCACGAAAAATGTGATTGTTACACTCCTTCCAGATTCCCCAGCAAAGATGGGAAAGGATCCAGGTACAAAATAAACAGAAGTCCTGATTAAACCTTTTAAAAGCCCATTTGGAAAAGAGATCAATGAAGGACAAGGAAAAACAATTGATGTTGGAGAAGGGTCAACATCACGTGCTCCTACTGGTATGGATGAACTTTTAAATTTAGCTAAAACTGTAAAGAGAAATATTAATTATAGAAACTTAGATCATTTACTTACAATGGATGTGGAGACTTTGAGATCACTTGCTAATGTCCAACCCTGAAGTGTTTCTAAGAAGAGATCAATGAATATGATAGCAAGAGAAATATTGGTTAAATTTGATAATTTTGGAACACTTGAACAAGCTCAATTGCTTTCACGTGTACTTATAAACAAAAAGTTTTAAGGGGCATTAAAATTATTGGGTATAGACACAACATCAAAGAAGAGAAAAGTTGTTGACATGCAAACTGATATGATTGAAAAAATTAAGAAAGTTTTGAACAAGCTAGTGGAGTGATCTATCACTATAGATAAGACCATTACAAGAAAAGTTATGTTGACATCCATTGTAGGTAACATTATGGGACGAAAAAGATAGATATCTTTAGTTACATATAAGTTTGGTTCTAATAGGAAAACAATATCACGATATCTTAATAGGAGAATACTTTTGGATGATAGCACCTCGGAAGGCAATTGTGCAATCATGTGTAGAGCTCCTTGTTCTGATAGGATTGATGAAGGAATAAAAAATTTGGTCACGTCATTTTGGAATGATAATACACATCCTTCGTCAAACACTAGAGATGTTATCAGACATAGAATTTCAGCTAATCAATATGAATATCATTCGAAACATTTCTTGGACACAACACAACATAAAATGTATGTGTCCTTTTGTAGTTCATATCCTAATATAAAGATTGGGAAAACATTGTTTGAAAGATTGAAGCCATATTATAGCAAGACAGACAAAGTGTTTGAAACTTGTTGTTGTTGTTATCATATTGAATTTTCTCTCCACTATCAGGTTTTTTGAAAGTTTGTAGAAGACACTTATGGTTTTGAAAATGCTCCTCCTACTAGACGAAGTGAGTTCATCTCATCCATTTTATATGACAAAAGAGATGATGTAGCTGGACAAATAAATTGCATAAAAGGAATATGTCAAACATGTGCTAATTTGACTTTTTTTCCTTTGAAAAATGAAAATATTGATGTAACAAAGATGGTAAATTGAAAGATTTACAAATATGTAAAGAATGAAACAAAATTTGGGAAATAATCCAAAAGGTTAGAATATGTTGAACAAGAGATAAATGTTGGAGTATTTATGGAAATTTTTTTTAAAAATGATTCAACCCTACATTCATCATGCTTTTTTTGCAAAGTGGCAAGCACAACAATTAGAAACACTAAGATACAATTTCCCACTTGGAACTCTTGTATCAATTGTTGATTTTGGAGAAAATTATTCTTTTGTTCATCAAAAGGCAATTCATTCAAAATACTACTTTCCAGAGAAAATTACTATTATGGTATATGTGTGTTATCAACACGCACAATTAGATTTGGATGGTATTCAGAGCACATTTGAAGCATGGGTCATCAAGAAGGAATATCATTTTTATATAAGTGATGATAGACAGCTTGACATTCATTATGTAGAACACTGCTTCAAGATGTTTTTTGCAAATTTGAAAGAAAAAGGTATAAAAATTGATAAACATTATGTTTGGTCAGATGGATGTGCTGCACAATTCAAATCATCAAGACCATTTTATGCACTATGTAGACATCATCGTAATGAAAACATACCACATGTCTGGAGTTTCTTTGAGAGTGGACATGGAAAAGGTGAACATGATGGTGTCGGAGCTTGCATCAAACTTGCTATACGAAAGTATCAAATGAATTATAAGGGAGTGCATATAAAAAATGCACATGATGTAGTTGAATGGTGCAAGACACATTTCACACCAAAATGAGAATGACATGTCATCAGGATTGACTCAGGTGGTGCCATATATAAAATTTTGGGGTATAAAAGTTATGCACACATTTTTAAATTATTTGAAAGTGTTTAAAAATTTTATGATATTTTTTAATCAAATTATATTTATATAGAATGTATTATATATACATTTGTTCGGGTGTTGATAGAAAAATTATGCATGGTTGCAATAAGATAGAAAAGATGCGATCTTTGCATTCAGTTATGAGTAAGAATTGTCACAGTTAGATGTTGAACACTAGGGACTACTCATGCTTTTGTTGTCATTACATTACTGACAATTATGAGGAATGTATCAATCAAGACCGTGGATATGTAGGTGCATGGAATCTAGTACCACTAGCTGTTACTGATACAATTGATAGAGATGAAGATGAAAAATTTGATGATGTCCCTTTGATTTCTACTGATTACGATCATATATCAGGATTGGTCAAAATTGGTAAGTATATATATTTCACATTATATCGTACATTGAGCTGCATGTATAGATAGATAAACAGATCTATAGATTGAACTAAGAAAATTTTAAGATCTCACACATATATGTAAATTTATTATGGAGGAGATGTCTTTGCAGTGATTGTTGAACGTGGAAATGTAGAAGGACTTGGTTATTATTTATAATCATAACACCAGCACCAGCAACACCTCTATCTCATAATTCATAATCATCTTTTCACAATATACTAGGAACAATAAATAGTAAACATTTTCACTCCAGAAGAATATCTTGTGATCCTAAAATCGATGAACCCATCATGTCAAGGAAACAAATATAACTCCTAAACATTCCATAACCTTCACATCTCAAAATATTGTCACACTAATCAATAATGATCCTAATACTGCCACATTGTCTCTTCCCAAACATTCAAAATACTAGTCTTTCATAAATAAACCATAACTAACTCAAATATTACTATAAACATATATAACTTGACATATATCAAGTATAGACACATCGAGAAACACACACACACACACACACACATAAATCTTCACATCATCATATCTTCAATAGAATAGTCGTACCAATCCAATAATTTTAATATACATTCCTATAACATCTCTGCAACAGTGTGACAACAAATAAATATGTTGACATGAATGACAACATATCTTCCAAATATGTGATAGTGATCCCTGAAGTAAATAGTCTCTTCAAACTTGAGAATAGAGCCATCCCAATAGATAAGTTCTCTACTAGAATTTCTCTTTGTGTGTTTTAGTGTCTATTGGTGGAAGAACTTAGTAATACAATCTCCCTATTTTCTCCATTGAATTCTAGATCTTTGTTTCCGAAAGATTTATTCTTTTAATATGATATCAAAAAGAGTAGACAAACGAGACTTCTCATCCATAGCATTTTGAGGTGACCAACCATCTTTTCCAATCCGACTTTGAACTTCTGGAATATTTTATCTTTAAAGCCTTTTTTCAAGGAAAAAGTTACCAAAGAAAAAATTGTTCCAATTCTTCAAATTAGAACAGATCAATTTTAGATTGCTAACCAATATAAGCATTATAGTACCTTAAAAATTCATAAACTAGAAGTCAAAAAGAAGGGCTTTAAAATGTGAGTTGTAAGTCCACATCACCTCAAATATAGAAGGGATGAAAAATTTGGATTTACTGGATTCCCAATTGAGGAGGATAGTACAATGATCCCAACTAATCCTGATACAAGAAGATGAATTTTAATTTATCATATATGGATCAAGTTTTAAGATATAATACAATGATCCAATCTAAGATGAATAAGATGGTTATCAGTAGACATATTTGAGTCCAAGGTAAACCTATTACCACTCTAATCTAAATCCAAAAACTAACCATTGTATAGCAAATCATGGAGATATTGCATATAATCTAAATAAATACGAATTACACATTTTTTTCAGAAGGGAAAAGTGGAGAGTTAAAGTCTCCCATAATCATCCAATTTGAATTTATAAAAGAAGAACAATATAAGAGAATAGAGTCCCAAAAATCTCTTCTTTGAGTTACACTATTAGGAGCGTAGATATTAGTCAAAATCCATTTGGTTGAAGAGAAAACATCCATGAAGAATATGTGCATAGTGTTTTTGGAATGGAAATGGAGGGAAATAATTAGGTTATATAAGGTTTCCAAAGAATAGCCAAACCCTCTGATGCTACATCTGCTACAACAACCATAAAATCAGGAAACAACTAGATGTAGTTACTCAATTTTTAGAAGGCTTCTTCTATCATTTTAGTTTCTTAGATAAGAAGAATATTTGGATGAAGGTCTTTTAGTAGATTTTTGACTAAAATCTATTTTTGAGAGTCGTTGATCCCTATGATATTCTAAGAGAGAATAATCATATTTTTAATTTACAGGAGAAATACTGCTCCAGAGTACTTTGGCTACCATTCACCACATCCCCAGCTATAGTAGAGTCATGAATATCCTTTTATTATTTCTGACCTTTTTATTTTCCCTACATCTATAGATTTGCAAAATTTCAAGTATGAGGCCAAGGGAGGGGAATCCTAATCTTTTAGTAGAAGAGGGGGAGGGACATATAGAAAAAAGAACATGGGAAGTAATGGAAAGGGGACCCAAATAAAAAAAAACACTAGAGCCATGGGAGAAGGGAGGGAAAAGGAAGAATGAGGGATGGGGAAGATTAGAGGGGACAGAGGGAAGAGCACAAAATTTCCATAAGCGACCAACTAAAGATAGAATCAATAGGTATCAATCATCGGAAGGTCCACAACTAAAGCACAATCAAAAAAACATGTACAATAGTACCAAGAGAATCCATCACCATACTGCAGTAAACCAAAGGCTTAACTCCCCCGTCGAAGTCGAAGTCATCTAGGAAAGAACCAGGAATACCTTTACCATCATCATGGAAAGGAAGGATGGAAGAAAAATTAGGAGCTTTGGGGGAGGGAGTAGAGTCCAAACTGATTCATTTACCCTGGTCACCAAACTTAGCACAGTCAAAACCGATGTGCTCTACCAACAAGAAAACCTAGCTATAAAGGTTTAAGTTTTCATATTCAATTTTTTGTGTCCAAGGTCCCAAATGGAATTTAAGATCAACTGATATTGGAAGAAAAGTTCCAGGAACTACCGAAACACAAAAGTGAGAAAAAATAAATCTGGCTCTATTTTTGGTGGCAATGTACACACCCAAGAATTCTCGAAAAGAATTAGCGATGCCTTCAATCACTTCTGTCCCAAAATTTGAAGGGGAGTCTTGAGAGGTGAAAATAGGTCATAACAACTCCAAATAGATGAGAAACAGGGTCAAACCCTGACCTCCATTTGCATAGTTACAAGGATTGTTTACCATAAAACCAAGTCCCTATGACAAAGATTCGAACACAATCTTCCTTCAAAGTGAAGGAAAAGAAAAAAAAACCTTTAGGGTGCACAAAAACTGAGACCGAGCCCTTCAAAGCCTAGGGCATCAAGACCCATTTGTTAGGATTAGCATACATAAATTTAATAGTTAGATGCAAATATAATCAATAATGCAAAGGAATAAAGCACACATAAGTAGAACAAGAAGACACAAAGATTTGATATGGTTCACCTAATCTTGGGATACGTCCACCAAACAGAGAGTCTAGTCTTATTATCTAGTAATTTATGCTTGTTACAATCTGCAACCCCTTGCAACTCAATATCACTGTAAAAAGCTATGAAATTCTCATATAGAGAAAACCCTAACCCTGATCCATTATAACAAGATTTATGTTGGTTAACAAGTTAACCCTAAAAAATACTTGATGAGTCAACCTGGGGAAAGTTTGACGAGTCAACTCAAAATCTCTTGACAAGTTAACCACGAACCCTACAATAAATGAAAAGTGTATAGTAGTTGCCTGATTAGTCATGACAATCCAACACCATTTTCTAGCAAAAAGAATGTTGGTACCAACATCTGTCTTGTCCATCGAAACCCCACATTTCAAGAGTTCCTGAGCCTTTACAAAAAGATCTTCTAGGCCCCTCCTAAATCCACATGCTTATAAGACAGAGGGGGAGGGCACCCACTTACCTTGGAACCACCTGCCAATGATTTGAAACTATCCTCATCACAAGCAAACAGTCCCAACAATTTCAAGAAAAATGTGAGGGCTGGTCACACACTTGTTAAAGGATAGAATGGAAGGAGACCCTAGATGAAATTGAAAACCATGCTAATTACTATAGATCATATCCTGAAGCACATGCTTTGTATTGCCAGGATTCGAAACTTTCTTTCCTACTCACCAGTGCTTGTAGAGATGATCATGAATTGCACTCAAACACAATTTTCTACAACATTACATTATTATAGTTATACTGTAGTATATTCTTATTATATTATTATAATATATTCTTACCATATTATGTTATCGTGTATGAAAATTATTTAATGATAAATATTTCAATTTGGATTAAGGTTCTATTAAGATTAAATATATTAATCATAAATAATTTATTGATAATATCATCATTTAAATTATATATAATAACAAATTTATTACTAATATTTGATAATTTTTCATATTTCATTAAAGTAAATTATCTATTATTTTATATATGGTGGAATTAAATTAGAGTGTGTATCATTTGAACTATTATTTTTTATTTTATTATATTTACGTGTTCATAAATTTATTTTAAAAACTTTAAAATTAATTTAAAATAATAATGTATTGAAATTTCAATAATTATTTATAGAATGTCAAAATACATTTAACTTTTAACTTAAATCTTCTAGACGTGTCCTTTGAACCTCGTATAAATACAAATACTAGCGTATATTAATTTAAAAATCATTTTCCCCAAAGTTGTCATCTATTTGAAGTTTAATGCGATAAATCTCCACGTTAGTATTTGAATTAACGAAATGGGAAGAAAGAGTAAGAAGAATTCTTCTAAGATTGTAGAGGGAGGGCAGCATATTTATACCAACTTGGTGGAGAAGATCCTTCAAAGAGTATTTAATGAGGCGGACGAATGTTGCAGGTCACCAAGCAAGATATTCGACCGTAGATGGCGATATACAATGTGCAAAATGTGTATTGGCCTTCCCTTTTCCAGATTAGTAAGTGCCTTCCACATAAGATATGAAACACAAATCAAGAAAAATTCCCCTTCTCAAATGCAACTTCAGAACCACCATAAGAGTATCCTTGGAGCACTAAGAGATTTTTCTGACAATAGTTACGAATATCAGGAATGTCCAAATCTGGATCTCGATGCAATAGAGGAGATTTTAAGAAGACTTCCAGTGCCCTCGTTGATGAGGGCAAAGACTGTTTGCAAAAACTGGAATAGGGCAATATCAGCCACTACTTCTAGTCTCCTCAATGTTGAGGATTGTCATCTTTTTGTTATGCAGCACATGGTGCAGGGCTTTCAAGGAATTTCTTTCTTCAGTAGCGCACTCAACCGCTGGTTTCGAATCCCTTTATTTCGCCAAAAGAAATGGGGTTGGCATTCTCACTATCGTACGACACAGCTTTACCTTTGTGCTGCAGCAGCTGGGTTTTACCTCTTTCTTGATTATGAAGGTTCCTTGTGTCGCAAGCTGCCCATCGTAATTAATCCTGTAACCAAACAATGCATTGAGTTGCCTCCTCTTCCAGACGGTTACGGATGGACAAAAGGAACAGCCATAGAACTTATTGCCCAGTCTGGCCACTTCGATATTATTGCGTTAGGGTTCTATGAAAGGGAAACGGATTACTGTACCCTGCTCTACAATTCCATCACAGATATGTGGACTAGTACCCATGCCATGCCTGCTATTCCGTCAAACATCATTCTGACTGCTGCCTACCGGACAAGACACCCTTGGACCAGCGCATTACACAATGGTGTGGTCTACTTTACACATAACTACGGTCTTCATCTGGGTTGTTATGACATTGTCTCCAAAATGTTTCAGTTTAAGGAGATCGAAGGAGGGTTGCCTCCGCAGATTGATTCTAATTCTGATGAAAACACCCACATCTCTCTGCCTTCCTTAGTGGCCTGTAATGGGAAGCTTCTTTTGGTAGGGAGGTTAGAGAAGGAGGTTGGGGAAGGAAGCTCCACATGGGGTGGTATCCCTTTCATCGAGCACGCTTTGGTTGGGATATGGGAGTTGAATAGTGATAACACATGGTTTTGGTCTCTCATTTCTGTTACTCCCCGTGATTTGTTTGAAGACACTGTGAAGTCATCACAGGGAACAGATTTCATGGTTGCCGCTTTATCACATAAAATTTGGCTTACGATTAGAGGAAGCAGGAATGTTATGACACTTGATTTGAGGTCCATGGAATGGAGCGCATTGCCAGGCTGCCCCACTGAAGATACTGTTGATACTTATCCAAGGACTGCTGTTTGTGGAACTTTGTCCATTTGCAACATTTCACACTTGAACTAATATCTACATTTATGATCCATCGACATTTATCGTTAATGTGTATTTACACTCTTTTATTATTCTGATTTGTATATTTTGGAGTCTCAGATCATTATATGTATCATATATATATATATATATATATATATATATATATATTGTACTTCACACTTCTAAATCAATTTTAATAAAGTAAAATTCTGATAGATTATAATACGTACCTTGATTAATTATCATTATATCTGAGATTTAGAGTACAGATTGGTAACATCTCCCCAAACGATAAAAAACAAACGTCCAAAGGAATGTATTTTGATTTTGAAAGCGAAACTCGGGAATCTTTCTACGTGCATCTTCATTTAATTGATTTCTTTTACACATTTCATATGTATAATTATATTTAAACAAAATGAATTAGGTAAAGGAAATGTATTCTGCTCCTATATTCATCCATTTCAAGAAGAAATTTCCCAGCGCAGTATCGCATGAATCGTACATACGACTGTAGCATTCTTTGAGTTGTCAAATCAATAACACAATGTTGTAGAAGAAAGATTTTATAGGCTTCTGTAAATTCCGTACTACCAACAAATTAATTTTCCGTCATGTATCACAAAAGCAGTACGATGTATGGTTCAATTTTTTTAAACGGTACATATATCCTGCCTGCCTGCCAATCCTCCAGTCTTTTTAACTTCGCATTACAAATTAATTTCCTTTATACAAGCTATCACAAACATAGCTTTCCAGTTAGTTTACAGTTCACCAACTTAGAAAATACAATTTTATTAGTATTACTTTTAAAGGGAATAAACTAATTGTTAATGACGAGCTTTTAATATTAGAAAATTATGGATATGTCATCTTTCATCGAGCAAAGTTATTTCATCATCTCCGTATTATTCAATGAATGCAATTTAAACTAGCACTTGCACCTTAAGAGGCTCAAGGGAAACACTCATAGGATAGAAAGTCAAAAATAAATTTTAATTGAATATTAATTCAAATTGTCAAATGAAGTTGAAAAAAACAGTTTTTGTTAAAATTAAGTAATATAATATGTGATTGAGATATAAATGTCCTTCTTCTGTAAGTAATTATATCTCAAGTCTCTTTGATGGATTCCATACATATTTAGATTGATCATTACATATTAAGAGCGTGGTGCGTGTTTATTCCTAATTTGAATAATAGCTGTAGAGAAATCATGGCAATGGATGAAAACACGTGCATTAATGAAAAAATCTTCTAAAGACAGAAATCAAATCCATCAGCATTTTATAGGACTTTGTAAATTCTGCAGTGCCCACTCATTAAATTTCAGTCATGTATCACAAATGCATGAAAAATAGATATTTGGTTTGATTTCTGTAAAGGGCATATTTGTATATATATATATAAGAGTCCTGCCTACTAATCCTCCAGTTCACAGACTTAGAAAATACAATTTTATTTTAATTTTTAGTAGAATAAACTAATTCATAATGATGAGCTGTTACTATAAAAAAATTATAGAAAAGTAGTCTTTCATCAACCAAAGTTATTTCATCATCTCCTCAGTATTCAATGAACGCAATTCAAAAAATACATTGAAATCAATGAATGTGATGAGCGAAAGGTGCAATTTAATTCATAAATTAATATCTAAACGAAATTTAATTTATGTTACTGCTTGTAGTCTTTTCAACCATTTTGTTCACACGCGAATTCTTTCCCTAAACCCTAAATAAAAGTCCTATGAATGGACTATGAATGGAAGGCCTGTAACTCTACAGTGGATTTCGAGATGCACAAAAGGCAAAGTCATGCAACTCAACAAAATGGAGATCTAATCATCAATGAATATAGAATAACAAATGTTGCAACACACACGTAGCAACTCAACAAATATTGGAAGAAACCGTTAGCTAGGTAGAAACTAGAAATTTATAAGAAGAGTGAGTTGTCTCATACATCAATGAAGATTCAAACATAATTTAATTAGATCAAACAAAAGATCTTTTTTAAGTAAGTGATGAGTGATGATTAAAATTGCTTGAAATTCAAATCTGTATAAGAAACTTGAAAATAAAAGATATTATAAATTTATTTTGCATAAAAGGATGATATTGTTTATTTAAGAACATTCATATTTCTATTCTATATTCTTTGTAAATGTTGGAGTGAAAAATCCAATTTAATTCATAAATTATTTTAAATTGAAATCTATGTAGAAAAATGAAAATGGCAAAATAAATTCTTTGAAATTGAAATACACTATAAAAGTGGCTTTACAATAAAAAGGTTAGATTGTTCCATTTAAGAATATTCATATTTCTATTCTATATTCTTTGTAAATTTTTAAGTGAAAAAAATCCTAATGTTCCTATAATTATAGAAATATTTACCATTTTTCTTAAAAATCTAAACAATTAGAAAGTTAAATGATAAAAAGATCAAGAAAAATACAATAAAATTAAAAACTTTATTTTGAAGAATTTATGTTTTGCGCAAAAGATTGAAATTCTTAGAACAAAAAGATATTTAAAAAAATAAATGAAGAACTTGTGAGTTGATATGCAATAAAAGGGTGTTCATTACATTGAAGGATTTAAATTTTTTGAGAATATTCAACACATGGAATTAGTCTTAATTGTGACTACCTATGACACATTTGTCCAAAATTATGTGGAAAAAGCCCGCGACAATTTTTTTTAACTTACCTATGTTATATTTTTACATATCAAATGTGGTCAAGTAAATACAACACAAACAAGTGCCACGTAGTGGCCAAGCACTTGCCTTAATAATAATAATAATAATAATAATAATCATCATAATAATAATAATAATAATAATAATAATAATAATATTCCAAATTGTATTATGGCTATAGTTAATAATGATAAGTTAAAGATAAACAAATATACATTGTTGTAGTTACTAAGTACGAGTATAATTGGTATTAATCACAATGTAATCAATATTATAGCTATTTGATATAATAGGTGAAGTTTTATATTAATTTAGAATTATAAATATATAATAATTATAAATACAAGGAACAATTTTAATAATATTTTATATAGTTCATATAACTTATATAATGAAAATGTTAAGTATATTAATATTTAGATTATAATTATAATTTATGTTATTTAATCTAAATATATAACATCTAATTATAATACATATAACAAATTTTATTATTCAATTTAATCTACATTAGTTAATAAATAATCTATATCCAAAACCATGCATTTATATTATAACATATTTTTAAAAATAAATATGAATTATTTTAAGGGCATGGTAAAGCATTTGATTGTAATAGAGGTAGTGCTTCCACAAAATCTGTGTATAAGAGGCTAAATTTTTAAGCCAATAGAAGAGCTCGAAATTAATTTTGTTGAATTATAAACATAAAAAATGTGCATGTATACAATATAGATTATTAATTTTGTAACAAATTTGATAAAAATAATAATTTTAATTGGTAGAAATGTGATTTTTTAATCACTAGTTAATGGGAGAAATCCAAAAATGGATGCAATAGTACTTGCCTAGCCTATCAAAAAGTACTAATAAAAGAATGTAATGAAGAGTAGAAACATTCAAAAATATATTGGAAATAGATAAGACTTGGAAAAAGGAAAATAAGGGAAAGTGAGTAAAAATAAAAGAGTAAGAGGAAATGGGTATCTAGAAATAGAAGGGTAAATAGGGATAAAAAAGGTATGGAAGAATATAATTATTTAGTCTAAAGATATGAAGGAAAATGAGAAAGTGGTCATAATCATCTAGTGTATGCAGATGGTTCAACACATGTCAAGAGTGATTAGGAGTTATATGGGGCTCATTTATAACATAAAAAATATTGTCTAGAACATTTCAAGGATGATCTTAGCCATGTTGAGAAAGGTACTTGGCAGTCTAGTTGATATTTATTGCACTCCCTGGTGTTCCACTTGATATTTGTGATGGATACATTGTGTTGATAGTTTGGGTGTCTATTAGTACTAGTTTTGAAAATGCTTTGTGTTTCAATGCATTGGCGTTTCCTGGGTTTTGTCTCTTTGAGGGATGGCTTACAACTTGTTAATGGTGTTCCAGTTTAATTTTTGGTAAACAGATGTACCCCAAGGATGTTTTAGTGATATGCTTCATGATTGTGTTTTCTTGGCTTTGTAGTTATGAGGAATTTCATGTTAGAATGGTTGTGGCAGCTTGATCATTGAGGAAATGTGATATATTTTCTGTCATATGATGTTGCACATGTTAAAGTCATTGTGTGATCTACATAGTAGTAATTATTTTCTTTGGTGTTGTATTGTGTATGGGGTCGGTTTAAAATGTTGTTCTCTTATTTATGTTACTTTGTCCTTGGCTTTGGAGGAGGTGTGTCAAGTGTGTGTAATTTTCAAGATCCCATTAGATATTTTTTTATGATTTTTTAGGTCCTCTCTATCTCTTGGAGAAGACCTAGTCTTTCACCACAATTATGTTTTGGTGAAAGACTTTTGGAATACCCCTTCTCCCTTATTATGCCTGGCTTAATTATTATTTGGCATTGATCTAAGATTGTCTAAATAGAAGATCAAACCAATTGAAATTTATCAAAAATGGGTTTGAGAACTAGGAGATACAAATTTGAGGAAGTAGTGGTGTGTGGTGAAAAATTTGGAGTTGCATTGTTAATGAATTATTGAGACATCATGTCAAAAGCATTTACATTCTAAGGAGAATACTCGTAGTAGCTTGTTGAATGCCTATCATTATATTTTAATTCATGTATCTTATGTACAGAGGGTAAGTGCCTTAAAAACATAAAGTGTGTGTTAAACACTTTCTTAGATTATTTGACAAATGATACCTAAATGTGTTTTGAATCCCCAAGAAATAGTAACTTGTCAGGTAAACATCTGAAAAATTCACACATAATAGCTAGAAGAAAGTTATTAGAATTTTGAATTTTAAATTTTAAAAATTTATTTGTGTAGTTCTTTCTAGCATGTCCTCGGATGAATACTAAGTGAAATGAACCTATTTAAGGAAGTCATACTTTGAGGCAAGAATCAATTGATTTGAATGTTGTCATAGTAAATGTAAATTGAATTGTTAATGTTTGAGAAAATAGAGATGAATAGAAATTGGAGAATGAGTCAAATTCAACACAAAGTTGTGCCACTTGTTTTTTATTAAGTAAAGCAGGTATTACAGGGTTCCTGAAACCCGCGACTCTAAAAAAGAAGTTTGAAGCAAGAATACAACAAACAAGAAACAAGCCACAAAAAGGCCAGGGCCGAAAAGCCACAAAAAAATAGAGCAGACAAGGCTAGAGAAAGCCAAAATACTCAAATCCAGGGAAGCAAATGAAGGAACAAAAAGCCCAAAGGGTGAAATGGAGACCATTATGTTCATAGTGTGACTGTTCAAAAATGGGATACAGCCACCGTCCTCCTTGCAAATCATTGTGGTTGTAAGATGATGCTCTGAGTGCAATGGAGTCTTTCCTTTTCTAGGATACTCTTCACTTCAATGGGAAAATCTTCTCCTTTTTGCCATGTCAACTTAGCTTCCTTCGTGACGGCCAAGTTGGCGAACCAATCAGCCACACCGTTAGATTACCTGTACACATGGGAGATATACACCTTTTCAAAAGAGTTAAGAATGGCTCGAGTATCGACAATAATGTTGGATATAGTCCATGAGGGAGAGTGAGTGAGGTTTAAGCAGTTGATGATGTTCATCGAGGATCCTTCCAGCCAGAGCCACTTGAACCCCCATATCATGAGCTAGTTTGGTGACCTATAGAGGTGCACCAGCTTCAACATAATGATTAGTTTGAGCACCCAAAGGGAGACTAACAACCGCAATGCCAAGGCCAAAGAAATTCCTCACGATTCCTCTGCTTCCAGCTTGTCCCGGGTTCCCTTTAGCAGCACCATCGAAGTTGGCTTCAGTCTAGCGAGTCGGGGGGATACTCCACTCACAATTATGTCTTTTATCCTGGGTAGCTATCTGAGACTTTCCTGCAAGATGATTAGATCTTCCATAATAGAAAAAGTTCTCCTTAACAGCATGTTGGATTTTTTCAAAGATAATTTTGTGGGGAGAGGAACAATCACAAAAAATGCGATTCTTACGCTCCTTCCAGATTCCCCAGCAAAGATGGGGAAGGAGCCAGGTACAGAATAAACGGATGTCCTAATTAAAACTTTTGAAAGCCCATTGGGAAAAGAGATCAATGAAGGACAGGGAAAAACAATTGATGTTGGAGAAGGGTCAACATCACGTGCTCCTACTGGTATGGATGAACTTTTAAATTTAGCTCAAATTGTAAAGATAAATATTAATTATAGAAACTTAGATCATTTACTTATAATGGATGTGGCGAATTTGAGATCACTTGCTAATGTTCAACCCTTAAGTCTTTCTAAGAAGAGATCAATGAATATGATAGCAAGAGAAATATTGGTTAAATTTGATAATTTTGAAACACTTGAACAAGCTTAATTGCATTCACTTGTACTTATAAACAAAAAGTTGGAAGGGGTATTAAAGATATTGGGTATAGACATACCTGTGAAATTTAGGGTTTTTTAGCTTTCTAATTACCCATCAATCATATGTTACAACATAAAATTATTTTTAGTGGGAGAAGCAAAGAGGTCAAGGAATTTGATCACCTTTTGCCAGGTAATCTTCCGCCTCTCTTGCCGATCGATCTTGTATCCTTCTACCGTGTTGAGAATGCCTAGTCAAAATATTGTTGTATGAAAGCTGAATGCAAAATAAGGGAGATTATGTGCTAGTGAATATGGTGGAGGATTTGGAAGGGAAGGAAGCAGTAGCACAACTGTCAATAAATATTTTTCCAGCAGTGGTAGTGGATCCTGTGTTTCTCCCCAATTTCTTGTTCTTCATTAGGCCTAGATCTAGCATGCCCACAGCTGATAGATCAGAATCTGTGAGTCTGTCGAGGCATATATGAGGCGGCTGGAGGCCTAAGACCTTTACAAGAAAATCACAGAACCAATAAAAAAACCCTAAATGTGTTCAACATTTTGAAAATCAGAGAAAGAATAAAAAAACCCTAAATGTGTTCAACATTTTGAAAATCACAAAAAAAAATTTAAAACCCCTAAATGTGTTCAACATTTTGAAAGGATAAAAGCTTACAGAGCAACGATTAACAAGAAATTTTGGAAAATTTACATTACTGTTAAATTTGTATGGCACAGGGAAGATTGAGGGTTCGAAGAATTAAAGGCTGCAATTCTCGCTAGTGACTCTGTTGAAAAAGAATTTTGAGTGGGTCGAGGAATTGACCGCTTTTGAGTTCCTGGAGAGCCCCACCGAGATCAAAATTATATAGGGGTTGGGATGTGATTGGATCTCCAATAATAAAAAAGGGCATAGATTTGTGTAGAAGCCCCACTTTTCTTTATGTTAAGGTTATGTTGTATGTACACAACCACCTTTATTCTGCACAAGCTATCTTGAAATAAATTTGCCTCTGGGACAGATGGCTGATGACTGCCATACGTTTAGGACAAAATCTGAAACCCTTGATGCTTCTCGCCCTTCCAATCCAATGTGTTTTGTGGTGGGGTGAAATTATTTTCCCGCTTAGTTACATTTTTGCAAACTGTCTTTTAGAGCCAAAAAGTCAAAATAGAAATAAATAAAAAAGAAAAGAAAACATAAAGTTAAGACAATAATAGTTTTTCGTCTCAAAAAATTGTCTTGAAATACCTTACTTTGTAGTAGTGAGATATTATAAATTTATTTTGCATAAAAGGATGATATTGTTTCTTTAAGAACATTCATATTTTTATTCTACATTCTTTGTAAATTTTGGAGTGAAAAATCCAATTTAATTCATAAATTATTTTAAATTGAAATCTATGTAGAAAAATGAAAATGGAAAAATAAATTCTTTGAAATTGAACTACACTATAAAAGTTGCTTTACAATCAAAGGGTGAGATTGTTCCATTTAAGAATATTCATATTTCTATTCTATATTCTTTGTAAATTTTTAAGTGAAAAAACTTCTAATGTTCCTATAATTATATAAATATTTACCATTTTTCTTAAAAATCTAAACAATTAGAAAGTTAAATGATAAAAAGATCAAGAAAAATACAATAAAATTAAAACTTTATTTTGAAGAATTTATGTTTGGTGCAAAAGATTGAAATTCTTAGAACTTAAAGATATTTAAGAAAATAAATGAAGAACTTATGAGTTGATATGTGATAAAAGGGTGTTCATTACATTGAAGGATTTAAATTTTCTGAGAATATTCAACACATGGAATTAGTCTTAATTGTGACTACCCATGACAAATTTGCCCAAAATTATGTGGAAATGTCGAAAAAGCCCGCAACAAATTTTTTTAACTTACCTGTGTTATATTTTTACATATCAAATATTGTCAAGTAAATACAACAAAAATAAAAGAATGTAATCAAGAGTAGAAACATTAAAAAATCTATTGGAAATAGATAAGACTTGGAAAAAGAAAAATAACGGAAAGTGAGTAAAAATAAAAGAATAAGAGGATATGGGTATCTAGAAATAGAAGGGTAAATAGGGATAAAAAAGGTATGGAAGAATATAATTAGTTAGTCTAAAGATATGAAGGAAAATGAGAAAGTGGTCATAATCATCTAGTGTATGTCGATGGTTCAGCACATGTCAAGAGTGATTAGGAGTTATATGTGGCTCATTTATAACATAAAAAATATTGTCTAGAACATTTCAAGGATGATCTTAGCCATGTTGAGAAAGGTACTTGGCGTTCTAGTTGATATTTAGTGCACTCCCTGGTGTTCCACTTGATATTTATGATGTATACATTGTGTTGATAGTTTGGGTGTCTATCAGTACTAGTTTTGAAAATGCTTTGTGTTTCAACGCATTGGTGTTTCATGGGTTTTGTCTCTTTGAGGGATTGCTTACAACTTGTTTATGGTGTTCCAGTTTAATTTTTGGTAAACAAATGTACCCCAAGTATGGTTTTAGTGATATGCTTCATGATTGTGTTTTCTTGGCTTTGTAGTTATGAGGAATTTCATGTTAGAATGGTTATGGTAGCTTGATCATTGAGGAAATGTGATATATTTTCTTTCGAATGATGTTGCACATGTTCAAGTCATTGTGTGATCTACATAGTAGTGATTATTTTCTTTGGTGTTGAATTGTGTATGGGGTCGGTTTAAAATGTTGTTCTCTTATTTATGTTACTTTGTCCTTGGCTCTGGAGGACGTGTGTCAAATGTGTGTGATTTTCAACATCACATTAGATATTTTTTTATGATGTTTTGGGTCCTCTCTATCTCTTCGATAAGACCTAGCCTTTCACCACAATTATGTTTTGGTGAAAGACTTTTGGAATACCCCTTCTCCCTTATTATGGCTTGCCTAATTATTATTTGGCATTGATCTAAGATGGTATAAATAGAAGATCAAACCAATTGAAATTTATGAGAAATGGGTGTGAGAACTAGGAGATACAAATTTGAGGAAGTAGTGGTGTGTGGTGGAAAATTTGGAGTTGCATTGTTAATGATTTATTGAGACATCTTGTCGAAAGCATTTACATTCTAAGGAGAATACTTAAAGTAGTTTGTTGAATGCCTATCATTATATTTTAATTCATGTATCTTGTGTTGAGAGTGTAAGTGCCTTAAAAACATAAAGTGTGTGTTAAACACTTTCTTAGATTATTTGACAAATGGTACCTAAATGTGTTTTGACTCGCTAAGAAATTGTAACATGTTAGGTAAACATCCAAAAAATTCACACATAATAGCTAGAAGGAAGTTATTAGAATTTTGAATTTTAAAATTTTAAAATTTAATTGTGTAGTTCTTTCTAGCATGTCCTCGGATGAGTACTAAGTGAAATGAACCTATTTAAGGAAGTCATACCTTGAGGCAAGGATCAATTGATTTGAATGTTGTCATAGTAAATGTAAATTGAATTGTTAATGTTTGATAAAATAGAGATGAATAGAAATTGGAGAATGAGTCAAATTCAACACAAAATTGTGCCACTTGTTTTTTATTAAGTAAAACAAGTTTTACAGGTTTCCTGAAACCCACGACTCTAAAAAAGAAGTTTGAAGCAAGAACATAACAAACAAGAAACAAGCCACAAAAAGGCCAAGGCCGAAAAGCCACAAAAAAATAGAGCAGACAAGGATAGAGAAAGCCAAAAATACCCAAATCTCGAGAAGCAAATGAAGGAACAAACAGCCCAGAGGGTGAGCTGGAGACCATTGTGTACATAGTGAGACTGTTAAAAAATGGGATACAGCCACCGTCCTCGTTGCAAATCATTGTGGTTATAAGATGATGCCCTTAGTGCAATGGAGTCTTTCCTTTTCTAGGATACTCTTCACTTCAATGGGAAAATCTTCTCCTCTTTGCCATGTCAACTTAGCTTCCTTCGTGACGGACAAGTTAATGAACCAATCAGCCACACCGTTGGCTTCCTTGTACACGTGGGAGATATACACCTTTTAAAAAGAGTTAAGAATGGCTCGAGTATGAACAATGATGTTGGATATAGTTGATGAGGGAGAGTGAGTGAAGTTTAAGCAGTTGATGATGTTCATCGAGTCTCCTTGCAGCCAGAGCCACTTGACCGCCCATATCATGAGCTAGTTTGGTGACCTATAGAACCGGAGAAGCTTCAACATAATGATTGGTTTGAGCACCCAAAGGCAGACTAACAACCGCAATGCCAAAGCCAAAGAAATTCCTCATGATTCCTCTACTTCCATCTTGTCCTGGGTTCCCTTTGGCAGCACCATCGAAGTTGTCTTTGGTCCAACCAGTCGGGGAATACTCCACTCACAATTCTGTCTTTTATCCTGGGAAGCTATCTAGGACTTTCCTGCAAGATAATTAGATCTTCCGCAATAGAAAAAGTTCTTCTTAACAGCATGTTGGATTTTTTCAAAGATAATTTTGGGGAGAGAGGAACAATCACGAAAAATGTGATTGTTACACTCCTTCCAGATTCCCCAGCAAAGATGGGAAAGGATCCAGGTACAAAATAAACAGAAGTCCTGATTAAACCTTTTAAAAGCCCATTTGGAAAAGAGATCAATGAAGGACAAGGAAAAACAATTGATGTTGGAGAAGGGTCAACATCACGTGCTCCTACTGGTATGGATGAACTTTTAAATTTAGCTAAAACTGTAAAGAGAAATATTAATTATAGAAACTTAGATCATTTACTTACAATGGATGTGGAGACTTTGAGATCACTTGCTAATGTCCAACCCTGAAGTGTTTCTAAGAAGAGATCAATGAATATGATAGCAAGAGAAATATTGGTTAAATTTGATAATTTTGGAACACTTGAACAAGCTCAATTGCTTTCACGTGTACTTATAAACAAAAAGTTTTAAGGGGCATTAAAATTATTGGGTATAGACACAACATCAAAGAAGAGAAAAGTTGTTGACATGCAAACTGATATGATTGAAAAAATTAAGAAAGTTTTGAACAAGCTAGTGGAGTGATCTATCACTATAGATAAGACCATTACAAGAAAAGTTATGTTGACATCCATTGTAGGTAACACTATGGGACGAAAAAGATAGATATCTTTAGTTACATATAAGTTTGGTTCTAATAGGAAAACAATATCACGATATGTTAATAGGAGAATACTTTTGGATGATAGCACCTCGGAAGGCAATTGTGCAATCATGTGTAGAGCTCCTTGTTCTGATAGGATTGATGAAGGAATAAAAAATTTGGTCACGTCATTTTGGAATGATAATACACATCCTTCGTCAAACACTAGAGATGTTATCAGACATAGAATTTCAGCTAATCAATATGAATATCATTCGAAACATTTCTTGGACACAACACAACATAAAATGTATGTGTCCTTTTGTAGTTCATATCCTAATATAAAGATTGGGAAAACATTGTTTGAAAGATTGAAGCCATATTATAGCAAGACAGACAAAGTGTTTGAAACTTGTTGTTGTTGTTATCATATTGAATTTTCTCTCCACTATCAGGTTTTTTGAAAGTTTGTAGAAGACACTTATGGTTTTGAAAATGCTCCTCCTACTAGACGAAGTGAGTTCATCTCATCCATTTTATATGACAAAAGAGATGATGTAGCTGGACAAATAAATTGCATAAAAGGAATATGTCAAACATGTGCTAATTTGACTTTTTTTCCTTTGAAAAATGAAAATATTGATGTAACAAAGATGGTAAATTGAAAGATTTACAAATATGTAAAGAATGAAACAAAATTTGGGAAATAATCCAAAAGGTTAGAATATGTTGAACAAGAGATAAATGTTGGAGTATTTATGGAAATTTTTTTAAAAAATGATTCAACCCTACATTCATCATGCTTTTTTTGCAAAGTGGCAAGCACAACAATTAGAAACACTAAGATACAATTTCCCACTTGGAACTCTTGTATCAATTGTTGATTTTGGAGAAAATTATTCTTTTGTTCATCAAAAGGCAATTCATTCAAAATACTACTTTCCAGAGAAAATTACTATTATGGTACATGTGTGTTATCGACACGCACAATTAGATTTGGATGGTATTCAGAGCACATTTGAAGCATGGGTCATCAAGAAGGAATATCATTTTTATATAAGTGATGATAGACAGCTTGACATTCATTATGTAGAACACTGCTTCAAGATGTTTTTTGCAAATTTGAAAGAAAAAGGTATAAAAATTGATAAACATTATGTTTGGTCAGATGGATGTGCTGCACAATTCAAATCATCAAGACCATTTTATGCACTATGTAGACATCATCGTAATGAAAACATACCACATGTCTGGAGTTTCTTTGAGAGTGGACATGGAAAAGGTGAACATGATGGTGTCGGAGCTTGCATCAAACTTGCTATACGAAAGTATCAAATGAATTATAAGGGAGTGCATATAAAAAATGCACATGATGTAGTTGAATGGTGCAAGACACATTTCACACCAAAATGAGAATGACATGTCATCAGGATTGACTCAGGTGGTGCCATATATAAAATTTTGGGGTATAAAAGTTATGCACACATTTTTAAATTATTTGAAAGTGTTTAAAAATTTTATGATATTTTTTAATCAAATTATATTTATATAGAATGTATTATATATACATTTGTTCGGGTGTTGATAGAAAAATTATGCATGGTTGCAATAAGATAGAAAAGATGCGATCTTTGCATTCAGTTATGAGTAAGAATTGTCGCAGTTAGATGTTGAACACTAGGGACTACTCATGCTTTTGTTGTCATTACATTACTGACAATTATGAGGAATGTATCAATCAAGACCGTGGATATGTAGGTGCATGGAATCTAGTACCACTAGCTGTTACTGATACAATTGATAGAGATGAAGATGAAAACTTTGATGATGTCCCTTTGATTTCTACTGATTACGATCATATATCAGGATTGGTCAAAATTGGTAAGTATATATATTTCACATTATATCGTACATTGAGCTGCATGTATAGATAGATAAACAGATCTATAGATTGAACTAAGAAAATTTTAAGATCTCACACACATATATGTAAATTTATTATGGAGGAGATGTCTTTGCAGTGATTGTTGAACGTGGAAATGCAGAAGGACTTGGTTATTATTTATAATCATAACACCAGCACCAGAAACACCTCTATCTCATAATTCATAATCATCTTTTCACAATATACTAGGAACAATAAATAGTAAACATTTTCACTCCAGAAGAATATCTTGTGATCCTAAAATCGATGAACCCATCATGTCAAGGAAACAAATATAACTCCTAAACATTCCATAACCTTCACATCTCAAAATATTGTCACACCAATCAATAATGATCCTAATACTGCCACATTGTCTCTTCCCAAACATTCAAAATACTAGTCTTTCATAAATAAACCATAACTAACTCAAATATTACTATAAACATATATAACTTGACATATATCAAGTATAGACACATCGAGAAACACACACACACACACACACACACACACAAATCTTCACATCATCATATCTTCAATAGAATAGTCGTACCAATCCAATAATTTTAATATACATTCCTATAACATCTCTGCAACAGTGTGACAACAAATAAATATGTTGACATGAATGACAACATATCTTCCAAATATGTGATAGTGATCCCTGAAGTAAATAGTCTCTTCAAACTTGAGAATAGAGCCATCCCAATAGATAAGTTCTCTACTAGAATTTCTCTTTGTGTGTTTTAGTGTCTATTGGTGGAAGAACTTAGTAATACAATCTCCCTATTTTCTCCATTGAATTCTAGATCTTTGTTTCCGAAAGATTTATTCTTTTAATATGATATCAAAAAGAGTAGACAAACGAGACTTCTCATCCATAGCATTTTGAGGTGACCAACCATCTTTTCCAATCTGACTTTGAACTTCTGGAATATTTTATCTTTAAAGCCTTTTTTCAAGGAAAAAGTTACCAAAGAAAAAATTGTTCCAATTCTTCAAATTAGAACAGATCAGTTTTAGATTGCTAACCAATATAAGCATTATAGTACCTTAAAAATTCATAAACTAGAAGTAAAAAAGAAGGGCTTTAAAATGTGAGTTGTAAGTCCACATCACCTCAAATATAGAAGGGATGAAAAATTTGGATTTACTGGATTCCCAATTGAGGAGGATAGTACAATGATCCCAACTAATCCTGATACGAGAAGATGAATTTTAATTTATCATATATGGATCAAGTTTTAAGATATAATACAATGATCCAATCTAAGATGAATAAGATGGTTATCAGTAGACATATTTGAGTCCAAGGTAAACCTATTACCACTCTAATCTAAATCCAAAAACTAACCATTGTATAGAAAATCATGGAGATATTGCATATAATCTAAATAAATACGAATTACACCTTTTTTTCAGAAGGGAAAAGTGGAGAGTTAAAGTCTCCCATAATCATCCAATTTGAATTTATAAAAGAAGAACAATATAAGAGAATAGAGTCCCAAAAATCTCTTCTTTGAGTTACACTATTAGGAGCGTAGATATTAGTCAAAATCCATTTGGTTGAAGAGAAAACATCCATGAAGAATATGTGCATAGTGTTTTTGGAATGGAAATGGAGGGAAATAATTAGGTTATATAAGGTTTCCAAAGAATAGCCAAACCCTCTGATGCTACATCTGCTACAACAACCATAAAATCAGGAAACAACTAGATGTAGTTACTTAATTTTTAGAAGGCTTCTTCTATCATTTTAGTTTCTTAGATAAGAAGAATATTTGGATGAAGGTCTTTTAGTAGATTTTTGACTAAAATCTATTTTTGAGAGTCGTTGATCCCTATGATATTCTAAGAGAGAATAATCATATTTTTAATTTACAGGAGAAATACTGCTCCAGAGTACTTTGGCTACCATTCACCACATCCCCAGCTATAGTAGAGTCATGAATATCCTTTTATTATTTCTGACCTTTTTATTTTCCCTACATCTATAGATTTGCAAAATTTCAAGTATGAGGCCAAGGGAGGGGAATCCTAATCTTTTAGTAGAAGAGGGGGAGGGACATATAGAAAAAAGAACATGGGAAGTAATGGAAAGGGGACCCAAATAAAAAAAAACACTAGAGCCATGGGAGAAGGGAGGGAAAAGGAAGAATGAGGGATGGGGAAGATTAGAGGGGACAGAGGGAAGAGCACAAAATTTCCATAAGCGACCAACTAAGGATAGAATCAATAGGTATCAATCAGCGGAAGGTCCACAACTAAAGCACAATCAGAAAAACATGTACAATAGTACCAAGAGAATCCATCACCATACTGCAGTAAACCAAAGGCTTAACTCCCCCGTCGAAGTCGAAGTCATCTAGGAAAGAACCAGGAATACCTTTACCATCATCATGGAAAGGAAGGATGGAAGAAAAATTAGGAGCTTTGGGGGAGGGAGTAGAGTCCAAACTGATTCATTTACCCTGGTCACCAAACTTAGCACAGTCAAAACCGATGTGCTCTACCAACAAGAAAACCTAGCTATAAAGGTTTAAGTTTTCATATTCAATTTTTTGTGTCCAAGGTCCCAAATGGAATTTAAGATCAACTGATATTGGAAGAAAAGTTCCAGGAACTACCGAAACACAAAAATGAGAAAAAATAAATCTGGCTCTATTTTTGGTGGCAATGTACACACCCAAGAATTCTCGAAAAGAATTAGCGATGCCTTCAATCACTTCTGTCCCAAAATTTGAAGGGGAGTCTTGAGAGGTGAAAATAGGTCATAACAACTCCAAATAGATGAGAAACAGGGTCAAACCCTGACCTCCATTTGCATAGTTACAAGGATTGTTTACCATAAAACCAAGTCCCTATGACAAAGATTCGAACACAATCTTCCTTCAAAGTGAAGGAAAAGAAAAAAAACCTTTAGGGTGCGCAAAAACTGAGACCGAGCCCTTCAAAGCCTAGGGCATCAAGACCCATTTGTTAGGATTAGCATACATAAATTTAATAGTTAGATGCAAATATAATCAATAATGCAAAGGAATAAAGCACACATAAGTAGAACAAGAAGACACAAAGATTTGATATGGTTCACCTAATCTTGGGATACGTCCACCAAACAGAGAGTCTAGTCTTATTATCTAGTAATTTATGCTTGTTACAATCTGCAACCCCTTGCAACTCAATATCACTGTAAAAAGCTATGAAATTCTCATATAGAGAAAACCCTAACCCTGATCCATTATAACAAGATTTATGTTGGTTAACAAGTTAACCCTAAAAAATACTTGATGAGTCAACCTGGGGAAAGTTTGACGAGTCAACTCAAAATCTCTTGACAAGTTAACCACGAACCCTACAATAAATGAAAAGTGTATAGTAGTTGCCTGATTAGTCATGACAATCCAACACCATTTTCTAGCAAAAAGAATGTTGGTACCAACATCTGTCTTGTCCATCGAAACCCCACATTTCAAGAGTTCCTGAGCCTTTACAAAAAGATCTTCTAGGCCCCTCCTAAATCCACATGCTTATAAGACAGAGGGGGAGGGCACCCACTTACCTTGGAACCACCTGCCAATGATTTGAAACTATCCTCATCACAAGCAAACAGTCCCAACAATTTCAAGAAAAATGTGAGGGCTGGTCACACACTTGTTAAAGGATAGAATGGAAGGAGACCCTAGATGAAATTGAAAACCATGCTAGTTACTATAGATCATATCCTGAAGCACATGCTTTGTATTGCCAGGATTCGAAACTTTCTTTCCTACTCACCAGTGCTTGTAGAGATGATCATGAATTGCACTCAAACACAATTTTCTACAACATTACATTATTATAGTTATACTGTAGTATATTCTTATTATATTATTATAATATATTCTTATCATATTATGTTATCGTGTATTAAAATTATTTAATGATAAATATTTCAATTTGGATTAAGGTTCTATTAAGATTAAATATATTAATCATAAATAATTTATTGATAATATCATCATTTAAATTATATATAATAACAAATTTATTACTAATATTTGATAATTTTTCATATTTCATTAAAGTAAAATATCTATTATTTTATATATGGTGGAATTAAATTAGAGTGTGTATCATTTGAACTATTATTTTTTATTTTATTATATTTACGTGTTCATAAATTTATTTTAAAAACTTTAAAATTAATTTAAAATAATAATGTATTGAAATTTCAATAATTATTTATAGAATGTCAAAATACATTTAACTTTTAACTTAAATCTTCTAGACGTGTCCTTTGAACCTCGTATAAATACAAATACTAGCGTATATTAATTTAAAAATCATTTTCCCCAAAGTTGTCATCTATTTGAAGTTTAATGCGATAAATCTCCACGTTAGTATTTGAATTAACGAAATGGGAAGAAAGAGTAAGAAGAATTCTTCTAAGATTGTAGAGGGAGGGCAGCATATTTATACCAACTTGGTGGAGAAGATCCTTCAAAGAGTATTTAATGAGGCGGACGAATCTTGCAGGTCACCAAGCAAGATATTCGACCGTAGATGGCGATATACAATGTGCAAAATGTGTATTGGCCTTCCCTTTTCCAGATTAGTAAGTGCCTTCCACATAAGATATGAAACACAAATCAAGAAAAATTCCCCTTCTCAAATGCAACTTCAGAACCACCATAAGAGTATCCTTGGAGCACTAAGAGATTTTTCTGACAATAGTTACGAATATCAGGAATGTCCAAATCTGGATTTCGATGCAATAGAGGAGATTTTAAGAAGACTTCCAGTGCCCTCGTTGATGAGGGCAAAGACTGTTTGCAAAAACTGGAATAGGGCAATATCAGCCACTACTTCTAGTCTCCTCAATGTTGAGGATTGTCATCTTTTTGTTATGCAGCACATGGTGCAGGGCTTTCAAGGAATTTCTTTCTTCAGTAGCGCACTCAACCGCTGGTTTCGAATCCCTTTATTTCGCCAAAAGAAATGGGGTTGGCATTCTCACTATCGTACGACACAGCTTTACCTTTGTGCTGCAGCAGCTGGGTTTTACCTCTTTCTTGATTATGAAGGTTCCTTGTGTCGCAAGCTGCCCATCGTAATTAATCCTGTAACCAAACAATGCATTGAGTTGCCTCCTCTTCCAGACGGTTACGGATGGACAAAAGGAACAGCCATAGAACTTATTGCCCAGTCTGGCCACTTCGATATTATTGCGTTAGGGTTCTATGAAAGGGAAACGGATTACTGTACCCTGCTCTACAATTCCATCACAGATATGTGGACTAGTACCCATGCCATGCCTGCTATTCCGTCAAACATCATTCTGACTGCTGCCTACCGGACAAGACACCCTTGGACCAGCGCATTACACAATGGTGTGGTCTACTTTACACATAACTACGGTCTTCATCTGGGTTGTTATGACATTGTCTCCAAAATGTTTCAGTTTAAGGAGATCGAAGGAGGGTTGCCTCCGCAGATTGATTCTAATTCTGATGAAAACACCCACATCTCTCTGCCTTCCTTAGTGGCCTGTAATGGGAAGCTTCTTTTGGTAGGGAGGTTAGAGAAGGAGGTTGGGGAAGGAAGCTCCACATGGGGTGGTATCCCTTTCATCGAGCACGCTTTGGTTGGGATATGGGAGTTGAATAGTGATAACACATGGTTTTGGTCTCTCATTTCTGTTACTCCCCGTGATTTGTTTGAAGACACTGTGAAGTCATCACAGGGAACAGATTTCATGGTTGCCGCTTTATCACATAAAATTTGGCTTACGATTAGAGGAAGCAGGAATGTTATGACACTTGATTTGAGGTCCATGGAATGGAGCGCATTGCCAGGCTGCCCCACTGAAGATACTGTTGATACTTATCCAAGGACTGCTGTTTGTGGAACTTTGTCCATTTGCAACATTTCACACTTGAACTAATATCTACATTTATGATCCATCGACATTTATCGTTAATGTGTATTTACACTCTTTTATTATTCTGATTTGTATATTTTGGAGTCTCAGATCATTATATGTATCATATATATATATATATATATATATATATATATATTGTACTTCACACTTCTAAATCAATTTTAATAAAGTAAAATTCTGATAGATTATAATACGTACCTTGATTAATTATCATTATATCTGAGATTTAGAGTACAGATTGGTAACATCTCCCCAAACGATAAAAAACAAACGTCCAAAGGAATGTATTTTGATTTTTAAAGCGAAACTCGGGAATCTTTCTACGTGCATCTTCATTTAATTGATTTCTTTTACACATTTCATATGTATAATTATATTTAAACAAAATGAATTAGGTAAAGGAAATGTATTCTGCTCCTATATTCATCCATTTCAAGAAGAAATTTCCCAGCGCAGTATCGCATGAATCGTACATACGACTGTAGCATTCTTTGAGTTGTCAAATCAATAACACAATGTTGTAGAAGAAAGATTTTATAGGCTTCTGTAAATTCCGTACTGCCAACAAATTAATTTTCCGTCATGTATCACAAAAGCAGTACGATGTATGGTTCAATTTTTTTAAACGGTACATATATCCTGCCTGCCTGCCAATCCTCCAGTCTTTTTAACTTCGCATTACAAATTAATTTCCTTTATACAAGCTATCACAAACATAGCTTTCCAGTTAGTTTACAGTTCACCAACTTAGAAAATACAATTTTATTAGTATTACTTTTAAAGGGAATAAACTAATTGTTAATGACGAGCTTTTAATATTAGAAAATTACGGAAATGTCATCTTTCATCGAGCAAAGTTATTTCATCATCTCCGTATTATTCAATGAATGCAATTTAAACTAGCTTTTGCACCTTAAGAGGCTCAAGGGAAACACTCATAGGATAGAAAGTCAAAAATAAATTTTAATTGAATATTAATTCAAATTGTCAAATGAAGTTGAAAAAAACAGTTTTTGTTAAAATTAAGTAATATAATATGTGATTGAGATATAAATGTCCTTCTTCTGTAAGTAATTATATCTCAAGTCTCTTTGATGGATTCCATAAATATTTAGATTGATCATTACATATTAAGAGCGTGGTGTGTGTTTATTCCTAATTTGAATAATAGCTGTAGAGAAATCATGGCAATGGATGAAAACACGTGCATTAATGAAAAAATCTTCTAAAGACAGAAATCAAATCCATCAGCATTTTATAGGACTTTGTAAATTCTGCAGTGCCCACTCATTAAATTTCTGTCATGTATCACAAATGCATGAAAAATAGATATTTGGTTTGATTTCTGTAAAGGGCATATTTGTATATATATATAAGAGTCCTGCCTACTAATCCTCCAGTTCACGGACTTAGAAAATACAATTTTATTTTAATTTTTAGTAGAATAAACTAATTCATAATGATGAGCTGTTACTATAAAAAAATTATAGAAAAGTAGTTTTTCATCAACCAAAGTTATTTCATCATCTCCTCAGTATTCAATGAACGCAATTCAAAAAATACATTGAAATCAATGAATGTGATGAGCGAAAGGTGCAATTTAATTCATAAATTAATATCTAAACGAAATTTAATTTATGTTACTGCTTGTAGTCTTTTCAACCATTTTGTTCACACGCGAATTCTTTCCCTAAACCCTAAATAAAAGTCCTATGAATGGACTATGAATGGAAGGCCTGTAACTCTACAGTGGATTTCGAGATGCACAAAAGGCAAAGTCATGCAACTCAACAAAATGGAGATCTAATCATCAATGAATATAGAATAACAAATGTTGCAACACACACGTAGCAACTCAACAAATATTGGAAGAAACCGTTAGCTAGGTAGAAACTAGAAATTTATAAGAAGAGTGAGTTGTCTCATACATCAATGAAGATTCAAACATAATTTAATTAGATCAAACAAAAGATCTTTTTTAAGTAAGTGATGAGTGATGATTAAAATTGCTTGAAATTCAAATCTGTATAAGAAACTTGAAAATAAAAGATATTATAAATTTATTTTGCATAAAAGGATGATATTGTTTATTTAAGAACATTCATATTTCTATTCTATATTCTTTGTAAATGTTGGAGTGAAAAATCCAATTTAATTCATAAATTATTTTAAATTGAAATCTATGTAGAAAAATGAAAATGGCAAAATAAATTCTTTGAAATTGAAATACACTATAAAAGTGGCTTTACAATAAAAAGGTTAGATTGTTCCATTTAAGAATATTCATATTTCTATTCTATATTCTTTGTAAATTTTTAAGTGAAAAAAATCCTAATGTTCCTATAATTATAGAAATATTTACCATTTTTCTTAAAAATCTAAACAATTAGAAAGTTAAATGATAAAAAGATCAAGAAAAATACAATAAAATTAAAAACTTTATTTTGAAGAATTTATGTTTTGCGCAAAAGATTGAAATTCTTAGAACAAAAAGATATTTAAAAAAATAAATGAAGAACTTGTGAGTTGATATGCAATAAAAGGGTGTTCATTACATTGAAGGATTTAAATTTTTTGAGAATATTCAACACATGGAATTAGTCTTAATTGTGACTACCTATGACACATTTGTCCAAAATTATGTGGAAAAAGCCCGCGACAATTTTTTTTAACTTACCTATGTTATATGTTTACATATCAAATGTGGTCAAGTAAATACAACACAAACAAGTGCCACGTAGTGGCCAAGCACTTGCCTTAATAATAATAATAATAATAATAATAATAATAATCATCATAATAATAATAATAATAATAATAATAATAATATTCCAAATTGTATTATGGCTATAGTTAATAATGATAAGTTAAAGATAAACAAATATACATTGTTGTAGTTACTAAGTACGAGTATAATTGGTATTAATCACAATGTAATCAATATTATAGCTATTTGATATAATAGGTGAAGTTTTATATTAATTTAGAATTATAAATATATAATAATTATAAATACAAGGAACAATTTTAATAATATTTTATATAGTTCATATAACTTATATAATGAAAAAGTTAAGTATATTAATATTTAGATTATAATTATAATTTATGTTATTTAATCTAAATATATAACATCTAATTATAATACATATAACAAATTTTATTATTCAATTTAATCTACATTAGTTAATAAATAATCTATATCCAAAACCATGCATTTATATTATAACATATTTTTAAAAATAAATATGAATTATTTTAAGGGCATGGTAAAGCATTTGATTGTAATAGAGGTAGTGCTTCCACAAAATCTGTGTATAAGAGGCTAAATTTTTAAGCCAATAGAAGAGCTCGAAATTAATTTTGTTGAATTATAAACATAAAAAATGTGCATGTATACAATATAGATTATTAATTTTGTAACAAATTTGATAAAAATAATAATTTTAATTGGTAGAAATGTGATTTTTTAATCACTAGTTAATGGGAGAAATCCAAAAATGGATGCAATAGTACTTGCCTAGCCTATCAAAAAGTACTAATAAAAGAATGTAATGAAGAGTAGAAACATTCAAAAATATATTGGAAATAGATAAGACTTGGAAAAAGGAAAATAAGGGAAAGTGAGTAAAAATAAAAGAGTAAGAGGAAATGGGTATCTAGAAATAGAAGGGTAAATAGGGATAAAAAAGGTATGGAAGAATATAATTATTTAGTCTAAAGATATGAAGGAAAATGAGAAAGTGGTCATAATCATCTAGTGTATGCAGATGGTTCAACACATGTCAAGAGTGATTAGGAGTTATATGGGGCTCATTTATAACATAAAAAATATTGTCTAGAACATTTCAAGGATGATCTTAGCCATGTTGAGAAAGGTACTTGGCAGTCTAGTTGATATTTATTGCACTCCCTGGTGTTCCACTTGATATTTGTGATGGATACATTGTGTTGATAGTTTGGGTGTCTATTAGTACTAGTTTTGAAAATGCTTTGTGTTTCAATGCATTGGCGTTTCCTGGGTTTTGTCTCTTTGAGGGATGGCTTACAACTTGTTAATGGTGTTCCAGTTTAATTTTTGGTAAACAGATGTACCCCAAGGATGTTTTAGTGATATGCTTCATGATTGTGTTTTCTTGGCTTTGTAGTTATGAGGAATTTCATGTTAGAATGGTTGTGGCAGCTTGATCATTGAGGAAATGTGATATATTTTCTGTCATATGATGTTGCACATGTTAAAGTCATTGTGTGATCTACATAGTAGTAATTATTTTCTTTGGTGTTGTATTGTGTATGGGGTCGGTTTAAAATGTTGTTCTCTTATTTATGTTACTTTGTCCTTGGCTTTGGAGGAGGTGTGTCAAGTGTGTGTAATTTTCAAGATCCCATTAGATATTTTTTTATGATTTTTTAGGTCCTCTCTATCTCTTGGAGAAGACCTAGTCTTTCACCACAATTATGTTTTGGTGAAAGACTTTTGGAATACCCCTTCTCCCTTATTATGCCTGGCTTAATTATTATTTGGCATTGATCTAAGATTGTCTAAATAGAAGATCAAACCAATTGAAATTTATCAAAAATGGGTTTGAGAACTAGGAGATACAAATTTGAGGAAGTAGTGGTGTGTGGTGAAAAATTTGGAGTTGCATTGTTAATGAATTATTGAGACATCATGTCAAAAGCATTTACATTCTAAGGAGAATACTCGTAGTAGCTTGTTGAATGCCTATCATTATATTTTAATTCATGTATCTTATGTACAGAGGGTAAGTGCCTTAAAAACATAAAGTGTGTGTTAAACACTTTCTTAGATTATTTGACAAATGATACCTAAATGTGTTTTGAATCCCCAAGAAATAGTAACTTGTCAGGTAAACATCTGAAAAATTCACACATAATAGCTAGAAGAAAGTTATTAGAATTTTGAATTTTAAATTTTAAAAATTTATTTGTGTAGTTCTTTCTAGCATGTCCTCGGATGAATACTAAGTGAAATGAACCTATTTAAGGAAGTCATACTTTGAGGCAAGAATCAATTGATTTGAATGTTGTCATAGTAAATGTAAATTGAATTGTTAATGTTTGAGAAAATAGAGATGAATAGAAATTGGAGAATGAGTCAAATTCAACACAAAGTTGTGCCACTTGTTTTTTATTAAGTAAAGCAGGTATTACAGGGTTCCTGAAACCCGCGACTCTAAAAAAGAAGTTTGAAGCAAGAATACAACAAACAAGAAACAAGCCACAAAAAGGCCAGGGCCGAAAAGCCACAAAAAAATAGAGCAGACAAGGCTAGAGAAAGCCAAAATACTCAAATCCAGGGAAGCAAATGAAGGAACAAAAAGCCCAAAGGGTGAAATGGAGACCATTATGTTCATAGTGTGACTGTTCAAAAATGGGATACAGCCACCGTCCTCCTTGCAAATCATTGTGGTTGTAAGATGATGCTCTGAGTGCAATGGAGTCTTTCCTTTTCTAGGATACTCTTCACTTCAATGGGAAAATCTTCTCCTTTTTGCCATGTCAACTTAGCTTCCTTCGTGACGGCCAAGTTGGCGAACCAATCAGCCACACCGTTAGATTACCTGTACACATGGGAGATATACACCTTTTCAAAAGAGTTAAGAATGGCTCGAGTATCGACAATAATGTTGGATATAGTCCATGAGGGAGAGTGAGTGAGGTTTAAGCAGTTGATGATGTTCATCGAGTATCCTTCCAGCCAGAGCCACTTGAACCCCCATATCATGAGCTAGTTTGGTGACCTATAGAGGTGCACCAGCTTCAACATAATGATTAGTTTGAGCACCCAAAGGGAGACTAACAACCGCAATGCCAAGGCCAAAGAAATTCCTCACGATTCCTCTGCTTCCAGCTTGTCCCGGGTTCCCTTTAGCAGCACCATCGAAGTTGGCTTCAGTCTAGCGAGTCGGGGGGATACTCCACTCACAATTATGTCTTTTATCCTGGGTAGCTATCTGAGACTTTCCTGCAAGATGATTAGATCTTCCATAATAAAAAAAGTTCTCCTTAACAGCATGTTGGATTTTTTCAAAGATAATTTTGTGGGGAGAGGAACAATCACAAAAAATGCGATTCTTACGCTCCTTCCAGATTCCCCAGCAAAGATGGGGAAGGAGCCAGGTACAGAATAAACGGATGTCCTAATTAAAACTTTTGAAAGCCCATTGGGAAAAGAGATCAATGAAGGACAGGGAAAAACAATTGATGTTGGAGAAGGGTCAACATCACGTGCTCCTACTGGTATGGATGAACTTTTAAATTTAGCTCAAATTGTAAAGATAAATATTAATTATAGAAACTTAGATCATTTACTTATAATGGATGTGGCGAATTTGAGATCACTTGCTAATGTTCAACCCTTAAGTCTTTCTAAGAAGAGATCAATGAATATGATAGCAAGAGAAATATTGGTTAAATTTGATAATTTTGAAACACTTGAACAGGCTTAATTGCATTCACTTGTACTTATAAACAAAAAGTTGGAAGGGGTATTAAAGATATTGGGTATAGACATACCTGTGAAATTTAGGGTTTTTTAGCTTTCTAATTACCCATCAATCATATGTTACAACATAAAATTATTTTTAGTGGGAGAAGCAAAGAGGTCAAGGAATTTGATCACCTTTTGCCAGGTAATCTTCCGCCTCTCTTGCCGATCGATCTTGTATCCTTCTACCGTGTTGAGAATGCCTAGTCAAAATATTGTTGTATGAAAGCTGAATGCAAAATAAGGGAGATTATGTGCTAGTGAATATGGTGGAGGATTTGGAAGGGAAGGAAGCAGTAGCACAACTGTCAATAAATATTTTTCCAGCAGTGGTAGTGGATCCTGTGTTTCTCCCCAATTTCTTGTTCTTCATTAGGCCTAGATCTAGCATGCCCACAGCTGATAGATCAGAATCTGTGAGTCCGTCGAGGCATATATGAGGCGGCTGGAGGCCTCAGACCTTTACAAGAAAATCACAGAACCAATAAAAAAACCCTAAATGTGTTCAACATTTTGAAAATCAGAGAAAGAATAAAAAAACCCTAAATGTGTTCAACATTTTGAAAATCACAAAAAAAAATTTAAAACCCCTAAATGTGTTCAACATTTTGAAAGGATAAAAGCTTACAGAGCAACGATTGACAAGAAATTTTGGAAAATTTACATTACTGTTAAATTTGTATGGCACAGGGAAGATTGAGGGTTCGAAGAATTAAAGGCTGCAATTCTCGCTAGTGACTCTGTTGAAAAAGAATTTTGAGTGGGTCGAGGAATTGACCGCTTTTGAGTTCCTGGAGAGCCCCACCGAGATCAAAATTATATAGGGGTTGGGATGTGATTGGATCTCCAATAATAAAAAAGGGCATAGATTTGTGTAGAAGCCCCACTTTTCTTTATGTTAAGGTTATGTTGTATGTACACAACCACCTTTATTCTGCACAAGCTATCTTGAAATAAATTTGTCTCTGGGACGGATGGCTGATGACTGCCATACGTTTAGGACAAAATCTGAAACCCTTGATGCTTCTCGCCCTTCCAATCCAATGTGTTTTGTGGTGGGGTGAAATTATTTTCCCGCTTAGTTACATTTTTGCAAACTTGTCTTTTAGAGCCAAAAAGTCAAAATAGAAATAAATAAAAAACAAAAGAAAACATAAAGTTAAGACAATAATAGTTTTTCGTCTCAAAAAATTGTCTTGAAATACCTTACTTTGTAGTAGTGAGATATTATAAATTTATTTTGCATAAAAGGATGATATTGTTTCTTTAAGAACATTCATATTTTTATTCTACATTCTTTGTAAATTTTGGAGTGAAAAATCCAATTTAATTCATAAATTATTTTAAATTGAAATCTATGTAGAAAAATGAAAATGGAAAAATAAATTCTTTGAAATTGAACTACACTATAAAAGTTGCTTTGCAATCAAAGGGTGAGATTGTTCCATTTAAGAATATTCATATTTCTATTCTATATTCTTTGTAAATTTTTAAGTGAAAAAACTTCTAATGTTCCTATAATTATATAAATATTTACCATTTTTCTTAAAAATCTAAACAATTAGAAAGTTAAATGATAAAAAGATCAAGAAAAATACAATAAAATTAAAACTTTATTTTGAAGAATTTATGTTTGGTGCAAAAGATTGAAATTCTTAGAACTTAAAGATATTTAAAAAAATAAATGAAGAACTTATGAGTTGATATGTGATAAAAGGGTGTTCATTACATTGAAGGATTTAAATTTTCTGAGAATATTCAACACATGGAATTAGTCTTAATTGTGACTACCCATGACAAATTTGCCCAAAATTATGTGGAAATGTCGAAAAAGCCCGCAACAAATTTTTTTAACTTACCTGTGTTATATTTTTACATATCAAATATTGTCAAGTAAATACAACAAAAATAAAAGAATGTAATCAAGAGTAGAAACATTAAAAAATCTATTGGAAATAGATAAGACTTGGAAAAAGAAAAATAACGGAAAGTGAGTAAAAATAAAAGAATAAGAGGATATGGGTATCTAGAAATAGAAGGGTAAATAGGGATAAAAAAGGTATGGAAGAATATAATTAGTTAGTCTAAAGATATGAAGGAAAATGAGAAAGTGGTCATAATCATCTAGTGTATGTCGATGGTTCAGCACATGTCAAGAGTGATTAGGAGTTATATGTGGCTCATTTATAACATAAAAAATATTGTCTAGAACATTTCAAGGATGATCTTAGCCATGTTGAGAAAGGTACTTGGCGTTCTAGTTGATATTTAGTGCACTCCCTGGTGTTCCACTTGATATTTATGATGTATACATTGTGTTGATAGTTTGGGTGTCTATCAGTACTAGTTTTGAAAATGCTTTGTGTTTCAACGCATTGGTGTTTCATGGGTTTTGTCTCTTTGAGGGATTGCTTACAACTTGTTTATGGTGTTCCAGTTTAATTTTTGGTAAACAAATGTACCCCAAGTATGGTTTTAGTGATATGCTTCATGATTGTGTTTTCTTGGCTTTGTAGTTATGAGGAATTTCATGTTAGAATGGTTATGGTAGCTTGATCATTGAGGAAATGTGATATATTTTCTTTCGAATGATGTTGCACATGTTCAAGTCATTGTGTGATCTACATAGTAGTGATTATTTTCTTTGGTGTTGAATTGTGTATGGGGTCGGTTTAAAATGTTGTTCTCTTATTTATGTTACTTTGTCCTTGGCTCTGGAGGACGTGTGTCAAATGTGTGTGATTTTCAACATCACATTAGATATTTTTTTATGATGTTTTGGGTCCTCTCTATCTCTTCGATAAGACCTAGCCTTTCACCACAATTATGTTTTGGTGAAAGACTTTTGGAATACCCCTTCTCCCTTATTATGGCTTGCCTAATTATTATTTGGCATTGATCTAAGATGGTATAAATAGAAGATCAAACCAATTGAAATTTATGAGAAATGGGTGTGAGAACTAGGAGATACAAATTTGAGGAAGTAGTGGTGTGTGGTGGAAAATTTGGAGTTGCATTGTTAATGATTTATTGAGACATCTTGTCGAAAGCATTTACATTCTAAGGAGAATACTTAAAGTAGTTTGTTGAATGCCTATCATTATATTTTAATTCATGTATCTTGTGTTGAGAGTGTAAGTGCCTTAAAAACATAAAGTGTGTGGTAAACACTTTCTTAGATTATTTGACAAATGGTACCTAAATGTGTTTTGACTCGCTAAGAAATTGTAACATGTTAGGTAAACATCCAAAAAATTCACACATAATAGCTAGAAGGAAGTTATTAGAATTTTGAATTTTAAAATTTTAAAATTTAATTGTGTAGTTCTTTCTAGCATGTCCTCGGATGAGTACTAAGTGAAATGAACCTATTTAAGGAAGTCATACCTTGAGGCAAGGATCAATTGATTTGAATGTTGTCATAGTAAATGTAAATTGAATTGTTAATGTTTGATAAAATAGAGATGAATAGAAATTGGAGAATGAGTCAAATTCAACACAAAATTGTGCCACTTGTTTTTTATTAAGTAAAACAAGTTTTACAGGTTTCCTGAAACCCACGACTCTAAAAAAGAAGTTTGAAGCAAGAACATAACAAACAAGAAACAAGCCACAAAAAGGCCAAGGCCGAAAAGCCACAAAAAAATAGAGGAGACAAGGATAGAGAAAGCCAAAAATACCCAAATCTCGAGAAGCAAATGAAGGAACAAACAGCCCAGAGGGTGAGCTGGAGACCATTGTGTACATAGTGAGACTGTTAAAAAATGGGATACAGCCACCGTCCTCGTTGCAAATCATTGTGGTTATAAGATGATGCCCTTAGTGCAATGGAGTCTTTCCTTTTCTAGGATACTCTTCACTTCAATGGGAAAATCTTCTCCTCTTTGCCATGTCAACTTAGCTTCCTTCGTGACGGACAAGTTAATGAACCAATCAGCCACACCGTTGGCTTCCTTGTACACGTGGGAGATATACACCTTTTAAAAAGAGTTAAGAATGGCTCGAGTATGAACAATGATGTTGGATATAGTTGATGAGGGAGAGTGAGTGAAGTTTAAGCAGTTGATGATGTTCATCGAGTCTCCTTGCAGCCAGAGCCACTTGACCGCCCATATCATGAGCTAGTTTGGTGACCTATAGAACCGGAGAAGCTTCAACATAATGATTGGTTTGAGCACCCAAAGGCAGACTAACAACCGCAATGCCAAAGCCAAAGAAATTCCTCATGATTCCTCTACTTCCATCTTGTCCTGGGTTCCCTTTGGCAGCACCATCGAAGTTGTCTTTGGTCCAACCAGTCGGGGAATACTCCACTCACAATTCTGTCTTTTATCCTGGGAAGCTATCTAGGACTTTCCTGCAAGATAATTAGATCTTCCGCAATAGAAAAAGTTCTTCTTAACAGCATGTTGGATTTTTTCAAAGATAATTTTGGGGAGAGAGGAACAATCACGAAAAATGTGATTGTTACACTCCTTCCAGATTCCCCAGCAAAGATGGGAAAGGATCCAGGTACAAAATAAACAGAAGTCCTGATTAAACCTTTTAAAAGCCCATTTGGAAAAGAGATCAATGAAGGACAAGGAAAAACAATTGATGTTGGAGAAGGGTCAACATCACGTGCTCCTACTGGTATGGATGAACTTTTAAATTTAGCTAAAACTGTAAAGAGAAATATTAATTATAGAAACTTAGATCATTTACTTACAATGGATGTGGAGACTTTGAGATCACTTGCTAATGTCCAACCCTGAAGTGTTTCTAAGAAGAGATCAATGAATATGATAGCAAGAGAAATATTGGTTAAATTTGATAATTTTGGAACACTTGAACAAGCTCAATTGCTTTCACGTGTACTTATAAACAAAAAGTTTTAAGGGGCATTAAAATTATTGGGTATAGACACAACATCAAAGAAGAGAAAAGTTGTTGACATGCAAACTGATATGATTGAAAAAATTAAGAAAGTTTTGAACAAGCTAGTGGAGTGATCTATCACTATAGATAAGACCATTACAAGAAAAGTTATGTTGACATCCATTGTAGGTAACACTATGGGACGAAAAAGATAGATATCTTTAGTTACATATAAGTTTGGTTCTAATAGGAAAACAATATCACGATATGTTAATAGGAGAATACTTTTGGATGATAGCACCTCGGAAGGCAATTGTGCAATCATGTGTAGAGCTCCTTGTTCTGATAGGATTGATGAAGGAATAAAAAATTTGGTCACGTCATTTTGGAATGATAATACACATCCTTCGTCAAACACTAGAGATGTTATCAGACATAGAATTTCAGCTAATCAATATGAATATCATTCGAAACATTTCTTGGACACAACACAACATAAAATGTATGTGTCCTTTTGTAGTTCATATCCTAATATAAAGATTGGGAAAACATTGTTTGAAAGATTGAAGCCATATTATAGCAAGACAGACAAAGTGTTTGAAACTTGTTGTTGTTGTTATCATATTGAATTTTCTCTCCACTATCAGGTTTTTTGAAAGTTTGTAGAAGACACTTATGGTTTTGAAAATGCTCCTCCTACTAGACGAAGTGAGTTCATCTCATCCATTTTATATGACAAAAGAGATGATGTAGCTGGACAAATAAATTGCATAAAAGGAATATGTCAAACATGTGCTAATTTGACTTTTTTTCCTTTGAAAAATGAAAATATTGATGTAACAAAGATGGTAAATTGAAAGATTTACAAATATGTAAAGAATGAAACAAAATTTGGGAAATAATCCAAAAGGTTAGAATATGTTGAACAAGAGATAAATGTTGGAGTATTTATGGAAATTTTTTTTAAAAATGATTCAACCCTACATTCATCATGCTTTTTTTGCAAAGTGGCAAGCACAACAATTAGAAACACTAAGATACAATTTCCCACTTGGAACTCTTGTATCAATTGTTGATTTTGGAGAAAATTATTCTTTTGTTCATCAAAAGGCAATTCATTCAAAATACTACTTTCCAGAGAAAATTACTATTATGGTACATGTGTGTTATCGACACACACAATTAGATTTGGATGGTATTCAGAGCACATTTGAAGCATGGGTCATCAAGAAGGAATATCATTTTTATATAAGTGATGATAGACAGCTTGACATTCATTATGTAGAACACTGCTTCAAGATGTTTTTTGCAAATTTGAAAGAAAAAGGTATAAAAATTGATAAACATTATGTTTGGTCAGATGGATGTGCTGCACAATTCAAATCATCAAGACCATTTTATGCACTATGTAGACATCATCGTAATGAAAACATACCACATGTCTGGAGTTTCTTTGAGAGTGGACATGGAAAAGGTGAACATGATGGTGTCGGAGCTTGCATCAAACTTGCTATACGAAAGTATCAAATGAATTATAAGGGAGTGCATATAAAAAATGCACATGATGTAGTTGAATGGTGCAAGACACATTTCACACCAAAATGAGAATGACATGTCATCAGGATTGACTCAGGTGGTGCCATATATAAAATTTTGGGGTATAAAAGTTATGCACACATTTTTAAATTATTTGAAAGTGTTTAAAAATTTTATGATATTTTTTAATCAAATTATATTTATATAGAATGTATTATATATACATTTGTTCGGGTGTTGATAGAAAAATTATGCATGGTTGCAATAAGATAGAAAAGATGCGATCTTTGCATTCAGTTATGAGTAAGAATTGTCGCAGTTAGATGTTGAACACTAGGGACTACTCATGCTTTTGTTGTCATTACATTACTGACAATTATGAGGAATGTATCAATCAAGACCGTGGATATGTAGGTGCATGGAATCTAGTACCACTAGCTGTTACTGATACAATTGATAGAGATGAAGATGAAAACTTTGATGATGTCCCTTTGATTTCTACTGATTACGATCATATATCAGGATTGGTCAAAATTGGTAAGTATATATATTTCACATTATATCGTACATTGAGCTGCATGTATAGATAGATAAACAGATCTATAGATTGAACTAAGAAAATTTTAAGATCTCACACACATATATGTAAATTTATTATGGAGGAGATGTCTTTGCAGTGATTGTTGAACGTGGAAATGCAGAAGGACTTGGTTATTATTTATAATCATAACACCAGCACCAGAAACACCTCTATCTCATAATTCATAATCATCTTTTCACAATATACTAGGAACAATAAATAGTAAACATTTTCACTCCAGAAGAATATCTTGTGATCCTAAAATCGATGAACCCATCATGTCAAGGAAACAAATATAACTCCTAAACATTCCATAACCTTCACATCTCAAAATATTGTCACACCAATCAATAATGATCCTAATACTGCCACATTGTCTCTTCCCAAACATTCAAAATACTAGTCTTTCATAAATAAACCATAACTAACTCAAATATTACTATAAACATATATAACTTGACATATATCAAGTATAGACACATCGAGAAACACACACACACACACACACACACACAAATCTTCACATCATCATATCTTCAATAGAATAGTCGTACCAATCCAATAATTTTAATATACATTCCTATAACATCTCTGCAACAGTGTGACAACAAATAAATATGTTGACATGAATGACAACATATCTTCCAAATATGTGATAGTGATCCCTGAAGTAAATAGTCTCTTCAAACTTGAGAATAGAGCCATCCCAATAGATAAGTTCTCTACTAGAATTTCTCTTTGTGTGTTTTAGTGTCTATTGGTGGAAGAACTTAGTAATACAATCTCCCTATTTTCTCCATTGAATTCTAGATCTTTGTTTCCGAAAGATTTATTCTTTTAATATGATATCAAAAAGAGTAGACAAACGAGACTTCTCATCCATAGCATTTTGAGGTGACCAACCATCTTTTCCAATCTGACTTTGAACTTCTGGAATATTTTATCTTTAAAGCCTTTTTTCAAGGAAAAAGTTACCAAAGAAAAAATTGTTCCAATTCTTCAAATTAGAACAGATCAGTTTTAGATTGCTAACCAATATAAGCATTATAGTACCTTAAAAATTCATAAACTAGAAGTAAAAAAGAAGGGCTTTAAAATGTGAGTTGTAAGTCCACATCACCTCAAATATAGAAGGGATGAAAAATTTGGATTTACTGGATTCCCAATTGAGGAGGATAGTACAATGATCCCAACTAATCCTGATACGAGAAGATGAATTTTAATTTATCATATATGGATCAAGTTTTAAGATATAATACAATGATCCAATCTAAGATGAATAAGATGGTTATCAGTAGACATATTTGAGTCCAAGGTAAACCTATTACCACTCTAATCTAAATCCAAAAACTAACCATTGTATAGAAAATCATGGAGATATTGCATATAATCTAAATAAATACGAATTACACCTTTTTTTCAGAAGGGAAAAGTGGAGAGTTAAAGTCTCCCATAATCATCCAATTTGAATTTATAAAAGAAGAACAATATAAGAGAATAGAGTCCCAAAAATCTCTTCTTTGAGTTACACTATTAGGAGCGTAGATATTAGTCAAAATCCATTTGGTTGAAGAGAAAACATCCATGAAGAATATGTGCATAGTGTTTTTGGAATGGAAATGGAGGGAAATAATTAGGTTATATAAGGTTTCCAAAGAATAGCCAAACCCTCTGATGCTACATCTGCTACAACAACCATAAAATCAGGAAACAACTAGATGTAGTTACTTAATTTTTAGAAGGCTTCTTCTATCATTTTAGTTTCTTAGATAAGAAGAATATTTGGATGAAGGTCTTTTAGTAGATTTTTGACTAAAATCTATTTTTGAGAGTCGTTGATCCCTATGATATTCTAAGAGAGAATAATCATATTTTTAATTTACAGGAGAAATACTGCTCCAGAGTACTTTGGCTACCATTCACCACATCCCCAGCTATAGTAGAGTCATGAATATCCTTTTATTATTTCTGACCTTTTTATTTTCCCTACATCTATAGATTTGCAAAATTTCAAGTATGAGGCCAAGGGAGGGGAATCCTAATCTTTTAGTAGAAGAGGGGGAGGGACATATAGAAAAAAGAACATGGGAAGTAATGGAAAGGGGACCCAAATAAAAAAAAACACTAGAGCCATGGGAGAAGGGAGGGAAAAGGAAGAATGAGGGATGGGGAAGATTAGAGGGGACAGAGGGAAGAGCACAAAATTTCCATAAGCGACCAACTAAGGATAGAATCAATAGGTATCAATCAGCGGAAGGTCCACAACTAAAGCACAATCAGAAAAACATGTACAATAGTACCAAGAGAATCCATCACCATACTGCAGTAAACCAAAGGCTTAACTCCCCCGTCGAAGTCGAAGTCATCTAGGAAAGAACCAGGAATACCTTTACCATCATCATGGAAAGGAAGGATGGAAGAAAAATTAGGAGCTTTGGGGGAGGGAGTAGAGTCCAAACTGATTCATTTACCCTGGTCACCAAACTTAGCACAGTCAAAACCGATGTGCTCTACCAACAAGAAAACCTAGCTATAAAGGTTTAAGTTTTCATATTCAATTTTTTGTGTCCAAGGTCCCAAATGGAATTTAAGATCAACTGATATTGGAAGAAAAGTTCCAGGAACTACCGAAACACAAAAATGAGAAAAAATAAATCTGGCTCTATTTTTGGTGGCAATGTACACACCCAAGAATTCTCGAAAAGAATTAGCGATGCCTTCAATCACTTCTGTCCCAAAATTTGAAGGGGAGTCTTGAGAGGTGAAAATAGGTCATAACAACTCCAAATAGATGAGAAACAGGGTCAAACCCTGACCTCCATTTGCATAGTTACAAGGATTGTTTACCATAAAACCAAGTCCCTATGACAAAGATTCGAACACAATCTTCCTTCAAAGTGAAGGAAAAGAAAAAAAACCTTTAGGGTGCGCAAAAACTGAGACCGAGCCCTTCAAAGCCTAGGGCATCAAGACCCATTTGTTAGGATTAGCATACATAAATTTAATAGTTAGATGCAAATATAATCAATAATGCAAAGGAATAAAGCACACATAAGTAGAACAAGAAGACACAAAGATTTGATATGGTTCACCTAATCTTGGGATACGTCCACCAAACAGAGAGTCTAGTCTTATTATCTAGTAATTTATGCTTGTTACAATCTGCAACCCCTTGCAACTCAATATCACTGTAAAAAGCTATGAAATTCTCATATAGAGAAAACCCTAACCCTGATCCATTATAACAAGATTTATGTTGGTTAACAAGTTAACCCTAAAAAATACTTGATGAGTCAACCTGGGGAAAGTTTGACGAGTCAACTCAAAATCTCTTGACAAGTTAACCACGAACCCTACAATAAATGAAAAGTGTATAGTAGTTGCCTGATTAGTCATGACAATCCAACACCATTTTCTAGCAAAAAGAATGTTGGTACCAACATCTGTCTTGTCCATCGAAACCCCACATTTCAAGAGTTCCTGAGCCTTTACAAAAAGATCTTCTAGGCCCCTCCTAAATCCACATGCTTATAAGACAGAGGGGGAGGGCACCCACTTACCTTGGAACCACCTGCCAATGATTTGAAACTATCCTCATCACAAGCAAACAGTCCCAACAATTTCAAGAAAAATGTGAGGGCTGGTCACACACTTGTTAAAGGATAGAATGGAAGGAGACCCTAGATGAAATTGAAAACCATGCTAGTTACTATAGATCATATCCTGAAGCACATGCTTTGTATTGCCAGGATTCGAAACTTTCTTTCCTACTCACCAGTGCTTGTAGAGATGATCATGAATTGCACTCAAACACAATTTTCTACAACATTACATTATTATAGTTATACTGTAGTATATTCTTATTATATTATTATAATATATTCTTATCATATTATGTTATCGTGTATTAAAATTATTTAATGATAAATATTTCAATTTGGATTAAGGTTCTATTAAGATTAAATATATTAATCATAAATAATTTATTGATAATATCATCATTTAAATTATATATAATAACAAATTTATTACTAATATTTGATAATTTTTCATATTTCATTAAAGTAAAATATCTATTATTTTATATATGGTGGAATTAAATTAGAGTGTGTATCATTTGAACTATTATTTTTTATTTTATTATATTTACGTGTTCATAAATTTATTTTAAAAACTTTAAAATTAATTTAAAATAATAATGTATTGAAATTTCAATAATTATTTATAGAATGTCAAAATACATTTAACTTTTAACTTAAATCTTCTAGACGTGTCCTTTGAACCTCGTATAAATACAAATACTAGCGTATATTAATTTAAAAATCATTTTCCCCAAAGTTGTCATCTATTTGAAGTTTAATGCGATAAATCTCCACGTTAGTATTTGAATTAACGAAATGGGAAGAAAGAGTAAGAAGAATTCTTCTAAGATTGTAGAGGGAGGGCAGCATATTTATACCAACTTGGTGGAGAAGATCCTTCAAAGAGTATTTAATGAGGCGGACGAATCTTGCAGGTCACCAAGCAAGATATTCGACCGTAGATGGCGATATACAATGTGCAAAATGTGTATTGGCCTTCCCTTTTCCAGATTAGTAAGTGCCTTCCACATAAGATATGAAACACAAATCAAGAAAAATTCCCCTTCTCAAATGCAACTTCAGAACCACCATAAGAGTATCCTTGGAGCACTAAGAGATTTTTCTGACAATAGTTACGAATATCAGGAATGTCCAAATCTGGATTTCGATGCAATAGAGGAGATTTTAAGAAGACTTCCAGTGCCCTCGTTGATGAGGGCAAAGACTGTTTGCAAAAACTGGAATAGGGCAATATCAGCCACTACTTCTAGTCTCCTCAATGTTGAGGATTGTCATCTTTTTGTTATGCAGCACATGGTGCAGGGCTTTCAAGGAATTTCTTTCTTCAGTAGCGCACTCAACCGCTGGTTTCGAATCCCTTTATTTCGCCAAAAGAAATGGGGTTGGCATTCTCACTATCGTACGACACAGCTTTACCTTTGTGCTGCAGCAGCTGGGTTTTACCTCTTTCTTGATTATGAAGGTTCCTTGTGTCGCAAGCTGCCCATCGTAATTAATCCTGTAACCAAACAATGCATTGAGTTGCCTCCTCTTCCAGACGGTTACGGATGGACAAAAGGAACAGCCATAGAACTTATTGCCCAGTCTGGCCACTTCGATATTATTGCGTTAGGGTTCTATGAAAGGGAAACTGATTACTGTACCCTGCTCTACAATTCCATCACAGATATGTGGACTAGTACCCATGCCATGCCTGCTATTCCGTCAAACATCATTCTGACTGCTGCCTACCGGACAAGACACCCTTGGACCAGCGCATTACACAATGGTGTGGTCTACTTTACACATAACTACGGTCTTCATCTGGGTTGTTATGACATTGTCTCCAAAATGTTTCAGTTTAAGGAGATCGAAGGAGGGTTGCCTCCGCAGATTGATTCTAATTCTGATGAAAACACCCACATCTCTCTGCCTTCCTTAGTGGCCTGTAATGGGAAGCTTCTTTTGGTAGGGAGGTTAGAGAAGGAGGTTGGGGAAGGAAGCTCCACATGGGGTGGTATCCCTTTCATCGAGCACGCTTTGGTTGGGATATGGGAGTTGAATAGTGATAACACATGGTTTTGGTCTCTCATTTCTGTTACTCCCCGTGATTTGTTTGAAGACACTGTGAAGTCATCACAGGGAACAGATTTCATGGTTGCCGCTTTATCACATAAAATTTGGCTTACGATTAGAGGAAGCAGGAATGTTATGACACTTGATTTGAGGTCCATGGAATGGAGCGCATTGCCAGGCTGCCCCACTGAAGATACTGTTGATACTTATCCAAGGACTGCTGTTTGTGGAACTTTGTCCATTTGCAACATTTCACACTTGAACTAATATCTACATTTATGATCCATCGACATTTATCGTTAATGTGTATTTACACTCTTTTATTATTCTGATTTGTATATTTTGGAGTCTCAGATCATTATATGTATCATATATATATATATATATATATATATATTGTACTTCACACTTCTAAATCAATTTTAATAAAGTAAAATTCTGATAGATTATAATACGTACCTTGATTAATTATCATTATATCTGAGATTTAGAGTACAGATTGGTAACATCTCCCCAAACGATAAAAAACAAACGTCCAAAGGAATGTATTTTGATTTTTTAAAGCGAAACTCGGGAATCTTTCTACGTGCATCTTCATTTAATTGATTTCTTTTACACATTTCATATGTATAATTATATTTAAACAAAATGAATTAGGTAAAGGAAATGTATTCTGCTCCTATATTCATCCATTTCAAGAAGAAATTTCCCAGCGCAGTATCGCATGAATCGTACATACGACTGTAGCATTCTTTGAGTTGTCAAATCAATAACACAATGTTGTAGAAGAAAGATTTTATAGGCTTCTGTAAATTCCGTACTGCCAACAAATTAATTTTCCGTCATGTATCACAAAAGCAGTACGATGTATGGTTCAATTTTTTTAAACGGTACATATATCCTGCCTGCCTGCCAATCCTCCAGTCTTTTTAACTTCGCATTACAAATTAATTTCCTTTATACAAGCTATCACAAACATAGCTTTCCAGTTAGTTTACAGTTCACCAACTTAGAAAATACAATTTTATTAGTATTACTTTTAAAGGGAATAAACTAATTGTTAATGACGAGCTTTTAATATTAGAAAATTACGGAAATGTCATCTTTCATCGAGCAAAGTTATTTCATCATCTCCGTATTATTCAATGAATGCAATTTAAACTAGCACTTGCACCTTAAGAGGCTCAAGGGAAACACTCATAGGATAGAAAGTCAAAAATAAATTTTAATTGAATATTAATTCAAATTGTCAAATGAAGTTGAAAAAAACAGTTTTTGTTAAAATTAAGTAATATAATATGTGATTGAGATATAAATGTCCTTCTTCTGTAAGTAATTATATCTCAAGTCTCTTTGATGGATTCCATAAATATTTAGATTGATCATTACATATTAAGAGCGTGGTGTGTGTTTATTCCTAATTTGAATAATAGCTGTAGAGAAATCATGGCAATGGATGAAAACACGTGCATTAATGAAAAAATCTTCTAAAGACAGAAATCAAATCCATCAGCATTTTATAGGACTTTGTAAATTCTGCAGTGCCCACTCATTAAATTTCTGTCATGTATCACAAATGCATGAAAAATAGATATTTGGTTTGATTTCTGTAAAGGGCATATTTGTATATATATATAAGAGTCCTGCCTACTAATCCTCCAGTTCACGGACTTAGAAAATACAATTTTATTTTAATTTTTAGTAGAATAAACTAATTCATAATGATGAGCTGTTACTATAAAAAAATTATAGAAAAGTAGTTTTTCATCAACCAAAGTTATTTCATCATCTCCTCAGTATTCAATGAACGCAATTCAAAAAATACATTGAAATCAATGAATGTGATGAGCGAAAGGTGCAATTTAATTCATAAATTAATATCTAAACGAAATTTAATTTATGTTACTGCTTGTAGTCTTTTCAACCATTTTGTTCACACGCGAATTCTTTCCCTAAACCCTAAATAAAAGTCCTATGAATGGACTATGAATGGAAGGCCTGTAACTCTACAGTGGATTTCGAGATGCACAAAAGGCAAAGTCATGCAACTCAACAAAATGGAGATCTAATCATCAATGAATATAGAATAACAAATGTTGCAACACACACGTAGCAACTCAACAAATATTGGAAGAAACCGTTAGCTAGGTAGAAACTAGAAATTTATAAGAAGAGTGAGTTGTCTCATACATCAATGAAGATTCAAACATAATTTAATTAGATCAAACAAAAGATCTTTTTTAAGTAAGTGATGAGTGATGATTAAAATTGCTTGAAATTCAAATCTGTATAAGAAACTTGAAAATAAAAGATATTATAAATTTATTTTGCATAAAAGGATGATATTGTTTATTTAAGAACATTCATATTTCTATTCTATATTCCTTGTAAATGTTGGAGTGAAAAATCCAATTTAATTCATAAATTATTTTAAATTGAAATCTATGTAGAAAAATGAAAATGGCAAAATAAATTCTTTGAAATTGAAATACACTATAAAAGTGGCTTTACAATAAAAAGGTTAGATTGTTCCATTTAAGAATATTCATATTTCTATTCTATATTCTTTGTAAATTTTTAAGTGAAAAAAATCCTAATGTTCCTATAATTATAGAAATATTTACCATTTTTCTTAAAAATCTAAACAATTAGAAAGTTAAATGATAAAAAGATCAAGAAAAATACAATAAAATTAAAAACTTTATTTTGAAGAATTTATGTTTTGCGCAAAAGATTGAAATTCTTAGAACAAAAAGATATTTAAAAAAATAAATGAAGAACTTGTGAGTTGATATGCAATAAAAGGGTGTTCATTACATTGAAGGATTTAAATTTTTTGAGAATATTCAACACATGGAATTAGTCTTAATTGTGACTACCTATGACACATTTGTCCAAAATTATGTGGAAAAAGCCCGCGACAATTTTTTTTAACTTACCTATGTTATATGTTTACATATCAAATGTGGTCAAGTAAATACAACACAAACAAGTGCCACGTAGTGGCCAAGCACTTGCCTTAATAATAATAATAATAATAATAATAATAATAATAATAATAATAATAATAATCATCATAATAATAATAATAATAATAATAATATTCCAAATTGTATTATGGCTATAGTTAATAATGATAAGTTAAAGATAAACAAATATACATTGTTGTAGTTACTAAGTACGAATATAATTGGTATTAATCACAATGTAATCAATATTATAGCTATTTGATATAATAGGTGAAGTTTTATATTAATTTAGAATTATAAATATATAATAATTATAAATACAAGGAACAATTTTAATAATATTTTATATAGTTCATATAACTTATATAATGAAAAAGTTAAGTATATTAATATTTAGATTATAATTATAATTTATGTTATTTAATCTAAATATATAACATCTAATTATAATACATATAACAAATTTTATTATTCAATTTAATCTACATTAGTTAATAAATAATCTATATCCAAAACCATGCATTTATATTATAACATATTTTTAAAAATATATATGAATTATTTTAAGGGCATGGTAAAGCATTTGATTGTAATAGAGGTAGTGCTTCCACAAAATCTGTGTATAAGAGGCTAAATTTTTAAGCCAATAGAAGAGCTCGAAATTAATTTTGTTGAATTATAAACATAAAAAATGTGCATGTATACAATATAGATTATTAATTTTGTAACAAATTTGATAAAAATAATAATTTTAATTGGTAGAAATGTGATTTTTTAATCACTAGTTAATGGGAGAAATCCAAAAATGGATGCAATAGTACTTGCCTAGCCTATCAAAAAGTACTAATAAAAGAATGTAATGAAGAGTAGAAACATTCAAAAATATATTGGAAATAGATAAGACTTGGAAAAAGGAAAATAAGGGAAAGTGAGTAAAAATAAAAGAGTAAGAGGAAATGGGTATCTAGAAATAGAAGGGTAAATAGGGATAAAAAAGGTATGGAAGAATATAATTATTTAGTCTAAAGATATGAAGGAAAATGAGAAAGTGGTCATAATCATCTAGTGTATGCAGATGGTTCAACACATGTCAAGAGTGATTAGGAGTTATATGGGGCTCATTTATAACATAAAAAATATTGTCTAGAACATTTCAAGGATGATCTTAGCCATGTTGAGAAAGGTACTTGGCAGTCTAGTTGATATTTATTGCACTCCCTGGTGTTCCACTTGATATTTGTGATGGATACATTGTGTTGATAGTTTGGGTGTCTATTAGTACTAGTTTTGAAAATGCTTTGTGTTTCAATGCATTGGCGTTTCCTGGGTTTTGTCTCTTTGAGGGATGGCTTACAACTTGTTAATGGTGTTCCAGTTTAATTTTTGGTAAACAGATGTACCCCAAGGATGTTTTAGTGATATGCTTCATGATTGTGTTTTCTTGGCTTTGTAGTTATGAGGAATTTCATGTTAGAATGGTTGTGGCAGCTTGATCATTGAGGAAATGTGATATATTTTCTGTCATATGATGTTGCACATGTTAAAGTCATTGTGTGATCTACATAGTAGTAATTATTTTCTTTGGTGTTGTATTGTGTATGGGGTCGGTTTAAAATGTTGTTCTCTTATTTATGTTACTTTGTCCTTGGCTTTGGAGGAGGTGTGTCAAGTGTGTGTAATTTTCAAGATCCCATTAGATATTTTTTTATGATTTTTTAGGTCCTCTCTATCTCTTGGAGAAGACCTAGTCTTTCACCACAATTATGTTTTGGTGAAAGACTTTTGGAATACCCCTTCTCCCTTATTATGCCTGGCTTAATTATTATTTGGCATTGATCTAAGATTGTCTAAATAGAAGATCAAACCAATTGAAATTTATCAAAAATGGGTTTGAGAACTAGGAGATACAAATTTGAGGAAGTAGTGGTGTGTGGTGAAAAATTTGGAGTTGCATTGTTAATGAATTATTGAGACATCATGTCAAAAGCATTTACATTCTAAGGAGAATACTCGTAGTAGCTTGTTGAATGCCTATCATTATATTTTAATTCATGTATCTTATGTACAGAGGGTAAGTGCCTTAAAAACATAAAGTGTGTGTTAAACACTTTCTTAGATTATTTGACAAATGATACCTAAATGTGTTTTGAATCCCCAAGAAATAGTAACTTGTCAGGTAAACATCTGAAAAATTCACACATAATAGCTAGAAGAAAGTTATTAGAATTTTGAATTTTAAATTTTAAAAATTTATTTGTGTAGTTCTTTCTAGCATGTCCTCGGATGAATACTAAGTGAAATGAACCTATTTAAGGAAGTCATACTTTGAGGCAAGAATCAATTGATTTGAATGTTGTCATAGTAAATGTAAATTGAATTGTTAATGTTTGAGAAAATAGAGATGAATAGAAATTGGAGAATGAGTCAAATTCAACACAAAGTTGTGCCACTTGTTTTTTATTAAGTAAAGCAGGTATTACAGGGTTCCTGAAACCCGCGACTCTAAAAAAGAAGTTTGAAGCAAGAATACAACAAACAAGAAACAAGCCACAAAAAGGCCAGGGCCGAAAAGCCACAAAAAAATAGAGCAGACAAGGCTAGAGAAAGCCAAAATACTCAAATCCAGGGAAGCAAATGAAGGAACAAAAAGCCCAAAGGGTGAAATGGAGACCATTATGTTCATAGTGTGACTGTTCAAAAATGGGATACAGCCACCGTCCTCCTTGCAAATCATTGTGGTTGTAAGATGATGCTCTGAGTGCAATGGAGTCTTTCCTTTTCTAGGATACTTTTCACTTCAATGGGAAAATCTTCTCCTTTTTGCCATGTCAACTTAGCTTCCTTCGTGACGGCCAAGTTGGCGAACCAATCAGCCACACCGTTAGATTACCTGTACACATGGGAGATATACACCTTTTCAAAAGAGTTAAGAATGGCTCGAGTATCGACAATAATGTTGGATATAGTCCATGAGGGAGAGTGAGTGAGGTTTAAGCAGTTGATGATGTTCATCGAGTATCCTTCCAGCCAGAGCCACTTGAACCCCCATATCATGAGCTAGTTTGGTGACCTATAGAGGTGCACCAGCTTCAACATAATGATTAGTTTGAGCACCCAAAGGGAGACTAACAACCGCAATGCCAAGGCCAAAGAAATTCCTCACGATTCCTCTGCTTCCAGCTTGTCCCGGGTTCCCTTTAGCAGCACCATCGAAGTTGGCTTCAGTCTAGCGAGTCGGGGGGATACTCCACTCACAATTATGTCTTTTATCCTGGGTAGCTATCTGAGACTTTCCTGCAAGATGATTAGATCTTCCATAATAGAAAAAGTTCTCCTTAACAGCATGTTGGATTTTTTCAAAGATAATTTTGTGGGGAGAGGAACAATCACAAAAAATGCGATTCTTACGCTCCTTCCAGATTCCCCAGCAAAGATGGGGAAGGAGCCAGGTACAGAATAAACGGATGTCCTAATTAAAACTTTTGAAAGCCCATTGGGAAAAGAGATCAATGAAGGACAGGGAAAAACAATTGATGTTGGAGAAGGGTCAACATCACGTGCTCCTACTGGAATGGATGAACTTTTAAATTTAGCTCAAATTGTAAAGATAAATATTAATTATAGAAACTTAGATCATTTACTTATAATGGCTGTGGCGAATTTGAGATCACTTGCTAATGTTCAACCCTTAAGTCTTTCTAAGAAGAGATCAATGAATATGATAGCAAGAGAAATATTGGTTAAATTTGATAATTTTGAAACACTTGAACAGGCTTAATTGCATTCACTTGTACTTATAAACAAAAAGTTGGAAGGGGTATTAAAGATATTGGGTATAGACATACCTGTGAAATTTAGGATTTTTTAGCTTTCTAATTACCCATCAATCATATGTTACAACATAAAATTATTTTTAGTGGGAGAAGCAAAGAGGTCAAGGAATTTGATCACCTTTTGCCAGGTAATCTTCCGCCTCTCTTGCCGATCGATCTTGTATCCTTCTACCGTGTTGAGAATGCCTAGTCAAAATATTGTTGTATGAAAGCTGAATGCAAAATAAGGGAGATTATGTGCTAGTGAATATGGTGGAGGATTTGGAAGGGAAGGAAGCAGTAGCACAACTGTCAATAAATATTTTTCCAGTAGTGGTAGTGGATCCTGTGTTTCTCCCCAATTTCTTGTTCTTCATTAGGCCTAGATCTAGCATGCCCACAGCTGATAGATCAGAATCTGTGAGTCCGTCGAGGCATATATGAGGCGGCTGGAGGCCTCAGACCTTTACAAGAAAATCACAGAACCAATAAAAAAACCCTAAATGTGTTCAACATTTTGAAAATCAGAGAAAGAATAAAAAAACCCTAAATGTGTTCAACATTTTGAAAATCACAAAAAAAAATTTAAAACCCCTAAATGTGTTCAACATTTTGAAAGGATAAAAGCTTACAGAGCAACGATTGACAAGAAATTTTGGAAAATTTACATTACTGTTAAATTTGTATGGCACAGGGAAGATTGAGGGTTCGAAGAATTAAAGGCTGCAATTCTCGCTAGTGACTCTGTTGAAAAAGAATTTTGAGTGGGTCGAGGAATTGACCGCTTTTGAGTTCCTGGAGAGCCCCACCGAGATCAAAATTATATAGGGGTTGGGATGTGATTGGATCTCCAATAATAAAAAAGGGCATAGATTTGTGTAGAAGCCCCACTTTTCTTTATGTTAAGGTTATGTTGTATGTACACAACCACCTTTATTCTGCACAAGCTATCTTGAAATAAATTTGCCTCTGGGACGGATGGCTGATGACTGCCATACGTTTAGGACAAAATCTGAAACCCTTGATGCTTCTCGCCCTTCCAATCCAATGTGTTTTGTGGTGGGGTGAAATTATTTTCCCGCTTAGTTACATTTTTGCAAACTTGTCTTTTAGAGCCAAAAAGTCAAAATAGAAATAAATAAAAAAGAAAAGAAAACATAAAGTTAAGACAATAATAGTTTTTCGTCTCAAAAAATTGTCTTGAAATACCTTACTTTGTAGTAGTGAGATATTATAAATTTATTTTGCATAAAAGGATGATATTGTTTCTTTAAGAACATTCATATTTTTATTCTACATTCTTTGTAAATTTTGGAGTGAAAAATCCAATTTAATTCATAAATTATTTTAAATTGAAATCTATGTAGAAAAATGAAAATGGAAAAATAAATTCTTTGAAATTGAACTACACTATAAAAGTTGCTTTGCAATCAAAGGGTGAGATTGTTCCATTTAAGAATATTCATATTTCTATTCTATATTCTTTGTAAATTTTTAAGTGAAAAAACTTCTAATGTTCCTATAATTATATAAATATTTACCATTTTTCTTAAAAATCTAAACAATTAGAAAGTTAAATGATAAAAAGATCAAGAAAAATACAATAAAATTAAAACTTTATTTTGAAGAATTTATGTTTGGTGCAAAAGATTGAAATTCTTAGAACTTAAAGATATTTAAAAAAATAAATGAAGAACTTATGAGTTGATATGTGATAAAAGGGTGTTCATTACATTGAAGGATTTAAATTTTCTGAGAATATTCAACACATGGAATTAGTCTTAATTGTGACTACCCATGACAAATTTGCCCAAAATTATGTGGAAATGTCGAAAAAGCCCGCAACAAATTTTTTTAACTTACCTGTGTTATATTTTTACATATCAAATATTGTCAAGTAAATACAACAAAAATAAAAGAATGTAATCAAGAGTAGAAACATTAAAAAAATCTATTGGAAATAGATAAGACTTGGAAAAAGAAAAATAACGGAAAGTGAGTAAAAATAAAAGAATAAGAGGATATGGGTATCTAGAAATAGAAGGGTAAATAGGGATAAAAAAGGTATGGAAGAATATAATTAGTTAGTCTAAAGATATGAAGGAAAATGAGAAAGTGGTCATAATCATCTAGTGTATGTCGATGGTTCAGCACATGTCAAGAGTGATTAGGAGTTATATGTGGCTCATTTATAACATAAAAAATATTGTCTAGAACATTTCAAGGATGATCTTAGCCATGTTGAGAAAGGTACTTGGCGTTCTAGTTGATATTTAGTGCACTCCCTGGTGTTCCACTTGATATTTATGATGTATACATTGTGTTGATAGTTTGGGTGTCTATCAGTACTAGTTTTGAAAATGCTTTGTGTTTCAACGCATTGGTGTTTCATGGGTTTTGTCTCTTTGAGGGATTGCTTACAACTTGTTTATGGTGTTCCAGTTTAATTTTTGGTAAACAAATGTACCCCAAGTATGGTTTTAGTGATATGCTTCATGATTGTGTTTTCTTGGCTTTGTAGTTATGAGGAATTTCATGTTAGAATGGTTATGGTAGCTTGATCATTGAGGAAATGTGATATATTTTCTTTCGAATGATGTTGCACATGTTCAAGTCATTGTGTGATCTACATAGTAGTGATTATTTTCTTTGGTGTTGAATTGTGTATGGGGTCGGTTTAAAATGTTGTTCTCTTATTTATGTTACTTTGTCCTTGGCTCTGGAGGACGTGTGTCAAATGTGTGTGATTTTCAACATCACATTAGATATTTTTTTATGATGTTTTGGGTCCTCTCTATCTCTTCGATAAGACCTAGCCTTTCACCACAATTATGTTTTGGTGAAAGACTTTTGGAATACCCCTTCTCCCTTATTATGGCTTGCCTAATTATTATTTGGCATTGATCTAAGATGGTATAAATAGAAGATCAAACCAATTGAAATTTATGAGAAATGGGTGTGAGAACTAGGAGATACAAATTTGAGGAAGTAGTGGTGTGTGGTGGAAAATTTGGAGTTGCATTGTTAATGATTTATTGAGACATCTTGTCGAAAGCATTTACATTCTAAGGAGAATACTTAAAGTAGTTTGTTGAATGCCTATCATTATATTTTAATTCATGTATCTTGTGTTGAGAGTGTAAGTGCCTTAAAAACATAAAGTGTGTGTTAAACACTTTCTTAGATTATTTGACAAATGGTACCTAAATGTGTTTTGACTCGCTAAGAAATTGTAACATGTTAGGTAAACATCCAAAAAATTCACACATAATAGCTAGAAGGAAGTTATTAGAATTTTGAATTTTAAAATTTTAAAATTTAATTGTGTAGTTCTTTCTAGCATGTCCTCGGATGAGTACTAAGTGAAATGAACCTATTTAAGGAAGTCATACCTTGAGGCAAGGATCAATTGATTTGAATGTTGTCATAGTAAATGTAAATTGAATTGTTAATGTTTGATAAAATAGAGATGAATAGAAATTGGAGAATGAGTCAAATTCAACACAAAATTGTGCCACTTTTTTTTTATTAAGTAAAACAAGTTTTACAGGTTTCCTGAAACCCACGACTCTAAAAAAGAAGTTTGAAGCAAGAACATAACAAACAAGAAACAAGCCACAAAAAGGCCAAGGCCGAAAAGCCACAAAAAAATAGAGCAGACAAGGATAGAGAAAGCCAAAAATACCCAAATCTCGAGAAGCAAATGAAGGAACAAACAGCCCAGAGGGTGAGCTGGAGACCATTGTGTACATAGTGAGACTGTTAAAAATGGGATACAGCCACCGTCCTCGTTGCAAATCATTGTGGTTATAAGATGATGCCCTTAGTGCAATGGAGTCTTTCCTTTTCTAGGATACTCTTCACTTCAATGGGAAAATCTTCTCCTCTTTGCCATGTCAACTTAGCTTCCTTCGTGACGGACAAGTTAATGAACCAATCAGCCACACCGTTGGCTTCCTTGTACACGTGGGAGATATACACCTTTTAAAAAGAGTTAAGAATGGCTCGAGTATGAACAATGATGTTGGATATAGTTGATGAGGGAGAGTGAGTGAAGTTTAAGCAGTTGATGATGTTCATCGAGTCTCCTTGCAGCCAGAGCCACTTGACCGCCCATATCATGAGCTAGTTTGGTGACCTATAGAACCGGAGAAGCTTCAACATAATGATTGGTTTGAGCACCCAAAGGCAGACTAACAACCGCAATGCCAAAGCCAAAGAAATTCCTCATGATTCCTCTACTTCCATCTTGTCCTGGGTTCCCTTTGGCAGCACCATCGAAGTTGTCTTTGGTCCAACCAGTCGGGGAATACTCCACTCACAATTCTGTCTTTTATCCTGGGAAGCTATCTAGGACTTTCCTGCAAGATAATTAGATCTTCCGCAATAGAAAAAGTTCTTCTTAACAGCATGTTGGATTTTTTCAAAGATAATTTTGGGGAGAGAGGAACAATCACAAAAAATGTGATTGTTACACTCCTTCCAGATTCCCCAGCAAAGATGGGAAAGGATCCAGGTACAAAATAAACAGAAGTCCTGATTAAACCTTTTAAAAGCCCATTTGGAAAAGAGATCAATGAAGGACAAGGAAAAACAATTGATGTTGGAGAAGGGTCAACATCACGTGCTCCTACTGGTATGGATGAACTTTTAAATTTAGCTAAAACTGTAAAGAGAAATATTAATTATAGAAACTTAGATCATTTACTTACAATGGATGTGGAGACTTTGAGATCACTTGCTAATGTCCAACCCTGAAGTGTTTCTAAGAAGAGATCAATGAATATGATAGCAAGAGAAATATTGGTTAAATTTGATAATTTTGGAACACTTGAACAAGCTCAATTGCTTTCACGTGTACTTATAAACAAAAAGTTTTAAGGGGCATTAAAATTATTGGGTATAGACACAACATCAAAGAAGAGAAAAGTTGTTGACATGCAAACTGATATGATTGAAAAAATTAAGAAAGTTTTGAACAAGCTAGTGGAGTGATCTATCACTATACATAAGACCATTACAAGAAAAGTTATGTTGACATCCATTGTAGGTAACACTATGGGACGAAAAAGATAGATATCTTTAGTTACATATAAGTTTGGTTCTAATAGGAAAACAATATCATGATATGTTAATAGGAGAATACTTTTGGATGATAGCACCTCGGAAGGCAATTGTGCAATCATGTGTAGAGCTCCTTGTTCTGATAGGATTGATGAAGGAATAAGAAATTTGGTCACGTCATTTTGGAATGATAATACACATCCTTCGTCAAACACTAGAGATGTTATCAGACATAGAATTTCAGCTAATCAATATGAATATCATTCGAAACATTTCTTGGACACAACACAACATAAAATGTATGTGTCCTTTTGTAGTTCATATCCTAATATAAAGATTGGGAAAACATTGTTTGAAAGATTGAAGCCATATTATAGCAAGACAGACAAAGTGTTTGAAACTTGTTGTTGTTGTTATCATATTGAATTTTCTCTCCACTATCAGGTTTTTTGAAAGTTTGTAGAAGACACTTATGGTTTTGAAAATGCTCCTCCTACTAGACGAAGTGAGTTCATCTCATCCATTTTATATGACAAAAGAGATGATGTAGCTGGACAAATAAATTGCATAAAAGGAATATGTCAAACATGTGCTAATTTGACTTTTTTTCCTTTGAAAAATGAAAATATTGATGTAACAAAGATGGTAAATTGAAAGATTTACAAATATGTAAAGAATGAAACAAAATTTGGGAAATAATCCAAAAGGTTAGAATATGTTGAACAAGAGATAAATGTTGGAGTATTTATGGAAAAAAATTTTAAAAATGATTCAACCCTACATTCATCATGCTTTTTTTGCAAAGTGGCAAGCACAACAATTAGAAACACTAAGATACAATTTCCCACTTGGAACTATTGTATCAATTGTTGATTTTGGAGAAAATTATTCTTTTGTTCATCAAAAGGCAATTCATTCAAAATACTACTTTCCAGAGAAAATTACTATTATGGTACATGTGTGTTATCGACACGCACAATTAGATTTGGATGGTATTCAGAGCACATTTGAAGCATGGGTCATCAAGAAGGAATATCATTTTTATATAAGTGATGATAGACAGCTTGACATTCATTATGTAGAACACTGCTTCAAGATGTTTTTTGCAAATTTGAAAGAAAAAGGTATAAAAATTGATAAACATTATGTTTGGTCAGATGGATGTGCTGCACAATTCAAATCATCAAGACCATTTTATGCACTATGTAGACATCATCGTAATGAAAACATACCACATGTCTGGAGTTTCTTTGAGAGTGGACATGGAAAAGGTGAACATGATGGTGTCGGAGCTTGCATCAAACTTGCTATACGAAAGTATCAAATGAATTATAAGGGAGTGCATATAAAAAATGCACATGATGTAGTTGAATGGTGCAAGACACATTTCACACCAAAATGAGAATGACATGTCATCAGGATTGACTCAGGTGGTGCCATATATAAAATTTTGGGGTATAAAAGTTATGCACACATTTTTAAATTATTTGAAAGTGTTTAAAAATTTTATGATATTTTTTAATCAAATTATATTTATATAGAATGTATTATATATACATTTGTTCGGGTGTTGATAGAAAAATTATGCATGGTTGCAATAAGATAGAAAAGATGCGATCTTTGCATTCAGTTATGAGTAAGAATTGTCGCAGTTAGATGTTGAACACTAGGGACTACTCATGCTTTTGTTGTCATTACATTACTGACAATTATGAGGAATGTATCAATCAAGACCGTGGATATGTAGGTGCATGGAATCTAGTACCACTAGCTGTTACTGATACAATTGATAGAGATGAAGATGAAAACTTTGATGATGTCCCTTTGATTTCTACTGATTACGATCATATATCAGGATTGGTCAAAATTGGTAAGTATATATATTTCACATTATATCGTACATTGAGCTGCATGTATAGATAGATAAACAGATCTATAGATTGAACTAAGAAAATTTTAAGATCTCACACACATATATGTAAATTTATTATGGAGGAGATGTCTTTGCAGTGATTGTTGAACGTGGAAATGCAGAAGGACTTGGTTATTATTTATAATCATAACACCAGCACCAGCAACACCTCTATCTCATAATTCATAATCATCTTTTCACAATATACTAGGAACAATAAATAGTAAACATTTTCACTCCAGAAGAATATCTTGTGATCCTAAAATCGATGAACCCATCATGTCAAGGAAACAAATATAACTCCTAAACATTCCATAACCTTCACATCTCAAAATATTGTCACACCAATCAATAATGATCCTAATACTGCCACATTGTCTCTTCCCAAACATTCAAAATACTAGTCTTTCATAAATAAACCATAACTAACTCAAATATTACTATAAACATATATAACTTGACATATATCAAGTATAGACACATCGAGAAACACACACACACACACACACACACACAAATCTTCACATCATCATATCTTCAATAGAATAGTCGTACCAATCCAATAATTTTAATATACATTCCTATAACATCTCTGCAACAGTGTGACAACAAATAAATATGTTGACATGAATGACAACATATCTTCCAAATATGTGATAGTGATCCCTGAAGTAAATAGTCTCTTCAAACTTGAGAATAGAGCCATCCCAATAGATAAGTTCTCTACTAGAATTTCTCTTTGTGTGTTTTAGTGTCTATTGGTGGAAGAACTTAGTAATACAATCTCCCTATTTTCTCCATTGAATTCTAGATCTTTGTTTCCGAAAGATTTATTCTTTTAATATGATATCAAAAAGAGTAGACAAACGAGACTTCTCATCCATAGCATTTTGAGGTGACCAACCATCTTTTCCAATCTGACTTTGAACTTCTGGAATATTTTATCTTTAAAGCCTTTTTTCAAGGAAAAAGTTACCAAAGAAAAAATTGTTCCAATTCTTCAAATTAGAACAGATCAGTTTTAGATTGCTAACCAATATAAGCATTATAGTACCTTAAAAATTCATAAACTAGAAGTAAAAAAGAAGGGCTTTAAAATGTGAGTTGTAAGTCCACATCACCTCAAATATAGAAGGGATGAAAAATTTGGATTTACTGGATTCCCAATTGAGGAGGATAGTACAATGATCCCAACTAATCCTGATACGAGAAGATGAATTTTAATTTATCATATATGGATCAAGTTTTAAGATATAATACAATGATCCAATCTAAGATGAATAAGATGGTTATCAGTAGACATATTTGAGTCCAAGGTAAACCTATTACCACTCTAATCTAAATCCAAAAACTAACCATTGTATAGAAAATCATGGAGATATTGCATATAATCTAAATAAATACGAATTACACCTTTTTTTCAGAAGGGAAAAGTGGAGAGTTAAAGTCTCCCATAATCATCCAATTTGAATTTATAAAAGAAGAACAATATAAGAGAATAGAGTCCCAAAAATCTCTTCTTTGAGTTACACTATTAGGAGCGTAGATATTAGTCAAAATCCATTTGGTTGAAGAGAAAACATCCATGAAGAATATGTGCATAGTGTTTTTGGAATGGAAATGGAGGGAAATAATTAGGTTATATAAGGTTTCCAAAGAATAGCCAAACCCTCTGATGCTACATCTGCTACAACAACCATAAAATCAGGAAACAACTAGATGTAGTTACTTAATTTTTAGAAGGCTTCTTCTATCATTTTAGTTTCTTAGATAAGAAGAATATTTGGATGAAGGTCTTTTAGTAGATTTTTGACTAAAATCTATTTTTGAGAGTCGTTGATCCCTATGATATTCTAAGAGAGAATAATCATATTTTTAATTTACAGGAGAAATACTGCTCCAGAGTACTTTGGCTACCATTCACCACATCCCCAGCTATAGTAGAGTCATGAATATCCTTTTATTATTTCTGACCTTTTTATTTTCCCTACATCTATAGATTTGCAAAATTTCAAGTATGAGGCCAAGGGAGGGGAATCCTAATCTTTTAGTAGAAGAGGGGGAGGGACATATAGAAAAAAGAACATGGGAAGTAATGGAAAGGGGACCCAAATAAAAAAAAACACTAGAGCCATGGGAGAAGGGAGGGAAAAGGAAGAATGAGGGATGGGGAAGATTAGAGGGGACAGAGGGAAGAGCACAAAATTTCCATAAGCGACCAACTAAGGATAGAATCAATAGGTATCAATCAGCGGAAGGTCCACAACTAAAGCACAATCAGAAAAACATGTACAATAGTACCAAGAGAATCCATCACCATACTGCAGTAAACCAAAGGCTTAACTCCCCCGTCGAAGTCGAAGTCATCTAGGAAAGAACCAGGAATACCTTTACCATCATCATGGAAAGGAAGGATGGAAGAAAAATTAGGAGCTTTGGGGGAGGGAGTAGAGTCCAAACTGATTCATTTACCCTGGTCACCAAACTTAGCACAGTCAAAACCGATGTGCTCTACCAACAAGAAAACCTAGCTATAAAGGTTTAAGTTTTCATATTCAATTTTTTGTGTCCAAGGTCCCAAATGGAATTTAAGATCAACTGATATTGGAAGAAAAGTTCCAGGAACTACCGAAACACAAAAATGAGAAAAAATAAATCTGGCTCTATTTTTGGTGGCAATGTACACACCCAAGAATTCTCGAAAAGAATTAGCGATGCCTTCAATCACTTCTGTCCCAAAATTTGAAGGGGAGTCTTGAGAGGTGAAAATAGGTCATAACAACTCCAAATAGATGAGAAACAGGGTCAAACCCTGACCTCCATTTGCATAGTTACAAGGATTGTTTACCATAAAACCAAGTCCCTATGACAAAGATTCGAACACAATCTTCCTTCAAAGTGAAGGAAAAGAAAAAAAACCTTTAGGGTGCGCAAAAACTGAGACCGAGCCCTTCAAAGCCTAGGGCATCAAGACCCATTTGTTAGGATTAGCATACATAAATTTAATAGTTAGATGCAAATATAATCAATAATGCAAAGGAATAAAGCACACATAAGTAGAACAAGAAGACACAAAGATTTGATATGGTTCACCTAATCTTGGGATACGTCCACCAAACAGAGAGTCTAGTCTTATTATCTAGTAATTTATGCTTGTTACAATCTGCAACCCCTTGCAACTCAATATCACTGTAAAAAGCTATGAAATTCTCATATAGAGAAAACCCTAACCCTGATCCATTATAACAAGATTTATGTTGGTTAACAAGTTAACCCTAAAAAATACTTGATGAGTCAACCTGGGGAAAGTTTGACGAGTCAACTCAAAATCTCTTGACAAGTTAACCACGAACCCTACAATAAATGAAAAGTGTATAGTAGTTGCCTGATTAGTCATGACAATCCAACACCATTTTCTAGCAAAAAGAATGTTGGTACCAACATCTGTCTTGTCCATCGAAACCCCACATTTCAAGAGTTCCTGAGCCTTTACAAAAAGATCTTCTAGGCCCCTCCTAAATCCACATGCTTATAAGACAGAGGGGGAGGGCACCCACTTACCTTGGAACCACCTGCCAATGATTTGAAACTATCCTCATCACAAGCAAACAGTCCCAACAATTTCAAGAAAAATGTGAGGGCTGGTCACACACTTGTTAAAGGATAGAATGGAAGGAGACCCTAGATGAAATTGAAAACCATGCTAGTTACTATAGATCATATCCTGAAGCACATGCTTTGTATTGCCAGGATTCGAAACTTTCTTTCCTACTCACCAGTGCTTGTAGAGATGATCATGAATTGCACTCAAACACAATTTTCTACAACATTACATTATTATAGTTATACTGTAGTATATTCTTATTATATTATTATAATATATTCTTATCATATTATGTTATCGTGTATTAAAATTATTTAATGATAAATATTTCAATTTGGATTAAGGTTCTATTAAGATTAAATATATTAATCATAAATAATTTATTGATAATATCATCATTTAAATTATATATAATAACAAATTTATTACTAATATTTGATAATTTTTCATATTTCATTAAAGTAAAATATCTATTATTTTATATATGGTGGAATTAAATTAGAGTGTGTATCATTTGAACTATTATTTTTTATTTTATTATATTTACGTGTTCATAAATTTATTTTAAAAACTTTAAAATTAATTTAAAATAATAATGTATTGAAATTTCAATAATTATTTATAGAATGTCAAAATACATTTAACTTTTAACTTAAATCTTCTAGACGTGTCCTTTGAACCTCGTATAAATACAAATACTAGCGTATATTAATTTAAAAATCATTTTCCCCAAAGTTGTCATCTATTTGAAGTTTAATGCGATAAATCTCCACGTTAGTATTTGAATTAACGAAATGGGAAGAAAGAGTAAGAAGAATTCTTCTAAGATTGTAGAGGGAGGGCAGCATATTTATACCAACTTGGTGGAGAAGATCCTTCAAAGAGTATTTAATGAGGCGGACGAATCTTGCAGGTCACCAAGCAAGATATTCGACCGTAGATGGCGATATACAATGTGCAAAATGTGTATTGGCCTTCCCTTTTCCAGATTAGTAAGTGCCTTCCACATAAGATATGAAACACAAATCAAGAAAAATTCCCCTTCTCAAATGCAACTTCAGAACCACCATAAGACTATCCTTGGAGCACTAAGAGATTTTTCTGACAATAGTTACGAATATCAGGAATGTCCAAATCTGGATTTCGATGCAATAGAGGAGATTTTAAGAAGACTTCCAGTGCCCTCGTTGATGAGGGCAAAGACTGTTTGCAAAAACTGGAATAGGGCAATATCAGCCACTACTTCTAGTCTCCTCAATGTTGAGGATTGTCATCTTTTTGTTATGCAGCACATGGTGCAGGGCTTTCAAGGAATTTCTTTCTTCAGTAGCGCACTCAACCGCTGGTTTCGAATCCCTTTATTTCGCCAAAAGAAATGGGGTTGGCATTCTCACTATCGTACGACACAGCTTTACCTTTGTGCTGCAGCAGCTGGGTTTTACCTCTTTCTTGATTATGAAGGTTCCTTGTGTCGCAAGCTGCCCATCGTAATTAATCCTGTAACCAAACAATGCATTGAGTTGCCTCCTCTTCCAGACGGTTACGGATGGACAAAAGGAACAGCCATAGAACTTATTGCCCAGTCTGGCCACTTCGATATTATTGCGTTAGGGTTCTATGAAAGGGAAACGGATTACTGTACCCTGCTCTACAATTCCATCACAGATATGTGGACTAGTACCCATGCCATGCCTGCTATTTCGTCAAACATCATTCTGACTGCTGCCTACCGGACAAGACACCCTTGGACCAGCGCATTACACAATGGTGTGGTCTACTTTACACATAACTACGGTCTTCATCTGGGTTGTTATGACATTGTCTCCAAAATGTTTCAGTTTAAGGAGATCGAAGGAGGGTTGCCTCCGCAGATTGATTCTAATTCTGATGAAAACACCCACATCTCTCTGCCTTCCTTAGTGGCCTGTAATGGGAAGCTTCTTTTGGTAGGGAGGTTAGAGAAGGAGGTTGGGGAAGGAAGCTCCACATGGGGTGGTATCCCTTTCATCGAGCACGCTTTGGTTGGGATATGGGAGTTGAATAGTGATAACACATGGTTTTGGTCTCTCATTTCTGTTACTCCCCGTGATTTGTTTGAAGACACTGTGAAGTCATCACAGGGAACAGATTTCATGGTTGCCGCTTTATCACATAAAATTTGGCTTACGATTAGAGGAAGCAGGAATGTTATGACACTTGATTTGAGGTCCATGGAATGGAGCGCATTGCCAGGCTGCCCCACTGAAGATACTGTTGATACTTATCCAAGGACTGCTGTTTGTGGAACTTTGTCCATTTGCAACATTTCACACTTGAACTAATATCTACATTTATGATCCATCGACATTTATCGTTAATGTGTATTTACACTCTTTTATTATTCTGATTTGTATATTTTGGAGTCTCAGATCATTATATGTATCATATATATATATATATATATATATTGTACTTCACACTTCTAAATCAATTTTAATAAAGTAAAATTCTGATAGATTATAATACGTACCTTGATTAATTATCATTATATCTGAGATTTAGAGTACAGATTGGTAACATCTCCCCAAACGATAAAAAACAAACGTCCAAAGGAATGTATTTTGATTTTTAAAGCGAAACTCGGGAATCTTTCTACGTGCATCTTCATTTAATTGATTTCTTTTACACATTTCATATGTATAATTATATTTAAACAAAATGAATTAGGTAAAGGAAATGTATTCTGCTCCTATATTCATCCATTTCAAGAAGAAATTTCCCAGCGCAGTATCGCATGAATCGTACATACGACTGTAGCATTCTTTGAGTTGTCAAATCAATAACACAATGTTGTAGAAGAAAGATTTTATAGGCTTCTGTAAATTCCGTACTGCCAACAAATTAATTTTCCGTCATGTATCACAAAAGCAGTACGATGTATGGTTCAATTTTTTTAAACGGTACATATATCCTGCCTGCCTGCCAATCCTCCAGTCTTTTTAACTTCGCATTACAAATTAATTTCCTTTATACAAGCTATCACAAACATAGCTTTCCAGTTAGTTTACAGTTCACCAACTTAGAAAATACAATTTTATTAGTATTACTTTTAAAGGGAATAAACTAATTGTTAATGACGAGCTTTTAATATTAGAAAATTACGGAAATGTCATCTTTCATCGAGCAAAGTTATTTCATCATCTCCGTATTATTCAATGAATGCAATTTAAACTAGCACTTGCACCTTAAGAGGCTCAAGGGAAACACTCATAGGATAGAAAGTCAAAAATAAATTTTAATTGAATATTAATTCAAATTGTCAAATGAAGTTGAAAAAAACAGTTTTTGTTAAAATTAAGTAATATAATATGTGATTGAGATATAAATGTCCTTCTTCTGTAAGTAATTATATCTCAAGTCTCTTTGATGGATTCCATAAATATTTAGATTGATCATTACATATTAAGAGCGTGGTGTGTGTTTATTCCTAATTTGAATAATAGCTGTAGAGAAATCATGGCAATGGATGAAAACACGTGCATTAATGAAAAAATCTTCTAAAGACAGAAATCAAATCCATCAGCATTTTATAGGACTTTGTAAATTCTGCAGTGCCCACTCATTAAATTTCTGTCATGTATCACAAATGCATGAAAAATAGATATTTGGTTTGATTTCTGTAAAAGGCATATTTGTATATATATATAAGAGTCCTGCCTACTAATCCTCCAGTTCACGGACTTAGAAAATACAATTTTATTTTAATTTTTAGTAGAATAAACTAATTCATAATGATGAGCTGCTACTATAAAAAAATTATAGAAAAGTAGTTTTTCATCAACCAAAGTTATTTCATCATCTCCTCAGTATTCAATGAACGCAATTCAAAAAATACATTGAAATCAATGAATGTGATGAGCGAAAGGTGCAATTTAATTCATAAATTAATATCTAAACGAAATTTAATTTATGTTACTGCTTGTAGTCTTTTCAACCATTTTGTTCACACGCGAATTCTTTCCCTAAACCCTAAATAAAAGTCCTATGAATGGACTATGAATGGAAGGCCTGTAACTCTACAGTGGATTTCGAGATGCACAAAAGGCAAAGTCATGCAACTCAACAAAATGGAGATCTAATCATCAATGAATATAGAATAACAAATGTTGCAACACACACGTAGCAACTCAACAAATATTGGAAGAAACCGTTAGCTAGGTAGAAACTAGAAATTTATAAGAAGAGTGAGTTGTCTCATACATCAATGAAGATTCAAACATAATTTAATTAGATCAAACAAAAGATCTTTTTTAAGTAAGTGATGAGTGATGATTAAAATTGCTTGAAATTCAAATCTGTATAAGAAACTTGAAAATAAAAGATATTATAAATTTATTTTGCATAAAAGGATGATATTGTTTATTTAAGAACATTCATATTTCTATTCTATATTCTTTGTAAATGTTGGAGTGAAAAATCCAATTTAATTCATAAATTATTTTAAATTGAAATCTATGTAGAAAAATGAAAATGGCAAAATAAATTCTTTGAAATTGAAATACACTATAAAAGTGGCTTTACAATAAAAAGGTTAGATTGTTCCATTTAAGAATATTCATATTTCTATTCTATATTCTTTGTAAATTTTTAAGTGAAAAAAATCCTAATGTTCCTATAATTATAGAAATATTTACCATTTTTCTTAAAAATCTAAACAATTAGAAAGTTAAATGATAAAAAGATCAAGAAAAATACAATAAAATTAAAAACTTTATTTTGAAGAATTTATGTTTTGCGCAAAAGATTGAAATTCTTAGAACAAAAAGATATTTAAAAAAATAAATGAAGAACTTGTGAGTTGATATGCAATAAAAGGGTGTTCATTACATTGAAGGATTTAAATTTTTTGAGAATATTCAACACATGGAATTAGTCTTAATTGTGACTACCTATGACACATTTGTCCAAAATTATGTGGAAAAAGCCCGCGACAATTTTTTTTAACTTACCTATGTTATATGTTTACATATCAAATGTGGTCAAGTAAATACAACACAAACAAGTGCCACGTAGTGGCCAAGCACTTGCCTTAATAATAATAATAATAATAATAATAATAATAATCATCATAATAATAATAATAATAATAATAATAATAATAATAATATTCCAAATTGTATTATGGCTATAGTTAATAATGATAAGTTAAAGATAAACAAATATACATTGTTGTAGTTACTAAGTACGAGTATAATTGGTATTAATCACAATGTAATCAATATTATAGCTATTTGATATAATAGGTGAAGTTTTATATTAATTTAGAATTATAAATATATAATAATTATAAATACAAGGAACAATTTTAATAATATTTTATATAGTTCATATAACTTATATAATGAAAAAGTTAAGTATATTAATATTTAGATTATAATTATAATTTATGTTATTTAATCTAAATATATAACATCTAATTATAATACATATAACAAATTTTATTATTCAATTTAATCTACATTAGTTAATAAATAATCTATATCCAAAACCATGCATTTATATTATAACATATTTTTAAAAATAAATATGAATTATTTTAAGGGCATGGTAAAGCATTTGATTGTAATAGAGGTAGTGCTTCCACAAAATCTGTGTATAAGAGGCTAAATTTTTAAGCCAATAGAAGAGCTCGAAATTAATTTTGTTGAATTATAAACATAAAAAATGTGCATGTATACAATATAGATTATTAATTTTGTAACAAATTTGATAAAAATAATAATTTTAATTGGTAGAAATGTGATTTTTTAATCACTAGTTAATGGGAGAAATCCAAAAATGGATGCAATAGTACTTGCCTAGCCTATCAAAAAGTACTAATAAAAGAATGTAATGAAGAGTAGAAACATTCAAAAATATATTGGAAATAGATAAGACTTGGAAAAAGGAAAATAAGGGAAAGTGAGTAAAAATAAAAGAGTAAGAGGAAATGGGTATCTAGAAATAGAAGGGTAAATAGGGATAAAAAAGGTATGGAAGAATATAATTATTTAGTCTAAAGATATGAAGGAAAATGAGAAAGTGGTCATAATCATCTAGTGTATGCAGATGGTTCAACACATGTCAAGAGTGATTAGGAGTTATATGGGGCTCATTTATAACATAAAAAATATTGTCTAGAACATTTCAAGGATGATCTTAGCCATGTTGAGAAAGGTACTTGGCAGTCTAGTTGATATTTATTGCACTCCCTGGTGTTCCACTTGATATTTGTGATGGATACATTGTGTTGATAGTTTGGGTGTCTATTAGTACTAGTTTTGAAAATGCTTTGTGTTTCAATGCATTGGCGTTTCCTGGGTTTTGTCTCTTTGAGGGATGGCTTACAACTTGTTAATGGTGTTCCAGTTTAATTTTTGGTAAACAGATGTACCCCAAGGATGTTTTAGTGATATGCTTCATGATTGTGTTTTCTTGGCTTTGTAGTTATGAGGAATTTCATGTTAGAATGGTTGTGGCAGCTTGATCATTGAGGAAATGTGATATATTTTCTGTCATATGATGTTGCACATGTTAAAGTCATTGTGTGATCTACATAGTAGTAATTATTTTCTTTGGTGTTGTATTGTGTATGGGGTCGGTTTAAAATGTTGTTCTCTTATTTATGTTACTTTGTCCTTGGCTTTGGAGGAGGTGTGTCAAGTGTGTGTAATTTTCAAGATCCCATTAGATATTTTTTTATGATTTTTTAGGTCCTCTCTATCTCTTGGAGAAGACCTAGTCTTTCACCACAATTATGTTTTGGTGAAAGACTTTTGGAATACCCCTTCTCCCTTATTATGCCTGGCTTAATTATTATTTGGCATTGATCTAAGATTGTCTAAATAGAAGATCAAACCAATTGAAATTTATCAAAAATGGGTTTGAGAACTAGGAGATACAAATTTGAGGAAGTAGTGGTGTGTGGTGAAAAATTTGGAGTTGCATTGTTAATGAATTATTGAGACATCATGTCAAAAGCATTTACATTCTAAGGAGAATACTCGTAGTAGCTTGTTGAATGCCTATCATTATATTTTAATTCATGTATCTTATGTACAGAGGGTAAGTGCCTTAAAAACATAAAGTGTGTGTTAAACACTTTCTTAGATTATTTGACAAATGATACCTAAATGTGTTTTGAATCCCCAAGAAATAGTAACTTGTCAGGTAAACATCTGAAAAATTCACACATAATAGCTAGAAGAAAGTTATTAGAATTTTGAATTTTAAATTTTAAAAATTTATTTGTGTAGTTCTTTCTAGCATGTCCTCGGATGAATACTAAGTGAAATGAACCTATTTAAGGAAGTCATACTTTGAGGCAAGAATCAATTGATTTGAATGTTGTCATAGTAAATGTAAATTGAATTGTTAATGTTTGAGAAAATAGAGATGAATAGAAATTGGAGAATGAGTCAAATTCAACACAAAGTTGTGCCACTTGTTTTTTATTAAGTAAAGCAGGTATTACAGGGTTCCTGAAACCCGCGACTCTAAAAAAGAAGTTTGAAGCAAGAATACAACAAACAAGAAACAAGCCACAAAAAGGCCAGGGCCGAAAAGCCACAAAAAAATAGAGCAGACAAGGCTAGAGAAAGCCAAAATACTCAAATCCAGGGAAGCAAATGAAGGAACAAAAAGCCCAAAGGGTGAAATGGAGACCATTATGTTCATAGTGTGACTGTTCAAAAATGGGATACAGCCACCGTCCTCCTTGCAAATCATTGTGGTTGTAAGATGATGCTCTGAGTGCAATGGAGTCTTTCCTTTTCTAGGATACTCTTCACTTCAATGGGAAAATCTTCTCCTTTTTGCCATGTCAACTTAGCTTCCTTCGTGACGGCCAAGTTGGCGAACCAATCAGCCACACCGTTAGATTACCTGTACACATGGGAGATATACACCTTTTCAAAAGAGTTAAGAATGGCTCGAGTATCGACAATAATGTTGGATATAGTCCATGAGGGAGAGTGAGTGAGGTTTAAGCAGTTGATGATGTTCATCGAGTATCCTTCCAGCCAGAGCCACTTGAACCCCCATATCATGAGCTAGTTTGGTGACCTATAGAGGTGCACCAGCTTCAACATAATGATTAGTTTGAGCACCCAAAGGGAGACTAACAACCGCAATGCCAAGGCCAAAGAAATTCCTCACGATTCCTCTGCTTCCAGCTTGTCCCGGGTTCCCTTTAGCAGCACCATCGAAGTTGGCTTCAGTCTAGCGAGTCGGGGGGATACTCCACTCACAATTATGTCTTTTATCCTGGGTAGCTATCTGAGACTTTCCTGCAAGATGATTAGATCTTCCATAATAGAAAAAGTTCTCCTTAACAGCATGTTGGATTTTTTCAAAGATAATTTTGTGGGGAGAGGAACAATCACAAAAAATGCGATTCTTACGCTCCTTCCAGATTCCCCAGCAAAGATGGGGAAGGAGCCAGGTACAGAATAAACGGATGTCCTAATTAAAACTTTTGAAAGCCCATTGGGAAAAGAGATCAATGAAGGACAGGGAAAAACAATTGATGTTGGAGAAGGGTCAACATCACGTGCTCCTACTGGTATGGATGAACTTTTAAATTTAGCTCAAATTGTAAAGATAAATATTAATTATAGAAACTTAGATCATTTACTTATAATGGATGTGGCGAATTTGAGATCACTTGCTAATGTTCAACCCTTAAGTCTTTCTAAGAAGAGATCAATGAATATGATAGCAAGAGAAATATTGGTTAAATTTGATAATTTTGAAACACTTGAACAGGCTTAATTGCATTCACTTGTACTTATAAACAAAAAGTTGGAAGGGGTATTAAAGATATTGGGTATAGACATACCTGTGAAATTTAGGGTTTTTTAGCTTTCTAATTACCCATCAATCATATGTTACAACATAAAATTATTTTTAGTGGGAGAAGCAAAGAGGTCAAGGAATTTGATCACCTTTTGCCAGGTAATCTTCCGCCTCTCTTGCCGATCGATCTTGTATCCTTCTACCGTGTTGAGAATGCCTAGTCAAAATATTGTTGTATGAAAGCTGAATGCAAAATAAGGGAGATTATGTGCTAGTGAATATGGTGGAGGATTTGGAAGGGAAGGAAGCAGTAGCACAACTGTCAATAAATATTTTTCCAGCAGTGGTAGTGGATCCTGTGTTTCTCCCCAATTTCTTGTTCTTCATTAGGCCTAGATCTAGCATGCCCACAGCTGATAGATCAGAATCTGTGAGTCCGTCGAGGCATATATGAGGCGGCTGGAGGCCTCAGACCTTTACAAGAAAATCACAGAACCAATAAAAAAACCCTAAATGTGTTCAACATTTTGAAAATCAGAGAAAGAATAAAAAAACCCTAAATGTGTTCAACATTTTGAAAATCACAAAAAAAAATTTAAAACCCCTAAATGTGTTCAACATTTTGAAAGGATAAAAGCTTACAGAGCAACGATTGACAAGAAATTTTGGAAAATTTACATTACTGTTAAATTTGTATGGCACAGGGAAGATTGAGGGTTCGAAGAATTAAAGGCTGCAATTCTCGCTAGTGACTTTGTTGAAAAAGAATTTTGAGTGGGTCGAGGAATTGACCGCTTTTGAGTTCCTGGAGAGCCCCACCGAGATCAAAATTATATAGGGGTTGGGATGTGATTGGATCTCCAATAATAAAAAAGGGCATAGATTTGTGTAGAAGCCCCACTTTTCTTTATGTTAAGGTTATGTTGTATGTACACAACCACCTTTATTCTGCACAAGCTATCTTGAAATAAATTTGCCTCTGGGACGGATGGCTGATGACTGCCATACGTTTAGGACAAAATCTGAAACCCTTGATGCTTCTCGCCCTTCCAATCCAATGTGTTTTGTGGTGGGGTGAAATTATTTTCCCGCTTAGTTACATTTTTGCAAACTGTCTTTTAGAGCCAAAAAGTCAAAATAGAAATAAATAAAAAAGAAAAGAAAACATAAAGTTAAGACAATAATAGTTTTTCGTCTCAAAAAATTGTCTTGAAATACCTTACTTTGTAGTAGTGAGATATTATAAATTTATTTTGCATAAAAGGATGATATTGTTTCTTTAAGAACATTCATATTTTTATTCTACATTCTTTGTAAATTTTGGAGTGAAAAATCCAATTTAATTCATAAATTATTTTAAATTGAAATCTATGTAGAAAAATGAAAATGGAAAAATAAATTCTTTGAAATTGAACTACACTATAAAAGTTGCTTTGCAATCAAAGGGTGAGATTGTTCCATTTAAGAATATTCATATTTCTATTCTATATTCTTTGTAAATTTTTAAGTGAAAAAACTTCTAATGTTCCTATAATTATATAAATATTTACCATTTTTCTTAAAAATCTAAACAATTAGAAAGTTAAATGATAAAAAGATCAAGAAAAATACAATAAAATTAAAACTTTATTTTGAAGAATTTATGTTTGGTGCAAAAGATTGAAATTCTTAGAACTTAAAGATATTTTAAAAAATAAATGAAGAACTTATGAGTTGATATGTGATAAAAGGGTGTTCATTACATTGAAGGATTTAAATTTTCTGAGAATATTCAACACATGGAATTAGTCTTAATTGTGACTACCCATGACAAATTTGCCCAAAATTATGTGGAAATGTCGAAAAAGCCCGCAACAAATTTTTTTAACTTACCTGTGTTATATTTTTACATATCAAATATTGTCAAGTAAATACAACAAAAATAAAAGAATGTAATGAAGAGTAGAAACATTAAAAAATCTATTGGAAATAGATAAGACTTGGAAAAAGAAAAATAACGGAAAGTGAGTAAAAAAAAAAGAATAAGAGGATATGGGTATCTAGAAATAGAAGGGTAAATAGGGATAAAAAAGGTATGGAAGAATATAATTAGTTAGTCTAAAGATATGAAGGAAAATGAGAAAGTGGTCATAATCATCTAGTGTATGTCGATGGTTCAGCACATGTCAAGAGTGATTAGGAGTTATATGTGGCTCATTTATAACATAAAAAATATTGTCTAGAACATTTCAAGGATGATCTTAGCCATGTTGAGAAAGGTACTTGGCGTTCTAGTTGATATTTAGTGCACTCCCTGGTGTTCCACTTGATATTTATGATGTATACATTGTGTTGATAGTTTGGGTGTCTATCAGTACTAGTTTTGAAAATGCTTTGTGTTTCAACGCATTGGTGTTTCATGGGTTTTGTCTCTTTGAGGGATTGCTTACAACTTGTTTATGGTGTTCCAGTTTAATTTTTGGTAAACAAATGTACCCCAAGTATGGTTTTAGTGATATGCTTCATGATTGTGTTTTCTTGGCTTTGTAGTTATGAGGAATTTCATGTTAGAATGGTTATGGTAGCTTGATCATTGAGGAAATGTGATATATTTTCTTTCGAATGATGTTGCACATGTTCAAGTCATTGTGTGATCTACATAGTAGTGATTATTTTCTTTGGTGTTGAATTGTGTATGGGGTCGGTTTAAAATGTTGTTCTCTTATTTATGTTACTTTGTCCTTGGCTCTAGAGGACGTGTGTCAAATGTGTGTGATTTTCAACATCACATTAGATATTTTTTTATGATGTTTTGGGTCCTCTCTATCTCTTCGATAAGACCTAGCCTTTCACCACAATTATGTTTTGGTGAAAGACTTTTGGAATACCCCTTCTCCCTTATTATGGCTTGCCTAATTATTATTTGGCATTGATCTAAGATGGTATAAATAGAAGATCAAACCAATTGAAATTTATGAGAAATGGGTGTGAGAACTAGGAGATACAAATTTGAGGAAGTAGTGGTGTGTGGTGGAAAATTTGGAGTTGCATTGTTAATGATTTATTGAGACATCTTGTCGAAAGCATTTACATTCTAAGGAGAATACTTAAAGTAGTTTGTTGAATGCCTATCATTATATTTTAATTCATGTATCTTGTGTTGAGAGTGTAAGTGCCTTAAAAACATAAAGTGTGTGTTAAACACTTTCTTAGATTATTTGACAAATGGTACCTAAATGTGTTTTGACTCGCTAAGAAATTGTAACATGTTAGGTAAACATCCAAAAAATTCACACATAATAGCTAGAAGGAAGTTATTAGAATTTTGAATTTTAAAATTTTAAAATTTAATTGTGTAGTTCTTTCTAGCATGTCCTCGGATGAGTACTAAGTGAAATGAACCTATTTAAGGAAGTCATACCTTGAGGCAAGGATCAATTGATTTGAATGTTGTCATAGTAAATGTAAATTGAATTGTTAATGTTTGATAAAATAGAGATGAATAGAAATTGGAGAATGAGTCAAATTCAACACAAAATTGTGCCACTTGTTTTTTATTAAGTAAAACAAGTTTTACAGGTTTCCTGAAACCCACGACTCTAAAAAAGAAGTTTGAAGCAAGAACATAACAAACAAGAAACAAGCCACAAAAAGGCCAAGGCCGGAAAGCCACAAAAAAATAGAGCAGACAAGGATAGAGAAAGCCAAAAATACCCAAATCTCGAGAAGCAAATGAAGGAACAAACAGCCCAGAGGGTGAGCTGGAGACCATTGTGTACATAGTGAGACTGTTAAAAAATGGGATACAGCCACCGTCCTCGTTGCAAATCATTGTGGTTATAAGATGATGCCCTTAGTGCAATGGAGTCTTTCCTTTTCTAGGATACTCTTCACTTCAATGGGAAAATCTTCTCCTCTTTGCCATGTCAACTTAGCTTCCTTCGTGACGGACAAGTTAATGAACCAATCAGCCACACCGTTGGCTTCCTTGTACACGTGGGAGATATACACCTTTTAAAAAGAGTTAAGAATGGCTCGATTATGAACAATGATGTTGGATATAGTTGATGAGGGAGAGTGAGTGAAGTTTAAGCAGTTGATGATGTTCATCGAGTCTCCTTGCAGCCAGAGCCACTTGACCGCCCATATCATGAGCTAGTTTGGTGACCTATAGAACCGGAGAAGCTTCAACATAATGATTGGTTTGAGCACCCAAAGGCAGACTAACAACCGCAATGCCAAAGCCAAAGAAATTCCTCATGATTCCTCTACTTCCATCTTGTCCTGGGTTCCCTTTGGTAGCACCATCGAAGTTGTCTTTGGTCCAACCAGTCGGGGAATACTCCACTCACAATTCTGTCTTTTATCCTGGGAAGCTATCTAGGACTTTCCTGCAAGATAATTAGATCTTCCGCAATAGAAAAAGTTCTTCTTAACAGCATGTTGGATTTTTTCAAAGATAATTTTGGGGAGAGAGGAACAATCACGAAAAATGTGATTGTTACACTCCTTCCAGATTCCCCAGCAAAGATGGGAAAGGATCCAGGTACAAAATAAGCAGAAGTCCTGATTAAACCTTTTAAAAGCCCATTTGGAAAAGAGATCAATGAAGGACAAGGAAAAACAATTGATGTTGGAGAAGGGTCAACATCAAGTGCTCCTACTGGTATGGATGAACTTTTAAATTTAGCTAAAACTGTAAAGAGAAATATTAATTATAGAAAATTAGATCATTTACTTACAATGGATGTGGAGACTTTGAGATCACTTGCTAATGTCCAACCCTGAAGTGTTTCTAAGAAGAGATCAATGAATATGATAGCAAGAGAAATATTGGTTAAATTTGATAATTTTGGAACACTTGAACAAGCTCAATTGCTTTCACGTGTACTTATAAACAAAAAGTTTTAAGGGGCATTAAAATTATTGGGTATAGACACAACATCAAAGAAGAGAAAAGTTGTTGACATGCAAACTGATATGATTGAAAAAATTAAGAAAGTTTTGAACAAGCTAGTGGAGTGATCTATCACTATAGATAAGACCATTACAAGAAAAGTTATGTTGACATCCATTGTAGGTAACACTATGGGACGAAAAAGATAGATATCTTTAGTTACATATAAGTTTGGTTCTAATAGGAAAACAATACCACGATATGTTAATAGGAAAATACTTTTGGATGATAGCACCTCGGAAGGCAATTGTGCAATCATGTGTAGAGCTCCTTGTTCTGATAGGATTGATGAAGGAATAAAAAATTTGGTCACGTCATTTTGGAATGATAATACACATCCTTCGTCAAACACTAGAGATGTTATCAGACATAGAATTTCAGCTAATCAATATGAATATCATTCGAAACATTTCTTGGACACAACACAACATAAAATGTATGTGTGCTTTTGTAGTTCATATCCTAATATAAAGATTGGGAAAACATTGTTTGAAAGATTGAAGCCATATTATAGCAAGACAGACAAAGTGTTTGAAACTTGTTGTTGTTGTTATCATATTGAATTTTCTCTCCACTATCAGGTTTTTTGAAAGTTTGTAGAAGACACTTATGGTTTTGAAAATGCTCCTCCTACTAGACGAAGTGAGTTCATCTCATCCATTTTATATGACAAAAGAGATGATTTAGCTGGACAAATAAATTGCATAAAAGGAATATGTCAAACATGTGCTAATTTGACTTTTTTTCCTTTGAAAAATGAAAATATTGATGTAACAAAGATGGTAAATTGAAAGATTTACAAATATGTAAAGAATGAAACAAAATTTGGGAAATAATCCAAAAGGTTAGAATATGTTGAACAAGAGATAAATGTTGGAGTATTTATGGAAATTTTTTTTAAAAATGATTCAACCCTACATTCATCATGCTTTTTTTGCAAAGTGGCAAGCACAACAATTAGAAACACTAAGATACAATTTCCCACTTGGAACTATTGTATCAATTGTTGATTTTGGAGAAAATTATTCTTTTGTTCATCAAAAGGCAATTCATTCAAAATACTACTTTCCAGAGAAAATTACTATTATGGTACATGTGTGTTATCGACACGCACAATTAGATTTGGATGGTATTCAGAGCACATTTGAAGCATGGGTCATCAAGAAGGAATATCATTTTTATATAAGTGATGATAGACAGCTTGACATTCATTATGTAGAACACTGCTTCAAGATGTTTTTTGCAAATTTGAAAGAAAAAGGTATAAAAATTGATAAACATTATGTTTGGTCAGATGGATGTGCTGCACAATTCAAATCATCAAGACCATTTTATGCACTATGTAGACATCATCGTAATGAAAACATACCACATGTCTGGAGTTTCTTTGAGAGTGGACATGGAAAAGGTGAACATGATGGTGTCGGAGCTTGCATCAAACTTGCTATACGAAAGTATCAAATGAATTATAAGGGAGTGCATATAAAAAATGCACATGATGTAGTTGAATGGTGCAAGACACATTTCACACCAAAATGAGAATGACATGTCATCAGGATTGACTCAGGTGGTGCCATATATAAAATTTTGGGGTATAAAAGTTATGCACACATTTTTAAATTATTTGAAAGTGTTTAAAAATTTTATGATATTTTTTAATCAAATTATATTTATATAGAATGTATTATATATACATTTGTTCGGGTGTTGATAGAAAAATTATGCATGGTTGCAATAAGATAGAAAAGATGCGATCTTTGCATTCAGTTATGAGTAAGAATTGTCGCAGTTAGATGTTGAACACTAGGGACTACTCATGCTTTTGTTGTCATTACATTACTGACAATTATGAGGAATGTATCAATCAAGACCGTGGATATGTAGGTGCATGGAATCTAGTACCACTAGCTGTTACTGATACAATTGATAGAGATGAAGATGAAAACTTTGATGATGTCCCTTTGATTTCTACTGATTACGATCATATATCAGGATTGGTCAAAATTGGTAAGTATATATATTTCACATTATATCGTACATTGAGCTGCATGTATAGATAGATAAACAGATCTATAGATTGAACTAAGAAAATTTTAAGATCTCACACACATATATGTAAATTTATTATGGAGGAGATGTCTTTGCAGTGATTGTTGAACGTGGAAATGTAGAAGGACTTGGTTATTATTTATAATCATAACACCAGCACCAGCAACACCTCTATCTCATAATTCATAATCATCTTTTCACAATATACTAGGAACAATAAATAGTAAACATTTTCACTCCAGAAGAATATCTTGTGATCCTAAAATCGATGAACCCATCATGTCAAGGAAACAAATATAACTCCTAAACATTCCATAACCTTCACATCTCAAAATATTGTCACACTAATCAATAATGATCCTAATACTGCCACATTGTCTCTTCCCAAACATTCAAAATACTAGTCTTTCATAAATAAACCATAACTAACTCAAATATTACTATAAACATATATAACTTGACATATATCAAGTATAGACACATCGAGAAACACACACACACACACACACACATAAATCTTCACATCATCATATCTTCAATAGAATAGTCGTACCAATCCAATAATTTTAATATACATTCCTATAACATCTCTGCAACAATGTGACAACAAATAAATATGTTGACATGAATGACAACATATCTTCCAAATATGTGATAGTGATCCCTGAAGTAAATAGTCTCTTCAAACTTGAGAATAGAGCCATCCCAATAGATAAGTTCTCTACTAGAATTTCTCTTTGTGTGTTTTAGTGTCTATTGGTGGAAGAACTTAGTAATACAATCTCCCTATTTTCTCCATTGAATTCTAGATCTTTGTTTCCGAAAGATTTATTCTTTTAATATGATATCAAAAAGAGTAGACAAACAAGACTTCTCATCCATAGCATTTTGAGGTGACCAACCATCTTTTCCAATCCGACTTTGAACTTCTGGAATATTTTATCTTTAAAGCCTTTTTTCAAGGAAAAAGTTACCAAAGAAAAAATTGTTCCAATTCTTCAAATTAGAACAGATCAATTTTAGATTGCTAACCAATATAAGCATTATAGTACCTTAAAAATTCATAAACTAGAAGTCAAAAAGAAGGGCTTTAAAATGTGAGTTGTAAGTCCACATCACCTCAAATATAGAAGGGATGAAAAATTTGGATTTACTGGATTCCCAATTGAGGAGGATAGTACAATGATCCCAACTAATCCTGATACGAGAAGATGAATTTTAATTTATCATATATGGATCAAGTTTTAAGATATAATACAATGATCCAATCTAAGATGAATAAGATGGTTATCAGTAGACATATTTGAGTCCAAGGTAAACCTATTACCACTCTAATCTAAATCCAAAAACTAACCATTGTATAGAAAATCATGGAGATATTGCATATAATCTAAATAAATAAGAATTACACCTTTTTTTCAGAAGGGAAAAGTGGAGAGTTAAAGTCTCCCATAATCATCCAATTTGAATTTATAAAAGAAGAACAATATAAGAGAATAGAGTCCCAAAAATCTCTTCTTTGAGTTACACTATTAGGAGCGTAGATATTAGTCAAAATCCATTTGGTTGAAGAGAAAACATCCATGAAGAATATGTGCATAGTGTTTTTGGAATGGAAATGGAGGGAAATAATTAGGTTATATAAGGTTTCCAAAGAATAGCCAAACCCTCTGATGCTACATCTGCTACAACAACCATAAAATCAGGAAACAACTAGATGTAGTTACTCAATTTTTAGAAGGCTTCTTCTATCATTTTAGTTTCTTAGATAAGAAGAATATTTGGATGAAGGTCTTTTAGTAGATTTTTGACTAAAATCTATTTTTGAGAGTCGTTGATCCCTATGATATTCTAAGAGAGAATAATCATATTTTTAATTTACAGGAGAAATACTGCTCCAGAGTACTTTGGCTACCATTCACCACATCCCCAGCTATAGTAGAGTCATGAATATCCTTTTATTATTTCTGACCTTTTTATTTTCCCTACATCTATAGATTTGCAAAATTTCAAGTATGAGGCCAAGGGAGGGGAATCCTAATCTTTTAGTAGAAGAGGGGGAGGGACATATAGAAAAAAGAACATGGGAAGTAATGGAAAGGGGACCCAAATAAAAAAAAACACTAGAGCCATGGGAGAAGGGAGGGAAAAGGAAGAATGAGGGATGGGGAAGATTAGAGGGGACAGAGGGAAGAGCACAAAATTTCCATAAGCGACCAACTAAAGATAGAATCAATAGGTATCAATCAGCGGAAGGTCCACAACTAAAGCACAATCACAAAAACATGTACAATAGTACCAAGAGAATCCATCACCATACTGCAGTAAACCAAAGGCTTAACTCCCCCGTCGAAGTCGAAGTCATCTAGGAAAGAACCAGGAATACCTTTACCATCATCATGGAAAGGAAGGATGGAAGAAAAATTAGGAGCTTTGGGGGAGGGAGTAGAGTCCAAACTTATTCATTTACCCTGGTCACCAAACTTAGCACAGTCAAAACCGATGTGCTCTACCAACAAGAAAACCTAGCTATAAAGGTTTAAGTTTTCATATTCAATTTTTTGTGTCCAAGGTCCCAAATGGAATTTAAGATCAACTGATATTGGAAGAAAAGTTCCAGGAACTACCGAAACACAAAAATGAGAAAAAATAAATCTGGCTCTATTTTTGGTGGCAATGTACACACCCAAGAATTCTCGAAAAGAATTAGCGATGCCTTCAATCACTTCTGTCCCAAAATTTGAAGGGGAGTCTTGAGAGGTGAAAATAGGTCATAACAACTCCAAATAGATGAGAAACAGGGTCAAACCCTGACCTCCATTTGCATAGTTACAAGGATTGTTTACCATAAAACCAAGTCCCTATGACAAAGATTCGAACACAATCTTCCTTCAAAGTGAAGGAAAAGAAAAAAAACCTTTAGGGTGCGCAAAAACTGAGACCGAGCCCTTCAAAGCCTAGGGCATCAAGACCCATTTGTTAGGATTAGCATACATAAATTTAATAGTTAGATGCAAATATAATCAATAATGCAAAGGAATAAAGCACACATAAGTAGAACAAGAAGACACAAAGATTTGATATGGTTCACCTAATCTTGGGATACGTCCACCAAACAGAGAGTCTAGTCTTATTATCTAGTAATTTATGCTTGTTACAATCTGCAACCCCTTGCAACTCAATATCACTGTAAAAAGCTATGAAATTCTCATATAGAGAAAACCCTAACCCTGATCCATTATAACAAGATTTATGTTGGTTAACAAGTTAACCCTAAAAAATACTTGATGAGTCAACCTGGGGAAAGTTTGACGAGTCAACTCAAAATCTCTTGACAAGTTAACCACGAACCCTACAATAAATGAAAAGTGTATAGTAGTTGCCTGATTAGTCATGACAATCCAACACCATTTTCTAGCAAAAAGAATGTTGGTACCAACATCTGTCTTGTCCATCGAAACCCCACATTTCAAGAGTTCCTGAGCCTTTACAAAAAGATCTTCTAGGCCCCTCCTAAATCCACATGCTTATAAGACAGAGGGGGAGGGCACCCACTTACCTTGGAACCACCTGCCAATGATTTGAAACTATCCTCATCACAAGCAAACAGTCCCAACAATTTCAAGAAAAATGTGAGGGCTGGTCACACACTTGTTAAAGGATAGAATGGAAGGAGACCCTAGATGAAATTGAAAACCATGCTAATTACTATAGATCATATCCTGAAGCACATGCTTTGTATTGCCAGGATTCGAAACTTTCTTTCCTACTCACCAGTGCTTGTAGAGATGATCATGAATTGCACTCAAACACAATTTTCTACAACATTACATTATTATAGTTATACTGTAGTATATTCTTATTATATTATTATAATATATTCTTACCATATTATGTTATCGTGTATTAAAATTATTTAATGATAAATATTTCAATTTGGATTAAGGTTCTATTAAGATTAAATATATTAATCATAAATAATTTATTGATAATATCATCATTTAAATTATATATAATAACAAATTTATTACTAATATTTGATAATTTTTCATATTTCATTAAAGTAAAATATCTATTATTTTATATATGGTGGAATTAAATTAGAGTGTGTATCATTTGAACTATTATTTTTTATTTTATTATATTTACGTGTTCATAAATTTATTTAAAAAACTTTAAAATTAATTTAAAATAATAATGTATTGAAATTTCAATAATTATTTATAGAATGTCAAAATACATTTAACTTTTAACTTAAATCTTCTAGACGTGTCCTTTGAACCTCGTATAAATACAAATACTAGCGTATATTAATTTAAAAATCATTTTCCCCAAAGTTGTCATCTATTTGAAGTTTAATGCGATAAATCTCCACGTTAGTATTTGAATTAACGAAATGGGAAGAAAGAGTAAGAAGAATTCTTCTAAGATTGTAGAGGGAGGGCAGCATATTTATACCAACTTGGTGGAGAAGATCCTTCAAAGAGTATTTAATGAGGCGGACGAATGTTGCAGGTCACCAAGCAAGATATTCGACCGTAGATGGCGATATACAATGTGCAAAATGTGTATTGGCCTTCCCTTTTCCAGATTAGTAAGTGCCTTCCACATAAGATATGAAACACAAATCAAGAAAAATTCCCCTTCTCAAATGCAACTTCAGAACCACCATAAGAGTATCCTTGGAGCACTAAGAGATTTTTCTGACAATAGTTACGAATATCAGGAATGTCCAAATCTGGATTTCGATGCAATAGAGGAGATTTTAAGAAGACTTCCAGTGCCCTCGTTGATGAGGGCAAAGACTGTTTGCAAAAACTGGAATAGGGCAATATCAGCCACTACTTCTAGTCTCCTCAATGTTGAGGATTGTCATCTTTTTGTTATGCAGCACATGGTGCAGGGCTTTCAAGGAATTTCTTTCTTCAGTAGCGCACTCAACCGCTGGTTTCGAATCCCTTTATTTCGCCAAAAGAAATGGGGTTGGCATTCTCACTATCGTACGACACAGCTTTACCTTTGTGCTGCAGCAGCTGGGTTTTACCTCTTTCTTGATTATGAAGGTTCCTTGTGTCGCAAGCTGCCCATCGTAATTAATCCTGTAACCAAACAATGCATTGAGTTGCCTCCTCTTCCAGACGGTTACGGATGGACAAAAGGAACAGCCATAGAACTTATTGCCCAGTCTGGCCACTTCGATATTATTGCGTTAGGGTTCTATGAAAGGGAAACGGATTACTGTACCCTGCTCTACAATTCCATCACAGATATGTGGACTAGTACCCATGCCATGCCTGCTATTCCGTCAAACATCATTCTGACTGCTGCCTACCGGACAAGACACCCTTGGACCAGCGCATTACACAATGGTGTGGTCTACTTTACACATAACTACGGTCTTCATCTGGGTTGTTATGACATTGTCTCCAAAATGTTTCAGTTTAAGGAGATCGAAGGAGGGTTGCCTCCGCAGATTGATTCTAATTCTGATGAAAACACCCACATCTCTCTGCCTTCCTTAGTGGCCTGTAATGGGAAGCTTCTTTTGGTAGGGAGGTTAGAGAAGGAGGTTGGGGAAGGAAGCTCCACATGGGGTGGTATCCCTTTCATCGAGCACGCTTTGGTTGGGATATGGGAGTTGAATAGTGATAACACATGGTTTTGGTCTCTCATTTCTGTTACTCCCCGTGATTTGTTTGAAGACACTGTGAAGTCATCACAGGGAACAGATTTCATGGTTGCCGCTTTATCACATAAAATTTGGCTTACGATTAGAGGAAGCAGGAATGTTATGACACTTGATTTGAGGTCCATGGAATGGAGCGCATTGCCAGGCTGCCCCACTGAAGATACTGTTGATACTTATCCAAGGACTGCTGTTTGTGGAACTTTGTCCATTTGCAACATTTCACACTTGAACTAATATCTACATTTATGATCCATCGACATTTATCGTTAATGTGTATTTACACTCTTTTATTATTCTGATTTGTATATTTTGGAGTCTCAGATCATTATATGTATCATATATATATATATATATATATTGTACTTCACACTTCTAAATCAATTTTAATAAAGTAAAATTCTGATAGATTATAATACGTACCTTGATTAATTATCATTATATCTGAGATTTAGAGTACAGATTGGTAACATCTCCCCAAACGATAAAAAACAAACGTCCAAAGGAATGTATTTTGATTTTGAAAGCGAAACTCGGGAATCTTTCTACGTGCATCTTCATTTAATTGATTTCTTTTACACATTTCATATGTATAATTATATTTAAACAAAATGAATTAGGTAAAGGAAATGTATTCTGCTCCTATATTCATCCATTTCAAGAAGAAATTTCCCAGCGCAGTATCGCATGAATCGTACATACGACTGTAGCATTCTTTGAGTTGTCAAATCAATAACACAATGTTGTAGAAGAAAGATTTTATAGGCTTCTGTAAATTCCGTACTACCAACAAATTAATTTTCCGTCATGTATCACAAAAGCAGTACGATGTATGGTTCAATTTTTTTAAACGGTACATATATCCTGCCTGCCTGCCAATCCTCCAGTCTTTTTAACTTCGCATTACAAATTAATTTCCTTTATACAAGCTATCACAAACATAGCTTTCCAGTTAGTTTACAGTTCACCAACTTAGAAAATACAATTTTATTAGTATTACTTTTAAAGGGAATAAACTAATTGTTAATGACGAGCTTTTAATATTAGAAAATTACGGAAATGTCATCTTTCATCGAGCAAAGTTATTTCATCATCTCCGTATTATTCAATGAATGCAATTTAAACTAGCACTTGCACCTTAAGAGGCTCAAGGGAAACACTCATAGGATAGAAAGTCAAAAATAAATTTTAATTGAATATTAATTCAAATTGTCAAATGAAGTTGAAAAAAACAGTTTTTGTTAAAATTAAGTAATATAATATGTGATTGAGATATAAATGTCCTTCTTCTGTAAGTAATTATATCTCAAGTCTCTTTGATGGATTCCATACATATTTAGATTGATCATTACATATTAAGAGCGTGGTGCGTGTTTATTCCTAATTTGAATAATAGCTGTAGAGAAATCATGGCAATGGATGAAAACACGTGCATTAATGAAAAAATCTTCTAAAGACAGAAATCAAATCCATCAGCATTTTATAGGACTTTGTAAATTCTGCAGTGCCCACTCATTAAATTTCAGTCATGTATCACAAATGCATGAAAAATAGATATTTGGTTTGATTTCTGTAAAGGGCATATTTGTATATATATATAAGAGTCCTGCCTACTAATCCTCCAGTTCACGGACTTAGAAAATACAATTTTATTTTAATTTTTAGTAGAATAAACTAATTCATAATGATGAGCTGTTACTATAAAAAAATTATAGAAAAGTAGTCTTTCATCAACCAAAGTTATTTCATCATCTCCTCAGTATTCAATGAACGCAATTCAAAAAATACATTGAAATCAATGAATGTGATGAGCGAAAGGTGCAATTTAATTCATAAATTAATATCTAAACGAAATTTAATTTATGTTACTGCTTGTAGTCTTTTCAACCATTTTGTTCACACGCGAATTCTTTCCCTAAACCCTAAATAAAAGTCCTATGAATGGACTATGAATGGAAGGCCTGTAACTCTACAGTGGATTTCGAGATGCACAAAAGGCAAAGTCATGCAACTCAACAAAATGGAGATCTAATCATCAATGAATATAGAATAACAAATGTTGCAACACACACGTAGCAACTCAACAAATATTGGAAGAAACCCTTAGCTAGGTAGAAACTAGAAATTTATAAGAAGAGTGAGTTGTCTCATACATCAATGAAGATTCAAACATAATTTAATTAGATCAAACAAAAGATCTTTTTTAAGTAAGTGATGAGTGATGATTAAAATTGCTTGAAATTCAAATCTGTATAAGAAACTTGAAAATAAAAGATATTATAAATTTATTTTGCATAAAAGGATGATATTGTTTATTTAAGAACATTCATATTTCTATTCTATATTCTTTGTAAATGTTGGAGTGAAAAATCCAATTTAATTCATAAATTATTTTAAATTGAAATCTATGTAGAAAAATGAAAATGGCAAAATAAATTCTTTGAAATTGAAATACACTATAAAAGTGGCTTTACAATAAAAAGGTTAGATTGTTCCATTTAAGAATATTCATATTTCTATTCTATATTCTTTGTAAATTTTTAAGTGAAAAAAATCCTAATGTTCCTATAATTATAAAAATATTTACCATTTTTCTTAAAAATCTAAACAATTAGAAAGTTAAATGATAAAAAGATCAAGAAAAATACAATAAAATTAAAAACTTTATTTTGAAGAATTTATGTTTTGTGCAAAAGATTGAAATTCTTAGAAAAAAAGATATTTAAAAAAATAAATGAAGAACTTGTGAGTTGATATGCAATAAAAGGGTGTTCATTACATTGAAGGATTTAAATTTTTTGAGAATATTCAACACATGGAATTAGTCTTAATTGTGACTACCTATGACACATTTGTCCAAAATTATGTGGAAAAAGCCCGCAACAATTTTTTTTAACTTACCTATGTTATATTTTTACATATCAAATGTGGTCAAGTAAATACAACACAAACAACTGCCACGTAGTGGCCAAGTACTTGCCTTAATAATAATAATAATAATAATAATAATAATAATAATAATAATAATAATAATAATAATAATAATAATAATAATCATCATCATAATAATAATAATAATAATAATAATAATAATAATTTTCCAAATTGTATTATGGCTATAGTTAATAATGATAAGTTAAAGATAAACAAATATACATTGTTGTAGTTACTAAGTACGAGTATAATTGGTATTAATCACAATGTAATCAATATTATAGCTATTTGATATAATAGGTGAAGTTTTATATTAATTTAGAATTATAAATATATAATAATTATAAATACAAGGAACAATTTTAATAATATTTTATATAGTTCATATAACTTATATAATGAAAAAGTTAAGTATATTAATATTTAGATTATAATTATAATTTATGTTATTTAATCTAAATATATAACATCTAATTATAATACATATAACAAATTTTATTATTCAATTTAATCTACATTAGTTAATAAATAATCTATATCCAAAACCATGCATTTATATTATAACATATTTTTAAAAATAAATATGAATTATTTTAAGGGCATGGTAAAGCATTTGATTGTAATAGAGGTAGTGCTTCCACAAAATCTGTGTATAAGAGGCTAAATTTTTAAGCCAATAGAAGAGCTCGAAATTAATTTTGTTGAATTATAAACATAAAAAATGTGCATGTATACAATATAGATTATTAATTTTGTAACAAATTTGATAAAAATAATAATTTTAATTGGTAGAAATGTGATTTTTTAATCACTAGTTAATGGGAGAAATCCAAAAATGGATGCAATAGTACTTGCCTAGCCTATCAAAAAGTACTAATAAAAGGATGTAATGAAGAGTAGAAACATTCAAAAATATATTGGAAATAGATAAGACTTGGAAAAAGGAAAATAAGGGAAAGTGAGTAAAAATAAAAGAGTAAGAGGAAATGGGTATCTAGAAATAGAAGGGTAAATAGGGATAAAAAAGGTATGGAAGAATATAATTATTTAGTCTAAAGATATGAAGGAAAATGAGAAAGTCGTCATAATCATCTAGTGTATGCAAATGGTTCAACACATGTCAAGAGTGATTAGGAGTTATATGGGGCTCATTTATAACATAAAAAATATTGTCTAGAACATTTCAAGGATGATCTTAGCCATGTTGAGAAAGGTACTTGGCAGTCTAGTTGATATTTATTGCACTCCCTGGTGTTCCACTTGATATTTGTGATGGATACATTGTGTTGATAGTTTGGGTGTCTATTAGTACTAGTTTTGAAAATGCTTTGTGTTTCAATGCATTGGCGTTTCCTGGGTTTTGTCTCTTTGAGGGATGGCTTACAACTTGTTTATGGTGTTCCAGTTTAATTTTTGGTAAACAGATGTACCCCAAGGATGTTTTAGTGATATGCTTCATGATTGTGTTTTCTTGGCTTTGTAGTTATGAGGAATTTCATGTTAGAATGGTTGTGGTAGCTTGATCATTGAGGAAATGTGATATATTTTCTGTCATATGATGTTGCACATGTTAAAGTCATTGTGTGATCTACATAGTAGTAATTATTTTCTTTGGTGTTGTATTGTGTATGGGGTCGGTTTAAAATGTTGTTCTCTTATTTATGTTACTTTGTCCTTGGCTTTGGAGGAGGTGTGTCAAGTGTGTGTAATTTTCAAGATCCCATTAGATATTTTTTTATGATTTTTTAGGTCCTCTCTATCTCTTGGAGAAGACCTAGTCTTTCACCACAATTATGTTTTGGTGAAAGACTTTTGGAATACCCCTTCTCCCTTATTATGCCTGGCTTAATTATTATTTGGCATTGATCTAAGATTGTCTAAATAGAAGATCAAACCAATTGAAATTTATCAAAAATGGGTTTGAGAACTAGGAGATACAAATTTGAGGAAGTAGTGGTGTGTGGTGAAAAATTTGGAGTTGCATTGTTAATGAATTATTGAGACATCATGTCAAAAGCATTTACATTCTAAGGAGAATACTCGTAGTAGCTTGTTGAATGCCTATCATTATATTTTAATTCATGTATCTTATGTACAGAGGGTAAGTGCCTTAAAAACATAAAGTGTGTGTTAAACACTTTCTTAGATTATTTGACAAATGATACCTAAATGTGTTTTGAATCCCCAAGAAATAGTAACTTGTCAGGTAAACATCTGAAAAATTCACACATAATAGCTAGAAGAAAGTTATTAGAATTTTGAATTTTAAATTTTAAAAATTTATTTGTGTAGTTCTTTCTAGCATGTCCTCGGATGAATACTAAGTGAAATGAACCTATTTAAGGAAGTCATACTTTGAGGCAAGAATCAATTGATTTGAATGTTGTCATAGTAAATGTAAATTGAATTGTTAATGTTTGAGAAAATAGAGATGAATAGAAATTGGAGAATGAGTCAAATTCAACACAAAGTTGTGCCACTTGTTTTTTATTAAGTAAAGCAGGTATTACAGGGTTCCTGAAACCCGCGACTCTAAAAAAGAAGTTTGAAGCAAGAATACAACAAACAAGAAACAAGCCACAAAAAGGCCAGGGCCGAAAAGCCACAAAAAAATAGAGCAGACAAGGCTAGAGAAAGCCAAAATACTCAAATCCAGGGAAGCAAATGAAGGAACAAAAAGCCCAAAGGGTGAAATGGAGACCATTATGTTCATAGTGTGACTGTTCAAAAATGGGATACAGCCACCGTCCTCCTTGCAAATCATTGTGGTTGTAAGATGATGCTCTGAGTGCAATGGAGTCTTTCCTTTTCTAGGATACTCTTCACTTCAATGGGAAAATCTTCTCCTTTTTGCCATGTCAACTTAGCTTCCTTCGTGACGGCCAAGTTGGCGAACCAATCAGCCACACCGTTAGATTACCTGTACACATGGGAGATATACACCTTTTCAAACGAGTTAAGAATGGCTCGAGTATCGACAATAATGTTGGATATAGTCCATAAGGGAGAGTGAGTGAGGTTTAAGCAGTTGATGATGTTCATCGAGGATCCTTCCAGCCAGAGCCACTTGAACCCCCATATCATGAGCTAGTTTGGTGACCTATAGAGGTGCACCAGCTTCAACATAATGATTAGTTTGAGCACCCAAAGGGAGACTAACAACCGCAATGCCAAGGCCAAAGAAATTCCTCACGATTCCTCTGCTTCCAGCTTGTCCCGGGTTCCCTTTAGCAGCACCATCGAAGTTGGCTTCAGTCTAGCGAGTCGGGGGGATACTCCACTCACAATTATGTCTTTTATCCTGGGTAGCTATCTGAGACTTTCCTGCAAGATGATTAGATCTTCCATAATAGAAAAAGTTCTCCTTAACAGCATGTTGGATTTTTTCAAAGATAATTTTGTGGGGAGAGGAACAATCACAAAAAATGCGATTCTTACGCTCCTTCCAGATTCCCCAGCAAAGATGGGGAAGGAGCCAGGTACAGAATAAACGGATGTCCTAATTAAAACTTTTGAAAGCCCATTGGGAAAAGAGATCAATGAAGGACAGGGAAAAACAATTGATGTTGGAGAAGGGTCAACATCACGTGCTCCTACTGGTATGGATGAACTTTTAAATTTAGCTCAAATTGTAAAGATAAATATTAATTATAGAAACTTAGATCATTTACTTATAATGGATGTGGCGAATTTGAGATCACTTGCTAATGTTCAACCCTTAAGTCTTTCTAAGAAGAGATCAATGAATATGATAGCAAGAGAAATATTGGTTAAATTTGATAATTTTGAAACACTTGAACAAGCTTAATTGCATTCACTTGTACTTATAAACAAAAAGTTGGAAGGGGTATTAAAGATATTGGGTATAGACATACCTGTGAAATTTAGGGTTTTTTAGCTTTCTAATTACCCATCAATCATATGTTACAACATAAAATTATTTTTAGTGGGAGAAGCAAAGAGGTCAAGGAATTTGATCACCTTTTGCCAGGTAATCTTCCGCCTCTCTTGCCGATCGATCTTGTATCCTTCTACCGTGTTGAGAATGCCTAGTCAAAATATTGTTGTATGAAAGCTGAATGCAAAATAAGGGAGATTATGTGCTAGTGAATATGGTGGAGGATTTGGAAGGGAAGGAAGCAGTAGCACAACTGTCAATAAATATTTTTCCAGCAGTGGTAGTGGATCCTGTGTTTCTCCCCAATTTCTTGTTCTTCATTAGGCCTAGATCTAGCATGCCCACAGCTGATAGATCAGAATCTGTGAGTCTGTCGAGGCATATATGAGGCGGCTGGAGGCCTAAGACCTTTACAAGAAAATCACAGAACCAATAAAAAAACCCTAAATGTGTTCAACATTTTGAAAATCAGAGAAAGAATAAAAAAACCCTAAATGTGTTCAACATTTTGAAAATCACAAAAAAAAATTTAAAACCCCTAAATGTGTTCAACATTTTGAAAGGATAAAAGCTTACAGAGCAACGATTAACAAGAAATTTTGGAAAATTTACATTACTGTTAAATTTGTATGGCACAGGGAAGATTGAGGGTTCGAAGAATTAAAGGCTGCAATTCTCGCTAGTGACTCTGTTGAAAAAGAATTTTGAGTGGGTCGAGGAATTGACCGCTTTTGAGTTCCTGGAGAGCCCCACCGAGATCAAAATTATATAGGGGTTGGGATGTGATTGGATCTCCAATAATAAAAAAGGGCATAGATTTGTGTAGAAGCCCCACTTTTCTTTATGTTAAGGTTATGTTGTATGTACACAACCACCTTTATTCTGCACAAGCTATCTTGAAATAAATTTGCCTCTGGGACAGATGGCTGATGACTGCCATACGTTTAGGACAAAATCTGAAACCCTTGATGCTTCTCGCCCTTCCAATCCAATGTGTTTTGTGGTGGGGTGAAATTATTTTCCCGCTTAGTTACATTTTTGCAAACTGTCTTTTAGAGCCAAAAAGTCAAAATAGAAATAAATAAAAAAGAAAAGAAAACATAAAGTTAAGACAATAATAGTTTTTCGTCTCAAAAAATTGTCTTGAAATACCTTACTTTGTAGTAGTGAGATATTATAAATTTATTTTGCATAAAAGGATGATATTGTTTCTTTAAGAACATTCATATTTTTATTCTACATTCTTTGTAAATTTTGGAGTGAAAAATCCAATTTAATTCATAAATTATTTTAAATTGAAATCTATGTAGAAAAATGAAAATGGAAAAATAAATTCTTTGAAATTGAACTACACTATAAAAGTTGCTTTACAATCAAAGGGTGAGATTGTTCCATTTAAGAATATTCATATTTCTATTCTATATTCTTTGTAAATTTTTAAGTGAAAAAACTTCTAATGTTCCTATAATTATATAAATATTTACCATTTTTCTTAAAAATCTAAACAATTAGAAAGTTAAATGATAAAAAGATCAAGAAAAATACAATAAAATTAAAACTTTATTTTGAAGAATTTATGTTTGGTGCAAAAGATTGAAATTCTTAGAACTTAAAGATATTTAAGAAAATAAATGAAGAACTTATGAGTTGATATGTGATAAAAGGGTGTTCATTACATTGAAGGATTTAAATTTTCTGAGAATATTCAACACATGGAATTAGTCTTAATTGTGACTACCCATGACAAATTTGCCCAAAATTATGTGGAAATGTCGAAAAAGCCCGCAACAAATTTTTTTAACTTACCTGTGTTATATTTTTACATATCAAATATTGTCAAGTAAATACAACAAAAATAAAAGAATGTAATCAAGAGTAGAAACATTAAAAAATCTATTGGAAATAGATAAGACTTGGAAAAAGAAAAATAACGGAAAGTGAGTAAAAATAAAAGAATAAGAGGATATGGGTATCTAGAAATAGAAGGGTAAATAGGGATAAAAAAGGTATGGAAGAATATAATTAGTTAGTCTAAAGATATGAAGGAAAATGAGAAAGTGGTCATAATCATCTAGTGTATGTCGATGGTTCAGCACATGTCAAGAGTGATTAGGAGTTATATGTGGCTCATTTATAACATAAAAAATATTGTCTAGAACATTTCAAGGATGATCTTAGCCATGTTGAGAAAGGTACTTGGCGTTCTAGTTGATATTTAGTGCACTCCCTGGTGTTCCACTTGATATTTATGATGTATACATTGTGTTGATAGTTTGGGTGTCTATCAGTACTAGTTTTGAAAATGCTTTGTGTTTCAACGCATTGGTGTTTCATGGGTTTTGTCTCTTTGAGGGATTGCTTACAACTTGTTTATGGTGTTCCAGTTTAATTTTTGGTAAACAAATGTACCCCAAGTATGGTTTTAGTGATATGCTTCATGATTGTGTTTTCTTGGCTTTGTAGTTATGAGGAATTTCATGTTAGAATGGTTATGGTAGCTTGATCATTGAGGAAATGTGATATATTTTCTTTCGAATGATGTTGCACATGTTCAAGTCATTGTGTGATCTACATAGTAGTGATTATTTTCTTTGGTGTTGAATTGTGTATGGGGTCGGTTTAAAATGTTGTTCTCTTATTTATGTTACTTTGTCCTTGGCTCTGGAGGACGTGTGTCAAATGTGTGTGATTTTCAACATCACATTAGATATTTTTTTATGATGTTTTGGGTCCTCTCTATCTCTTCGATAAGACCTAGCCTTTCACCACAATTATGTTTTGGTGAAAGACTTTTGGAATACCCCTTCTCCCTTATTATGGCTTGCCTAATTATTATTTGGCATTGATCTAAGATGGTATAAATAGAAGATCAAACCAATTGAAATTTATGAGAAATGGGTGTGAGAACTAGGAGATACAAATTTGAGGAAGTAGTGGTGTGTGGTGGAAAATTTGGAGTTGCATTGTTAATGATTTATTGAGACATCTTGTCGAAAGCATTTACATTCTAAGGAGAATACTTAAAGTAGTTTGTTGAATGCCTATCATTATATTTTAATTCATGTATCTTGTGTTGAGAGTGTAAGTGCCTTAAAAACATAAAGTGTGTGTTAAACACTTTCTTAGATTATTTGACAAATGGTACCTAAATGTGTTTTGACTCGCTAAGAAATTGTAACATGTTAGGTAAACATCCAAAAAATTCACACATAATAGCTAGAAGGAAGTTATTAGAATTTTGAATTTTAAAATTTTAAAATTTAATTGTGTAGTTCTTTCTAGCATGTCCTCGGATGAGTACTAAGTGAAATGAACCTATTTAAGGAAGTCATACCTTGAGGCAAGGATCAATTGATTTGAATGTTGTCATAGTAAATGTAAATTGAATTGTTAATGTTTGATAAAATAGAGATGAATAGAAATTGGAGAATGAGTCAAATTCAACACAAAATTGTGCCACTTGTTTTTTATTAAGTAAAACAAGTTTTACAGGTTTCCTGAAACCCACGACTCTAAAAAAGAAGTTTGAAGCAAGAACATAACAAACAAGAAACAAGCCACAAAAAGGCCAAGGCCGAAAAGCCACAAAAAAATAGAGCAGACAAGGATAGAGAAAGCCAAAAATACCCAAATCTCGAGAAGCAAATGAAGGAACAAACAGCCCAGAGGGTGAGCTGGAGACCATTGTGTACATAGTGAGACTGTTAAAAAATGGGATACAGCCACCGTCCTCGTTGCAAATCATTGTGGTTATAAGATGATGCCCTTAGTGCAATGGAGTCTTTCCTTTTCTAGGATACTCTTCACTTCAATGGTAAAATCTTCTCCTCTTTGCCATGTCAACTTAGCTTCCTTCGTGACGGACAAGTTAATGAACCAATCAGCCACACCGTTGGCTTCCTTGTACACGTGGGAGATATACACCTTTTAAAAAGAGTTAAGAATGGCTCGAGTATGAACAATGATGTTGGATATAGTTGATGAGGGAGAGTGAGTGAAGTTTAAGCAGTTGATGATGTTCATCGAGTCTCCTTGCAGCCAGAGCCACTTGACCGCCCATATCATGAGCTAGTTTGGTGACCTATAGAACCGGAGAAGCTTCAACATAATGATTGGTTTGAGCACCCAAAGGCAGACTAACAACCGCAATGCCAAAGCCAAAGAAATTCCTCATGATTCCTCTACTTCCATCTTGTCCTGGGTTCCCTTTGGCAGCACCATCGAAGTTGTCTTTGGTCCAACCAGTCGGGGAATACTCCACTCACAATTCTGTCTTTTATCCTGGGAAGCTATCTAGGACTTTCCTGCAAGATAATTAGATCTTCCGCAATAGAAAAAGTTCTTCTTAACAGCATGTTGGATTTTTTCAAAGATAATTTTGGGGAGAGAGGAACAATCACGAAAAATGTGATTGTTACACTCCTTCCAGATTCCCCAGCAAAGATGGGAAAGGATCCAGGTACAAAATAAACAGAAGTCCTGATTAAACCTTTTAAAAGCCCATTTGGAAAAGAGATCAATGAAGGACAAGGAAAAACAATTGATGTTGGAGAAGGGTCAACATCACGTGCTCCTACTGGTATGGATGAACTTTTAAATTTAGCTAAAACTGTAAAGAGAAATATTAATTATAGAAACTTAGATCATTTACTTACAATGGATGTGGAGACTTTGAGATCACTTGCTAATGTCCAACCCTGAAGTGTTTCTAAGAAGAGATCAATGAATATGATAGCAAGAGAAATATTGGTTAAATTTGATAATTTTGGAACACTTGAACAAGCTCAATTGCTTTCACGTGTACTTATAAACAAAAAGTTTTAAGGGGCATTAAAATTATTGGGTATAGACACAACATCAAAGAAGAGAAAAGTTGTTGACATGCAAACTGATATGATTGAAAAAATTAAGAAAGTTTTGAACAAGCTAGTGGAGTGATCTATCACTATAGATAAGACCATTACAAGAAAAGTTATGTTGACATCCATTGTAGGTAACACTATGGGACGAAAAAGATAGATATCTTTAGTTACATATAAGTTTGGTTCTAATAGGAAAACAATATCACGATATGTTAATAGGAGAATACTTTTGGATGATAGCACCTCGGAAGGCAATTGTGCAATCATGTGTAGAGCTCCTTGTTCTGATAGGATTGATGAAGGAATAAAAAATTTGGTCACGTCATTTTGGAATGATAATACACATCCTTCGTCAAACACTAGAGATGTTATCAGACATAGAATTTCAGCTAATCAATATGAATATCATTCGAAACATTTCTTGGACACAACACAACATAAAATGTATGTGTCCTTTTGTAGTTCATATCCTAATATAAAGATTGGGAAAACATTGTTTGAAAGATTGAAGCCATATTATAGCAAGACAGACAAAGTGTTTGAAACTTGTTGTTGTTGTTATCATATTGAATTTTCTCTCCACTATCAGGTTTTTTGAAAGTTTGTAGAAGACACTTATGGTTTTGAAAATGCTCCTCCTACTAGACGAAGTGAGTTCATCTCATCCATTTTATATGACAAAAGAGATGATGTAGCTGGACAAATAAATTTCATAAAAGGAATATGTCAAACATGTGCTAATTTGACTTTTTTTCCTTTGAAAAATGAAAATATTGATGTAACAAAGATGGTAAATTGAAAGATTTACAAATATGTAAAGAATGAAACAAAATTTGGGAAATAATCCAAAAGGTTAGAATATGTTGAACAAGAGATAAATGTTGGAGTATTTATGGAAATTTTTTTAAAAAATGATTCAACCCTACATTCATCATGCTTTTTTTGCAAAGTGGCAAGCACAACAATTAGAAACACTAAGATACAATTTCCCACTTGGAACTCTTGTATCAATTGTTGATTTTGGAGAAAATTATTCTTTTGTTCATCAAAAGGCAATTCATTCAAAATACTACTTTCCAGAGAAAATTACTATTATGGTACATGTGTGTTATCGACACACACAATTAGATTTGGATGGTATTCAGAGCACATTTGAAGCATGGGTCATCAAGAAGGAATATCATTTTTATATAAGTGATGATAGACAGCTTGACATTCATTATGTAGAACACTGCTTCAAGATGTTTTTTGCAAATTTGAAAGAAAAAGGTATAAAAATTGATAAACATTATGTTTGGTCAGATGGATGTGCTGCACAATTCAAATCATCAAGACCATTTTATGCACTATGTAGACATCATCGTAATGAAAACATACCACATGTCTGGAGTTTCTTTGAGAGTGGACATGGAAAAGGTGAACATGATGGTGTCGGAGCTTGCATCAAACTTGCTATACGAAAGTATCAAATGAATTATAAGGGAGTGCATATAAAAAATGCACATGATGTAGTTGAATGGTGCAAGACACATTTCACACCAAAATGAGAATGACATGTCATCAGGATTGACTCAGGTGGTGCCATATATAAAATTTTGGGGTATAAAAGTTATGCACACATTTTTAAATTATTTGAAAGTGTTTAAAAATTTTATGATATTTTTTAATCAAATTATATTTATATAGAATGTATTATATATACATTTGTTCGGGTGTTGATAGAAAAATTATGCATGGTTGCAATAAGATAGAAAAGATGCGATCTTTGCATTCAGTTATGAGTAAGAATTGTCGCAGTTAGATGTTGAACACTAGGGACTACTCATGCTTTTGTTGTCATTACATTACTGACAATTATGAGGAATGTATCAATCAAGACCGTGGATATGTAGGTGCATGGAATCTAGTACCACTAGCTGTTACTGATACAATTGATAGAGATGAAGATGAAAACTTTGATGATGTCCCTTTGATTTCTACTGATTACGATCATATATCAGGATTGGTCAAAATTGGTAAGTATATATATTTCACATTATATCGTACATTGAGCTGCATGTATAGATAGATAAACAGATCTATAGATTGAACTAAGAAAATTTTAAGATCTCACACACATATATGTAAATTTATTATGGAGGAGATGTCTTTGCAGTGATTGTTGAACGTGGAAATGCAGAAGGACTTGGTTATTATTTATAATCATAACACCAGCACCAGAAACACCTCTATCTCATAATTCATAATCATCTTTTCACAATATACTAGGAACAATAAATAGTAAACATTTTCACTCCAGAAGAATATCTTGTGATCCTAAAATCGATGAACCCATCATGTCAAGGAAACAAATATAACTCCTAAACATTCCATAACCTTCACATCTCAAAATATTGTCACACCAATCAATAATGATCCTAATACTGCCACATTGTCTCTTCCCAAACATTCAAAATACTAGTCTTTCATAAATAAACCATAACTAACTCAAATATTACTATAAACATATATAACTTGACATATATCAAGTATAGACACATCGAGAAACACACACACACACACACACACACACAAATCTTCACATCATCATATCTTCAATAGAATAGTCGTACCAATCCAATAATTTTAATATACATTCCTATAACATCTCTGCAACAGTGTGACAACAAATAAATATGTTGACATGAATGACAACATATCTTCCAAATATGTGATAGTGATCCCTGAAGTAAATAGTCTCTTCAAACTTGAGAATAGAGCCATCCCAATAGATAAGTTCTCTACTAGAATTTCTCTTTGTGTGTTTTAGTGTCTATTGGTGGAAGAACTTAGTAATACAATCTCCCTATTTTCTCCATTGAATTCTAGATCTTTGTTTCCGAAAGATTTATTCTTTTAATATGATATCAAAAAGAGTAGACAAACGAGACTTCTCATCCATAGCATTTTGAGGTGACCAACCATCTTTTCCAATCTGACTTTGAACTTCTGGAATATTTTATCTTTAAAGCCTTTTTTCAAGGAAAAAGTTACCAAAGAAAAAATTGTTCCAATTCTTCAAATTAGAACAGATCAGTTTTAGATTGCTAACCAATATAAGCATTATAGTACCTTAAAAATTCATAAACTAGAAGTAAAAAAGAAGGGCTTTAAAATGTGAGTTGTAAGTCCACATCACCTCAAATATAGAAGGGATGAAAAATTTGGATTTACTGGATTCCCAATTGAGGAGGATAGTACAATGATCCCAACTAATCCTGATACGAGAAGATGAATTTTAATTTATCATATATGGATCAAGTTTTAAGATATAATACAATGATCCAATCTAAGATGAATAAGATGGTTATCAGTAGACATATTTGAGTCCAAGGTAAACCTATTACCACTCTAATCTAAATCCAAAAACTAACCATTGTATAGAAAATCATGGAGATATTGCATATAATCTAAATAAATACGAATTACACCTTTTTTTCAGAAGGGAAAAGTGGAGAGTTAAAGTCTCCCATAATCATCCAATTTGAATTTATAAAAGAAGAACAATATAAGAGAATAGAGTCCCAAAAATCTCTTCTTTGAGTTACACTATTAGGAGCGTAGATATTAGTCAAAATCCATTTGGTTGAAGAGAAAACATCCATGAAGAATATGTGCATAGTGTTTTTGGAATGGAAATGGAGGGAAATAATTAGGTTATATAAGGTTTCCAAAGAATAGCCAAACCCTCTGATGCTACATCTGCTACAACAACCATAAAATCAGGAAACAACTAGATGTAGTTACTTAATTTTTAGAAGGCTTCTTCTATCATTTTAGTTTCTTAGATAAGAAGAATATTTGGATGAAGGTCTTTTAGTAGATTTTTGACTAAAATCTATTTTTGAGAGTCGTTGATCCCTATGATATTCTAAGAGAGAATAATCATATTTTTAATTTACAGGAGAAATACTGCTCCAGAGTACTTTGGCTACCATTCACCACATCCCCAGCTATAGTAGAGTCATGAATATCCTTTTATTATTTCTGACCTTTTTATTTTCCCTACATCTATAGATTTGCAAAATTTCAAGTATGAGGCCAAGGGAGGGGAATCCTAATCTTTTAGTAGAAGAGGGGGAGGGACATATAGAAAAAAGAACATGGGAAGTAATGGAAAGGGGACCCAAATAAAAAAAAACACTAGAGCCATGGGAGAAGGGAGGGAAAAGGAAGAATGAGGGATGGGGAAGATTAGAGGGGACAGAGGGAAGAGCACAAAATTTCCATAAGCGACCAACTAAGGATAGAATCAATAGGTATCAATCAGCGGAAGGTCCACAACTAAAGCACAATCAGAAAAACATGTACAATAGTACCAAGAGAATCCATCACCATACTGCAGTAAACCAAAGGCTTAACTCCCCCGTCGAAGTCGAAGTCATCTAGGAAAGAACCAGGAATACCTTTACCATCATCATGGAAAGGAAGGATGGAAGAAAAATTAGGAGCTTTGGGGGAGGGAGTAGAGTCCAAACTGATTCATTTACCCTGGTCACCAAACTTAGCACAGTCAAAACCGATGTGCTCTACCAACAAGAAAACCTAGCTATAAAGGTTTAAGTTTTCATATTCAATTTTTTGTGTCCAAGGTCCCAAATGGAATTTAAGATCAACTGATATTGGAAGAAAAGTTCCAGGAACTACCGAAACACAAAAATGAGAAAAAATAAATCTGGCTCTATTTTTGGTGGCAATGTACACACCCAAGAATTCTCGAAAAGAATTAGCGATGCCTTCAATCACTTCTGTCCCAAAATTTGAAGGGGAGTCTTGAGAGGTGAAAATAGGTCATAACAACTCCAAATAGATGAGAAACAGGGTCAAACCCTGACCTCCATTTGCATAGTTACAAGGATTGTTTACCATAAAACCAAGTCCCTATGACAAAGATTCGAACACAATCTTCCTTCAAAGTGAAGGAAAAGAAAAAAAACCTTTAGGGTGCGCAAAAACTGAGACCGAGCCCTTCAAAGCCTAGGGCATCAAGACCCATTTGTTAGGATTAGCATACATAAATTTAATAGTTAGATGCAAATATAATCAATAATGCAAAGGAATAAAGCACACATAAGTAGAACAAGAAGACACAAAGATTTGATATGGTTCACCTAATCTTGGGATACGTCCACCAAACAGAGAGTCTAGTCTTATTATCTAGTAATTTATGCTTGTTACAATCTGCAACCCCTTGCAACTCAATATCACTGTAAAAAGCTATGAAATTCTCATATAGAGAAAACCCTAACCCTGATCCATTATAACAAGATTTATGTTGGTTAACAAGTTAACCCTAAAAAATACTTGATGAGTCAACCTGGGGAAAGTTTGACGAGTCAACTCAAAATCTCTTGACAAGTTAACCACGAACCCTACAATAAATGAAAAGTGTATAGTAGTTGCCTGATTAGTCATGACAATCCAACACCATTTTCTAGCAAAAAGAATGTTGGTACCAACATCTGTCTTGTCCATCGAAACCCCACATTTCAAGAGTTCCTGAGCCTTTACAAAAAGATCTTCTAGGCCCCTCCTAAATCCACATGCTTATAAGACAGAGGGGGAGGGCACCCACTTACCTTGGAACCACCTGCCAATGATTTGAAACTATCCTCATCACAAGCAAACAGTCCCAACAATTTCAAGAAAAATGTGAGGGCTGGTCACACACTTGTTAAAGGATAGAATGGAAGGAGACCCTAGATGAAATTGAAAACCATGCTAGTTACTATAGATCATATCCTGAAGCACATGCTTTGTATTGCCAGGATTCGAAACTTTCTTTCCTACTCACCAGTGCTTGTAGAGATGATCATGAATTGCACTCAAACACAATTTTCTACAACATTACATTATTATAGTTATACTGTAGTATATTCTTATTATATTATTATAATATATTCTTATCATATTATGTTATCGTGTATTAAAATTATTTAATGATAAATATTTCAATTTGGATTAAGGTTCTATTAAGATTAAATATATTAATCATAAATAATTTATTGATAATATCATCATTTAAATTATATATAATAACAAATTTATTACTAATATTTGATAATTTTTCATATTTCATTAAAGTAAAATATCTATTATTTTATATATGGTGGAATTAAATTAGAGTGTGTATCATTTGAACTATTATTTTTTATTTTATTATATTTACGTGTTCATAAATTTATTTTAAAAACTTTAAAATTAATTTAAAATAATAATGTATTGAAATTTCAATAATTATTTATAGAATGTCAAAATACATTTAACTTTTAACTTAAATCTTCTAGACGTGTCCTTTGAACCTCGTATAAATACAAATACTAGCGTATATTAATTTAAAAATCATTTTCCCCAAAGTTGTCATCTATTTGAAGTTTAATGCGATAAATCTCCACGTTAGTATTTGAATTAACGAAATGGGAAGAAAGAGTAAGAAGAATTCTTCTAAGATTGTAGAGGGAGGGCAGCATATTTATACCAACTTGGTGGAGAAGATCCTTCAAAGAGTATTTAATGAGGCGGACGAATCTTGCAGGTCACCAAGCAAGATATTCGACCGTAGATGGCGATATACAATGTGCAAAATGTGTATTGGCCTTCCCTTTTCCAGATTAGTAAGTGCCTTCCACATAAGATATGAAACACAAATCAAGAAAAATTCCCCTTCTCAAATGCAACTTCAGAACCACCATAAGAGTATCCTTGGAGCACTAAGAGATTTTTCTGACAATAGTTACGAATATCAGGAATGTCCAAATCTGGATTTCGATGCAATAGAGGAGATTTTAAGAAGACTTCCAGTGCCCTCGTTGATGAGGGCAAAGACTGTTTGCAAAAACTGGAATAGGGCAATATCAGCCACTACTTCTAGTCTCCTCAATGTTGAGGATTGTCATCTTTTTGTTATGCAGCACATGGTGCAGGGCTTTCAAGGAATTTCTTTCTTCAGTAGCGCACTCAACCGCTGGTTTCGAATCCCTTTATTTCGCCAAAAGAAATGGGGTTGGCATTCTCACTATCGTACGACACAGCTTTACCTTTGTGCTGCAGCAGCTGGGTTTTACCTCTTTCTTGATTATGAAGGTTCCTTGTGTCGCAAGCTGCCCATCGTAATTAATCCTGTAACCAAACAATGCATTGAGTTGCCTCCTCTTCCAGACGGTTACGGATGGACAAAAGGAACAGCCATAGAACTTATTGCCCAGTCTGGCCACTTCGATATTATTGCGTTAGGGTTCTATGAAAGGGAAACGGATTACTGTACCCTGCTCTACAATTCCATCACAGATATGTGGACTAGTACCCATGCCATGCCTGCTATTCCGTCAAACATCATTCTGACTGCTGCCTACCGGACAAGACACCCTTGGACCAGCGCATTACACAATGGTGTGGTCTACTTTACACATAACTACGGTCTTCATCTGGGTTGTTATGACATTGTCTCCAAAATGTTTCAGTTTAAGGAGATCGAAGGAGGGTTGCCTCCGCAGATTGATTCTAATTCTGATGAAAACACCCACATCTCTCTGCCTTCCTTAGTGGCCTGTAATGGGAAGCTTCTTTTGGTAGGGAGGTTAGAGAAGGAGGTTGGGGAAGGAAGCTCCACATGGGGTGGTATCCCTTTCATCGAGCACGCTTTGGTTGGGATATGGGAGTTGAATAGTGATAACACATGGTTTTGGTCTCTCATTTCTGTTACTCCCCGTGATTTGTTTGAAGACACTGTGAAGTCATCACAGGGAACAGATTTCATGGTTGCCGCTTTATCACATAAAATTTGGCTTACGATTAGAGGAAGCAGGAATGTTATGACACTTGATTTGAGGTCCATGGAATGGAGCGCATTGCCAGGCTGCCCCACTGAAGATACTGTTGATACTTATCCAAGGACTGCTGTTTGTGGAACTTTGTCCATTTGCAACATTTCACACTTGAACTAATATCTACATTTATGATCCATCGACATTTATCGTTAATGTGTATTTACACTCTTTTATTATTCTGATTTGTATATTTTGGAGTCTCAGATCATTATATGTATCATATATATATATATATATATATATTGTACTTCACACTTCTAAATCAATTTTAATAAAGTAAAATTCTGATAGATTATAATACGTACCTTGATTAATTATCATTATATCTGAGATTTAGAGTACAGATTGGTAACATCTCCCCAAACGATAAAAAACAAACGCCCAAAGGAATGTATTTTGATTTTTAAAGCGAAACTCGGGAATCTTTCTACGTGCATCTTCATTTAATTGATTTCTTTTACACATTTCATATGTATAATTATATTTAAACAAAATGAATTAGGTAAAGGAAATGTATTCTGCTCCTATATTCATCCATTTCAAGAAGAAATTTCCCAGCGCAGTATCGCATGAATCGTACATACGACTGTAGCATTCTTTGAGTTGTCAAATCAATAACACAATGTTGTAGAAGAAAGATTTTATAGGCTTCTGTAAATTCCGTACTGCCAACAAATTAATTTTCCGTCATGTATCACAAAAGCAGTACGATGTATGGTTCAATTTTTTTAAACGGTACATATATCCTGCCTGCCTGCCAATCCTCCAGTCTTTTTAACTTCGCATTACAAATTAATTTCCTTTATACAAGCTATCACAAACATAGCTTTCCAGTTAGTTTACAGTTCACCAACTTAGAAAATACAATTTTATTAGTATTACTTTTAAAGGGAATAAACTAATTGTTAATGACGAGCTTTTAATATTAGAAAATTACGGAAATGTCATCTTTCATCGAGCAAAGTTATTTCATCATCTCCGTATTATTCAATGAATGCAATTTAAACTAGCACTTGCACCTTAAGAGGCTCAAGGGAAACACTCATAGGATAGAAAGTCAAAAATAAATTTTAATTGAATATTAATTCAAATTGTCAAATGAAGTTGAAAAAAACAGTTTTTGTTAAAATTAAGTAATATAATATGTGATTGAGATATAAATGTCCTTCTTCTGTAAGTAATTATATCTCAAGTCTCTTTGATGGATTCCATAAATATTTAGATTGATCATTACATATTAAGAGCGTGGTGTGTGTTTATTCCTAATTTGAATAATAGCTGTAGAGAAATCATGGCAATGGATGAAAACACGTGCATTAATGAAAAAATCTTCTAAAGACAGAAATCAAATCCATCAGCATTTTATAGGACTTTGTAAATTCTGCAGTGCCCACTCATTAAATTTCTGTCATGTATCACAAATGCATGAAAAATAGATATTTGGTTTGATTTCTGTAAAGGGCATATTTGTATATATATATAAGAGTCCTGCCTACTAATCCTCCAGTTCACGGACTTAGAAAATACAATTTTATTTTAATTTTTAGTAGAATAAACTAATTCATAATGATGAGCTGCTACTATAAAAAAATTATAGAAAAGTAGTTTTTCATCAACCAAAGTTATTTCATCATCTCCTCAGTATTCAATGAACGCAATTCAAAAAATACATTGAAATCAATGAATGTGATGAGCGAAAGGTGCAATTTAATTCATAAATTAATATCTAAACGAAATTTAATTTATGTTACTGCTTGTAGTCTTTTCAACCATTTTGTTCACACGCGAATTCTTTCCCTAAACCCTAAATAAAAGTCCTATGAATGGACTATGAATGGAAGGCCTGTAACTCTACAGTGGATTTCGAGATGCACAAAAGGCAAAGTCATGCAACTCAACAAAATGGAGATCTAATCATCAATGAATATAGAATAACAAATGTTGCAACACACACGTAGCAACTCAACAAATATTGGAAGAAACCGTTAGCTAGGTAGAAACTAGAAATTTATAAGAAGAGTGAGTTGTCTCATACATCAATGAAGATTCAAACATAATTTAATTAGATCAAACAAAAGATCTTTTTTAAGTAAGTGATGAGTGATGATTAAAATTGCTTGAAATTCAAATCTGTATAAGAAACTTGAAAATAAAAGATATTATAAATTTATTTTGCATAAAAGGATGATATTGTTTATTTAAGAACATTCATATTTCTATTCTATATTCTTTGTAAATGTTGGAGTGAAAAATCCAATTTAATTCATAAATTATTTTAAATTGAAATCTATGTAGAAAAATGAAAATGGCAAAATAAATTCTTTGAAATTGAAATACACTATAAAAGTGGCTTTACAATAAAAAGGTTAGATTGTTCCATTTAAGAATATTCATATTTCTATTCTATATTCTTTGTAAATTTTTAAGTGAAAAAAATCCTAATGTTCCTATAATTATAGAAATATTTACCATTTTTCTTAAAAATCTAAACAATTAGAAAGTTAAATGATAAAAAGATCAAGAAAAATACAATAAAATTAAAAACTTTATTTTGAAGAATTTATGTTTTGCGCAAAAGATTGAAATTCTTAGAACAAAAAGATATTTAAAAAAATAAATGAAGAACTTGTGAGTTGATATGCAATAAAAGGGTGTTCATTACATTGAAGGATTTAAATTTTTTGAGAATATTCAACACATGGAATTAGTCTTAATTGTGACTACCTATGACACATTTGTCCAAAATTATGTGGAAAAAGCCCGCGACAATTTTTTTTAACTTACCTATGTTATATGTTTACATATCAAATGTGGTCAAGTAAATACAACACAAACAAGTGCCACGTAGTGGCCAAGCACTTGCCTTAATAATAATAATAATAATAATAATAATAATAATAATCATCATAATAATAATAATAATAATAATAATAATAATAATAATATTCCAAATTGTATTATGGCTATAGTTAATAATGATAAGTTAAAGATAAACAAATATACATTGTTGTAGTTACTAAGTACGAGTATAATTGGTATTAATCACAATGTAATCAATATTATAGCTATTTGATATAATAGGTGAAGTTTTATATTAATTTAGAATTATAAATATATAATAATTATAAATACAAGGAACAATTTTAATAATATTTTATATAGTTCATATAACTTATATAATGAAAAAGTTAAGTATATTAATATTTAGATTATAATTATAATTTATGTTATTTAATCTAAATATATAACATCTAATTATAATACATATAACAAATTTTATTATTCAATTTAATCTACATTAGTTAATAAATAATCTATATCCAAAACCATGCATTTATATTATAACATATTTTTAAAAATAAATATGAATTATTTTAAGGGCATGGTAAAGCATTTGATTGTAATAGAGGTAGTGCTTCCACAAAATCTGTGTATAAGAGGCTAAATTTTTAAGCCAATAGAAGAGCTCGAAATTAATTTTGTTGAATTATAAACATAAAAAATGTGCATGTATACAATATAGATTATTAATTTTGTAACAAATTTGATAAAAATAATAATTTTAATTGGTAGAAATGTGATTTTTTAATCACTAGTTAATGGGAGAAATCCAAAAATGGATGCAATAGTACTTGCCTAGCCTATCAAAAAGTACTAATAAAAGAATGTAATGAAGAGTAGAAACATTCAAAAATATATTGGAAATAGATAAGACTTGGAAAAAGGAAAATAAGGGAAAGTGAGTAAAAATAAAAGAGTAAGAGGAAATGGGTATCTAGAAATAGAAGGGTAAATAGGGATAAAAAAGGTATGGAAGAATATAATTATTTAGTCTAAAGATATGAAGGAAAATGAGAAAGTGGTCATAATCATCTAGTGTATGCAGATGGTTCAACACATGTCAAGAGTGATTAGGAGTTATATGGGGCTCATTTATAACATAAAAAATATTGTCTAGAACATTTCAAGGATGATCTTAGCCATGTTGAGAAAGGTACTTGGCAGTCTAGTTGATATTTATTGCACTCCCTGGTGTTCCACTTGATATTTGTGATGGATACATTGTGTTGATAGTTTGGGTGTCTATTAGTACTAGTTTTGAAAATGCTTTGTGTTTCAATGCATTGGCGTTTCCTGGGTTTTGTCTCTTTGAGGGATGGCTTACAACTTGTTAATGGTGTTCCAGTTTAATTTTTGGTAAACAGATGTACCCCAAGGATGTTTTAGTGATATGCTTCATGATTGTGTTTTCTTGGCTTTGTAGTTATGAGGAATTTCATGTTAGAATGGTTGTGGTAGCTTGATCATTGAGGAAATGTGATATATTTTCTGTCATATGATGTTGCACATGTTAAAGTCATTGTGTGATCTACATAGTAGTAATTATTTTCTTTGGTGTTGTATTGTGTATGGGGTCGGTTTAAAATGTTGTTCTCTTATTTATGTTACTTTGTCCTTGGCTTTGGAGGAGGTGTGTCAAGTGTGTGTAATTTTCAAGATCCCATTAGATATTTTTTTATGATTTTTTAGGTCCTCTCTATCTCTTGGAGAAGACCTAGTCTTTCACCACAATTATGTTTTGGTGAAAGACTTTTGGAATACCCCTTCTCCCTTATTATGCCTGGCTTAATTATTATTTGGCATTGATCTAAGATTGTCTAAATAGAAGATCAAACCAATTGAAATTTATCAAAAATGGGTTTGAGAACTAGGAGATACAAATTTGAGGAAGTAGTGGTGTGTGGTGAAAAATTTGGAGTTGCATTGTTAATGAATTATTGAGACATCATGTCAAAAGCATTTACATTCTAAGGAGAATACTCGTAGTAGCTTGTTGAATGCCTATCATTATATTTTAATTCATGTATCTTATGTACAGAGGGTAAGTGCCTTAAAAACATAAAGTGTGTGTTAAACACTTTCTTAGATTATTTGACAAATGATACCTAAATGTGTTTTGAATCCCCAAGAAATAGTAACTTGTCAGGTAAACATCTGAAAAATTCACACATAATAGCTAGAAGAAAGTTATTAGAATTTTGAATTTTAAATTTTAAAAATTTATTTGTGTAGTTCTTTCTAGCATGTCCTCGGATGAATACTAAGTGAAATGAACCTATTTAAGGAAGTCATACTTTGAGGCAAGAATCAATTGATTTGAATGTTGTCATAGTAAATGTAAATTGAATTGTTAATGTTTGAGAAAATAGAGATGAATAGAAATTGGAGAATGAGTCAAATTCAACACAAAGTTGTGCCACTTGTTTTTTATTAAGTAAAGCAGGTATTACAGGGTTCCTGAAACCCGCGACTCTAAAAAAGAAGTTTGAAGCAAGAATACAACAAACAAGAAACAAGCCACAAAAAGGCCAGGGCCGAAAAGCCACAAAAAAATAGAGCAGACAAGGCTAGAGAAAGCCAAAATACTCAAATCCAGGGAAGCAAATGAAGGAACAAAAAGCCCAAAGGGTGAAATGGAGACCATTATGTTCATAGTGTGACTGTTCAAAAATGGGATACAGCCTCCGTCCTCCTTGCAAATCATTGTGGTTGTAAGATGATGCTCTGAGTGCAATGGAGTCTTTCCTTTTCTAGGATACTCTTCACTTCAATGGGAAAATCTTCTCCTTTTTGCCATGTCAACTTAGCTTCCTTCGTGACGGCCAAGTTGGCGAACCAATCAGCCACACCGTTAGATTACCTGTACACATGGGAGATATACACCTTTTCAAAAGAGTTAAGAATGGCTCGAGTATCGACAATAATGTTGGATATAGTCCATGAGGGAGAGTGAGTGAGGTTTAAGCAGTTGATGATGTTCATCGAGTATCCTTCCAGCCAGAGCCACTTGAACCCCCATATCATGAGCTAGTTTGGTGACCTATAGAGGTGCACCAGCTTCAACATAATGATTAGTTTGAGCACCCAAAGGGAGACTAACAACCGCAATGCCAAGGCCAAAGAAATTCCTCACGATTCCTCTGCTTCCAGCTTGTCCCGGGTTCCCTTTAGCAGCACCATCGAAGTTGGCTTCAGTCTAGCGAGTCGGGGGGATACTCCACTCACAATTATGTCTTTTATCCTGGGTAGCTATCTGAGACTTTCCTGCAAGATGATTAGATCTTCCATAATAGAAAAAGTTCTCCTTAACAGCATGTTGGATTTTTTCAAAGATAATTTTGTGGGGAGAGGAACAATCACAAAAAATGCGATTCTTACGCTCCTTCCAGATTCCCCAGCAAAGATGGGGAAGGAGCCAGGTATAGAATAAACGGATGTCCTAATTAAAACTTTTGAAAGCCCATTGGGAAAAGAGATCAATGAAGGACAGGGAAAAACAATTGATGTTGGAGAAGGGTCAACATCACGTGCTCCTACTGGTATGGATGAACTTTTAAATTTAGCTCAAATTGTAAAGATAAATATTAATTGTAGAAACTTAGATCATTTACTTATAATGGATGTGGCGAATTTGAGATCACTTGCTAATGTTCAACCCTTAAGTCTTTCTAAGAAGAGATCAATGAATATGATAGCAAGAGAAATATTGGTTAAATTTGATAATTTTGAAACACTTGAACAGGCTTAATTGCATTCACTTGTACTTATAAACAAAAAGTTGGAAGGGGTATTAAAGATATTGGGTATAGACATACCTGTGAAATTTAGGGTTTTTTAGCTTTCTAATTACCCATCAATCATATGTTACAACATAAAATTATTTTTAGTGGGAGAAGCAAAGAGGTCAAGGAATTTGATCACCTTTTGCCAGGTAATCTTCCGCCTCTCTTGCCGATCGATCTTGTATCCTTCTACCGTGTTGAGAATGCCTAGTCAAAATATTGTTGTATGAAAGCTGAATGCAAAATAAGGGAGATTATGTGCTAGTGAATATGGTGGAGGATTTGGAAGGGAAGGAAGCAGTAGCACAACTGTCAATAAATATTTTTCCAGCAGTGGTAGTGGATCCTGTGTTTCTCCCCAATTTCTTGTTCTTCATTAGGCCTAGATCTAGCATGCCCACAGCTGATAGATCAGAATCTGTGAGTCCGTCGAGGCATATATGAGGCGGCTGGAGGCCTCAGACCTTTACAAGAAAATCACAGAACCAATAAAAAAACCCTAAATGTGTTCAACATTTTGAAAATCAGAGAAAGAATAAAAAAACCCTAAATGTGTTCAACATTTTGAAAATCACAAAAAAAAATTTAAAACCCCTAAATGTGTTCAACATTTTGAAAGGATAAAAGCTTACAGAGCAACGATTGACAAGAAATTTTGGAAAATTTACATTACTGTTAAATTTGTATGGCACAGGGAAGATTGAGGGTTCGAAGAATTAAAGGCTGCAATTCTCGCTAGTGACTCTGTTGAAAAAGAATTTTGAGTGGGTCGAGGAATTGACCGCTTTTGAGTTCCTGGAGAGCCCCACCGAGATCAAAATTATATAGGGGTTGGGATGTGATTGGATCTCCAATAATAAAAAAGGGCATAGATTTGTGTAGAAGCCCCACTTTTCTTTATGTTAAGGTTATGTTGTATGTACACAACCACCTTTATTCTGCACAAGCTATCTTGAAATAAATTTGCCTCTGGGACGGATGGCTGATGACTGCCATACGTTTAGGACAAAATCTGAAACCCTTGATGCTTCTCGCCCTTCCAATCCAATGTGTTTTGTGGTGGGGTGAAATTATTTTCCCGCTTAGTTACATTTTTGCAAACTGTCTTTTAGAGCCAAAAAGTCAAAATAGAAATAAATAAAAAAGAAAAGAAAACATAAAGTTAAGACAATAATAGTTTTTCGTCTCAAAAAATTGTCTTGAAATACCTTACTTTGTAGTAGTGAGATATTATAAATTTATTTTGCATAAAAGGATGATATTGTTTCTTTAAGAACATTCATATTTTTATTCTACATTCTTTGTAAATTTTGGAGTGAAAAATCCAATTTAATTCATAAATTATTTTAAATTGAAATCTATGTAGAAAAATGAAAATGGAAAAATAAATTCTTTGAAATTGAACTACACTATAAAAGTTGCTTTGCAATCAAAGGGTGAGATTGTTCCATTTAAGAATATTCATATTTCTATTCTATATTCTTTGTAAATTTTTAAGTGAAAAAACTTCTAATGTTCCTATAATTATATAAATATTTACCATTTTTCTTAAAAATCTAAACAATTAGAAAGTTAAATGATAAAAAGATCAAGAAAAATACAATAAAATTAAAACTTTATTTTGAAGAATTTATGTTTGGTGCAAAAGATTGAAATTCTTAGAACTTAAAGATATTTAAAAAAATAAATGAAGAACTTATGAGTTGATATGTGATAAAAGGGTGTTCATTACATTGAAGGATTTAAATTTTCTGAGAATATTCAACACATGGAATTAGTCTTAATTGTGACTACCCATGACAAATTTGCCCAAAATTATGTGGAAATGTCGAAAAAGCCCGCAACAAATTTTTTTAACTTACCTGTGTTATATTTTTACATATCAAATATTGTCAAGTAAATACAACAAAAATAAAAGAATGTAATCAAGAGTAGAAACATTAAAAAATCTATTGGAAATAGATAAGACTTGGAAAAAGAAAAATAACGGAAAGTGAGTAAAAATAAAAGAATAAGAGGATATGGGTATCTAGAAATAGAAGGGTAAATAGGGATAAAAAAGGTATGGAAGAATATAATTAGTTAGTCTAAAGATATGAAGGAAAATGAGAAAGTGGTCATAATCATCTAGTGTATGTCGATGGTTCAGCACATGTCAAGAGTGATTAGGAGTTATATGTGGCTCATTTATAACATAAAAAATATTGTCTAGAACATTTCAAGGATGATCTTAGCCATGTTGAGAAAGGTACTTGGCGTTCTAGTTGATATTTAGTGCACTCCCTGGTGTTCCACTTGATATTTATGATGTATACATTGTGTTGATAGTTTGGGTGTCTATCAGTACTAGTTTTGAAAATGCTTTGTGTTTCAACGCATTGGTGTTTCATGGGTTTTGTCTCTTTGAGGGATTGCTTACAACTTGTTTATGGTGTTCCAGTTTAATTTTTGGTAAACAAATGTACCCCAAGTATGGTTTTAGTGATATGCTTCATGATTGTGTTTTCTTGGCTTTGTAGTTATGAGGAATTTCATGTTAGAATGGTTATGGTAGCTTGATCATTGAGGAAATGTGATATATTTTCTTTCGAATGATGTTGCACATGTTCAAGTCATTGTGTGATCTACATAGTAGTGATTATTTTCTTTGGTGTTGAATTGTGTATGGGGTCGGTTTAAAATGTTGTTCTCTTATTTATGTTACTTTGTCCTTGGCTCTGGAGGATGTGTGTCAAATGTGTGTGATTTTCAACATCACATTAGATATTTTTTTATGATGTTTTGGGTCCTCTCTATCTCTTCGATAAGACCTAGCCTTTCACCACAATTATGTTTTGGTGAAAGACTTTTGGAATACCCCTTCTCCCTTATTATGGCTTGCCTAATTATTATTTGGCATTGATCTAAGATGGTATAAATAGAAGATCAAACCAATTGAAATTTATGAGAAATGGGTGTGAGAACTAGGAGATACAAATTTGAGGAAGTAGTGGTGTGTGGTGGAAAATTTGGAGTTGCATTGTTAATGATTTATTGAGACATCTTGTCGAAAGCATTTACATTCTAAGGAGAATACTTAAAGTAGTTTGTTGAATGCCTATCATTATATTTTAATTCATGTATCTTGTGTTGAGAGTGTAAGTGCCTTAAAAACATAAAGTGTGTGTTAAACACTTTCTTAGATTATTTGACAAATGGTACCTAAATGTGTTTTGACTCGCTAAGAAATTGTAACATGTTAGGTAAACATCCAAAAAATTCACACATAATAGCTAGAAGGAAGTTATTAGAATTTTGAATTTTAAAATTTTAAAATTTAATTGTGTAGTTCTTTCTAGCATGTCCTCGGATGAGTACTAAGTGAAATGAACCTATTTAAGGAAGTCATACCTTGAGGCAAGGATCAATTGATTTGAATGTTGTCATAGTAAATGTAAATTGAATTGTTAATGTTTGATAAAATAGAGATGAATAGAAATTGGAGAATGAGTCAAATTCAACACAAAATTGTGCCACTTGTTTTTTATTAAGTAAAACAAGTTTTACAGGTTTCCTGAAACCCACGACTCTAAAAAAGAAGTTTGAAGCAAGAACATAACAAACAAGAAACAAGCCACAAAAAGGCCAAGGCCGAAAAGCCACAAAAAAATAGAGCAGACAAGGATAGAGAAAGCCAAAAATACCCAAATCTCGAGAAGCAAATGAAGGAACAAACAGCCCAGAGGGTGAGCTGGAGACCATTGTGTACATAGTGAGACTGTTAAAAATGGGATACAGCCACCGTCCTCGTTGCAAATCATTGTGGTTATAAGATGATGCCCTTAGTGCAATGGAGTCTTTCCTTTTCTAGGATACTCTTCACTTCAATGGGAAAATCTTCTCCTCTTTGCCATGTCAACTTAGCTTCCTTCGTGACGGACAAGTTAATGAACCAATCAGCCACACCGTTGGCTTCCTTGTACACGTGGGAGATATACACCTTTTAAAAAGAGTTAAGAATGGCTCGAGTATGAACAATGATGTTGGATATAGTTGATGAGGGAGAGTGAGTGAAGTTTAAGCAGTTGATGATGTTCATCGAGTCTCCTTGCAGCCAGAGCCACTTGACCGCCCATATCATGAGCTAGTTTGGTGACCTATAGAACCGGAGAAGCTTCAACATAATGATTGGTTTGAGCACCCAAAGGCAGACTAACAACCGCAATGCCAAAGCCAAAGAAATTCCTCATGATTCCTCTACTTCCATCTTGTCCTGGGTTCCCTTTGGCAGCACCATCGAAGTTGTCTTTGGTCCAACCAGTCGGGGAATACTCCACTCACAATTCTGTCTTTTATCCTGGGAAGCTATCTAGGACTTTCCTGCAAGATAATTAGATCTTCCGCAATAGAAAAAGTTCTTCTTAACAGCATGTTGGATTTTTTCAAAGATAATTTTGGGGAGAGAGGAACAATCACGAAAAATGTGATTGTTACACTCCTTCCAGATTCCCCAGCAAAGATGGGAAAGGATCCAGGTACAAAATAAACAGAAGTCCTGATTAAACCTTTTAAAAGCCCATTTGGAAAAGAGATCAATGAAGGACAAGGAAAAACAATTGATGTTGGAGAAGGGTCAACATCACGTGCTCCTACTGGTATGGATGAACTTTTAAATTTAGCTAAAACTGTAAAGAGAAATATTAATTATAGAAACTTAGATCATTTACTTACAATGGATGTGGAGACTTTGAGATCACTTGCTAATGTCCAACCCTGAAGTGTTTCTAAGAAGAGATCAATGAATATGATAGCAAGAGAAATATTGGTTAAATTTGATAATTTTGGAACACTTGAACAAGCTCAATTGCTTTCACGTGTACTTATAAACAAAAAGTTTTAAGGGGCATTAAAATTATTGGGTATAGACACAACATCAAAGAAGAGAAAAGTTGTTGACATGCAAACTGATATGATTGAAAAAATTAAGAAAGTTTTGAACAAGCTAGTGGAGTGATCTATCACTATAGATAAGACCATTACAAGAAAAGTTATGTTGACATCCATTGTAGGTAACACTATGGGATGAAAAAGATAGATATCTTTAGTTACATATAAGTTTGGTTCTAATAGGAAAACAATATCATGATATGTTAATAGGAGAATACTTTTGGATGATAGCACCTCGGAAGGCAATTGTGCAATCATGTGTAGAGCTCCTTGTTCTGATAGGATTGATGAAGGAATAAAAAATTTGGTCACGTCATTTTGGAATGATAATACACATCCTTCGTCAAACACTAGAGATGTTATCAGACATAGAATTTCAGCTAATCAATATGAATATCATTCGAAACATTTCTTGGACACAACACAACATAAAATGTATGTGTCCTTTTGTAGTTCATATCCTAATATAAAGATTGGGAAAACATTGTTTGAAAGATTGAAGCCATATTATAGCAAGACAGACAAAGTGTTTGAAACTTGTTGTTGTTGTTATCATATTGAATTTTCTCTCCACTATCAGGTTTTTTGAAAGTTTGTAGAAGACACTTATGGTTTTGAAAATGCTCCTCCTACTAGACGAAGTGAGTTCATCTCATCCATTTTATATGACAAAAGAGATGATGTAGCTGGACAAATAAATTGCATAAAAGGAATATGTCAAACATGTGCTAATTTGACTTTTTTTCCTTTGAAAAATGAAAATATTGATGTAACAAAGATGGTAAATTGAAAGATTTACAAATATGTAAAGAATGAAACAAAATTTGGGAAATAATCCAAAAGGTTAGAATATGTTGAACAAGAGATAAATGTTGGAGTATTTATGGAAAATTTTTTTAAAAATGATTCAACCCTACATTCATCATGCTTTTTTTGCAAAGTGGCAAGCACAACAATTAGAAACACTAAGATACAATTTCCCACTTGGAACTATTGTATCAATTGTTGATTTTGGAGAAAATTATTCTTTTGTTCATCAAAAGGCAATTCATTCAAAATACTACTTTCCAGAGAAAATTACTATTATGGTACATGTGTGTTATCGACACGCACAATTAGATTTGGATGGTATTCAGAGCACATTTGAAGCATGGGTCATCAAGAAGGAATATCATTTTTATATAAGTGATGATAGACAGCTTGACATTCATTATGTAGAACACTGCTTCAAGATGTTTTTTGCAAATTTGAAAGAAAAAGGTATAAAAATTGATAAACATTATGTTTGGTCAGATGGATGTGCTGCACAATTCAAATCATCAAGACCATTTTATGCACTATGTAGACATCATCGTAATGAAAACATACCACATGTCTGGAGTTTCTTTGAGAGTGGACATGGAAAAGGTGAACATGATGGTGTCGGAGCTTGCATCAAACTTGCTATACGAAAGTATCAAATGAATTATAAGGGAGTGCATATAAAAAATGCACATGATGTAGTTGAATGGTGCAAGACACATTTCACACCAAAATGAGAATGACATGTCATCAGGATTGACTCAGGTGGTGCCATATATAAAATTTTGGGGTATAAAAGTTATGCACACATTTTTAAATTATTTGAAAGTGTTTAAAAATTTTATGATATTTTTTAATCAAATTATATTTATATAGAATGTATTATATATACATTTGTTCGGGTGTTGATAGAAAAATTATGCATGGTTGCAATAAGATAGAAAAGATGCGATCTTTGCATTCAGTTATGAGTAAGAATTGTCGCAGTTAGATGTTGAACACTAGGGACTACTCATGCTTTTGTTGTCATTACATTACTGACAATTATGAGGAATGTATCAATCAAGACCGTGGATATGTAGGTGCATGGAATCTAGTACCACTAGCTGTTACTGATACAATTGATAGAGATGAAGATGAAAACTTTGATGATGTCCCTTTGATTTCTACTGATTACGATCATATATCAGGATTGGTCAAAATTGGTAAGTATATATATTTCACATTATATCGTACATTGAGCTGCATGTATAGATAGATAAACAGATCTATAGATTGAACTAAGAAAATTTTAAGATCTCACACACATATATGTAAATTTATTATGGAGGAGATGTCTTTGCAGTGATTGTTGAACGTGGAAATGTAGAAGGACTTGGTTATTATTTATAATCATAACACCAGCACCAGCAACACCTCTATCTCATAATTCATAATCATCTTTTCACAATATACTAGGAACAATAAATAGTAAACATTTTCACTCCAGAAGAATATCTTGTGATCCTAAAATCGATGAACCCATCATGTCAAGGAAACAAATATAACTCCTAAACATTCCATAACCTTCACATCTCAAAATATTGTCACACCAATCAATAATGATCCTAATACTGCCACATTGTCTCTTCCCAAACATTCAAAATACTAGTCTTTCATAAATAAACCATAACTAACTCAAATATTACTATAAACATATATAACTTGACATATATCAAGTATAGACACATCGAGAAACACACACACACACACACACACATAAATCTTCACATCATCATATCTTCAATAGAATAGTCGTACCAATCCAATAATTTTAATATACATTCCTATAACATCTCTGCAACAGTGTGACAACAAATAAATATGTTGACATGAATGACAACATATCTTCCAAATATGTGATAGTGATCCCTGAAGTAAATAGTCTCTTCAAACTTGAGAATAGAGCCATCCCAATAGATAAGTTCTCTACTAGAATTTCTCTTTGTGTGTTTTAGTGTCTATTGGTGGAAGAACTTAGTAATACAATCTCCCTATTTTCTCCATTGAATTCTAGATCTTTGTTTCCGAAAGATTTATTCTTTTAATATGATATCAAAAAGAGTAGACAAACGAGACTTCTCATCCATAGCATTTTGAGGTGACCAACCATCTTTTCCAATCTGACTTTGAACTTCTGGAATATTTTATCTTTAAAGCCTTTTTTCAAGGAAAAAGTTACCAAAGAAAAAATTGTTCCAATTCTTCAAATTAGAACAGATCAGTTTTAGATTGCTAACCAATATAAGCATTATAGTACCTTAAAAATTCATAAACTAGAAGTAAAAAAGAAGGGCTTTAAAATGTGAGTTGTAAGTCCACATCACCTCAAATATAGAAGGGATGAAAAATTTGGATTTACTGGATTCCCAATTGAGGAGGATAGTACAATGATCCCAACTAATCCTGATACGAGAAGATGAATTTTAATTTATCATATATGGATCAAGTTTTAAGATATAATACAATGATCCAATCTAAGATGAATAAGATGGTTATCAGTAGACATATTTGAGTCCAAGGTAAACCTATTACCACTCTAATCTAAATCCAAAAACTAACCATTGTATAGAAAATCATGGAGATATTGCATATAATCTAAATAAATACGAATTACACCTTTTTTTCAGAAGGGAAAAGTGGAGAGTTAAAGTCTCCCATAATCATCCAATTTGAATTTATAAAAGAAGAACAATATAAGAGAATAGAGTCCCAAAAATCTCTTCTTTGAGTTACACTATTAGGAGCGTAGATATTAGTCAAAATCCATTTGGTTGAAGAGAAAACATCCATGAAGAATATGTGCATAGTGTTTTTGGAATGGAAATGGAGGGAAATAATTAGGTTATATAAGGTTTCCAAAGAATAGCCAAACCCTCTGATGCTACATCTGCTACAACAACCATAAAATCAGGAAACAACTAGATGTAGTTACTGAATTTTTAGAAGGCTTCTTCTATCATTTTAGTTTCTTAGATAAGAAGAATATTTGGATGAAGGTCTTTTAGTAGATTTTTGACTAAAATCTATTTTTGAGAGTCGTTGATCCCTATGATATTCTAAGAGAGAATAATCATATTTTTAATTTACAGGAGAAATACTGCTCCAGAGTACTTTGGCTACCATTCACCACATCCCCAGCTATAGTAGAGTCATGAATATCCTTTTATTATTTCTGACCTTTTTATTTTCCCTACATCTATAGATTTGCAAAATTTCAAGTATGAGGCCAAGGGAGGGGAATCCTAATCTTTTAGTAGAAGAGGGGGAGGGACATATAGAAAAAAGAACATGGGAAGTAATGGAAAGGGGACCCAAATAAAAAAAAACACTAGAGCCATGGGAGAAGGGAGGGAAAAGGAAGAATGAGGGATGGGGAAGATTAGAGGGGACAGAGGGAAGAGCACAAAATTTCCATAAGCGACCAACTAAAGATAGAATCAATAGGTATCAATCAGCGGAAGGTCCACAACTAAAGCACAATCAGAAAAACATGTACAATAGTACCAAGAGAATCCATCACCATACTGCAGTAAACCAAAGGCTTAACTCCCCCGTCGAAGTCGAAGTCATCTAGGAAAGAACCAGGAATACCTTTACCATCATCATGGAAAGGAAGGATGGAAGAAAAATTAGGAGCTTTGGGGGAGGGAGTAGAGTCCAAACTGATTCATTTACCCTGGTCACCAAACTTAGCACAGTCAAAACCGATGTGCTCTACCAACAAGAAAACCTAGCTATAAAGGTTTAAGTTTTCATATTCAATTTTTTGTGTCCAAGGTCCCAAATGGAATTTAAGATCAACTGATATTGGAAGAAAAGTTCCAGGAACTACCGAAACACAAAAATGAGAAAAAATAAATCTGGCTCTATTTTTGGTGGCAATGTACACACCCAAGAATTCTCGAAAAGAATTAGCGATGCCTTCAATCACTTCTGTCCCAAAATTTGAAGGGGAGTCTTGAGAGGTGAAAATAGGTCATAACAACTCCAAATAGATGAGAAACAGGGTCAAACCCTGACCTCCATTTGCATAGTTACAAGGATTGTTTACCATAAAACCAAGTCCCTATGACAAAGATTCGAACACAATCTTCCTTCAAAGTGAAGGAAAAGAAAAAAAACCTTTAGGGTGCGCAAAAACTGAGACCGAGCCCTTCAAAGCCTAGGGCATCAAGACCCATTTGTTAGGATTAGCATACATAAATTTAATAGTTAGATGCAAATATAATCAATAATGCAAAGGAATAAAGCACACATAAGTAGAACAAGAAGACACAAAGATTTGATATGGTTCACCTAATCTTGGGATACGTCCACCAAACAGAGAGTCTAGTCTTATTATCTAGTAATTTATGCTTGTTACAATCTGCAACCCCTTGCAACTCAATATCACTGTAAAAAGCTATGAAATTCTCATATAGAGAAAACCCTAACCCTGATCCATTATAACAAGATTTATGTTGGTTAACAAGTTAACCCTAAAAAATACTTGATGAGTCAACCTGGGGAAAGTTTGACGAGTCAACTCAAAATCTCTTGACAAGTTAACCACGAACCCTACAATAAATGAAAAGTGTATAGTAGTTGCCTGATTAGTCATGACAATCCAACACCATTTTCTAGCAAAAAGAATGTTGGTACCAACATCTGTCTTGTCCATCGAAACCCCACATTTCAAGAGTTCCTGAGCCTTTACAAAAAGATCTTCTAGGCCCCTCCTAAATCCACATGCTTATAAGACAGAGGGGGAGGGCACCCACTTACCTTGGAACCACCTGCCAATGATTTGAAACTATCCTCATCACAAGCAAACAGTCCCAACAATTTCAAGAAAAATGTGAGGGCTGGTCACACACTTGTTAAAGGATAGAATGGAAGGAGACCCTAGATGAAATTGAAAACCATGCTAGTTACTATAGATCATATCCTGAAGCACATGCTTTGTATTGCCAGGATTCGAAACTTTCTTTCCTACTCACCAGTGCTTGTAGAGATGATCATGAATTGCACTCAAACACAATTTTCTACAACATTACATTATTATAGTTATACTGTAGTATATTCTTATTATATTATTATAATATATTCTTATCATATTATGTTATCGTGTATTAAAATTATTTAATGATAAATATTTCAATTTGGATTAAGGTTCTATTAAGATTAAATATATTAATCATAAATAATTTATTGATAATATCATCATTTAAATTATATATAATAACAAATTTATTACTAATATTTGATAATTTTTCATATTTCATTAAAGTAAAATATCTATTATTTTATATATGGTGGAATTAAATTAGAGTGTGTATCATTTGAACTATTATTTTTTATTTTATTATATTTACGTGTTCATAAATTTATTTTAAAAACTTTAAAATTAATTTAAAATAATAATGTATTGAAATTTCAATAATTATTTATAGAATGTCAAAATACATTTAACTTTTAACTTAAATCTTCTAGACGTGTCCTTTGAACCTCGTATAAATACAAATACTAGCGTATATTAATTTAAAAATCATTTTCCCCAAAGTTGTCATCTATTTGAAGTTTAATGCGATAAATCTCCACGTTAGTATTTGAATTAACGAAATGGGAAGAAAGAGTAAGAAGAATTCTTCTAAGATTGTAGAGGGAGGGCAGCATATTTATACCAACTTGGTGGAGAAGATCCTTCAAAGAGTATTTAATGAGGCGGACGAATCTTGCAGGTCACCAAGCAAGATATTCGACCGTAGATGGCGATATACAATGTGCAAAATGTGTATTGGCCTTCCCTTTTCCAGATTAGTAAGTGCCTTCCACATAAGATATGAAACACAAATCAAGAAAAATTCCCCTTCTCAAATGCAACTTCAGAACCACCATAAGAGTATCCTTGGAGCACTAAGAGATTTTTCTGACAATAGTTACGAATATCAGGAATGTCCAAATCTGGATTTCGATGCAATAGAGGAGATTTTAAGAAGACTTCCAGTGCCCTCGTTGATGAGGGCAAAGACTGTTTGCAAAAACTGGAATAGGGCAATATCAGCCACTACTTCTAGTCTCCTCAATGTTGAGGATTGTCATCTTTTTGTTATGCAGCACATGGTGCAGGGCTTTCAAGGAATTTCTTTCTTCAGTAGCGCACTCAACCGCTGGTTTCGAATCCCTTTATTTCGCCAAAAGAAATGGGGTTGGCATTCTCACTATCGTACGACACAGCTTTACCTTTGTGCTGCAGCAGCTGGGTTTTACCTCTTTCTTGATTATGAAGGTTCCTTGTGTCGCAAGCTGCCCATCGTAATTAATCCTGTAACCAAACAATGCATTGAGTTGCCTCCTCTTCCAGACGGTTACGGATGGACAAAAGGAACAGCCATAGAACTTATTGCCCAGTCTGGCCACTTCGATATTATTGCGTTAGGGTTCTATGAAAGGGAAACGGATTACTGTACCCTGCTCTACAATTCCATCACAGATATGTGGACTAGTACCCATGCCATGCCTGCTATTCCGTCAAACATCATTCTGACTGCTGCCTACCGGACAAGACACCCTTGGACCAGCGCATTACACAATGGTGTGGTCTACTTTACACATAACTACGGTCTTCATCTGGGTTGTTATGACATTGTCTCCAAAATGTTTCAGTTTAAGGAGATCGAAGGAGGGTTGCCTCCGCAGATTGATTCTAATTCTGATGAAAACACCCACATCTCTCTGCCTTCCTTAGTGGCCTGTAATGGGAAGCTTCTTTTGGTAGGGAGGTTAGAGAAGGAGGTTGGGGAAGGAAGCTCCACATGGGGTGGTATCCCTTTCATCGAGCACGCTTTGGTTGGGATATGGGAGTTGAATAGTGATAACACATGGTTTTGGTCTCTCATTTCTGTTACTCCCCGTGATTTGTTTGAAGACACTGTGAAGTCATCACAGGGAACAGATTTCATGGTTGCCGCTTTATCACATAAAATTTGGCTTACGATTAGAGGAAGCAGGAATGTTATGACACTTGATTTGAGGTCCATGGAATGGAGCGCATTGCCAGGCTGCCCCACTGAAGATACTGTTGATACTTATCCAAGGACTGCTGTTTGTGGAACTTTGTCCATTTGCAACATTTCACACTTGAACTAATATCTACATTTATGATCCATCGACATTTATCGTTAATGTGTATTTACACTCTTTTATTATTCTGATTTGTATATTTTGGAGTCTCAGATCATTATATGTATCATATATATATATATATATATATATTGTACTTCACACTTCTAAATCAATTTTAATAAAGTAAAATTCTGATAGATTATAATACGTACCTTGATTAATTATCATTATATCTGAGATTTAGAGTACAGATTGGTAACATCTCCCCAAACGATAAAAAACAAACGTCCAAAGGAATGTATTTTGATTTTTAAAGCGAAACTCGGGAATCTTTCTACGTGCATCTTCATTTAATTGATTTCTTTTACACATTTCATATGTATAATTATATTTAAACAAAATGAATTAGGTAAAGGAAATGTATTCTGCTCCTATATTCATCCATTTCAAGAAGAAATTTCCCAGCGCAGTATCGCATGAATCGTACATACGACTGTAGCATTCTTTGAGTTGTCAAATCAATAACACAATGTTGTAGAAGAAAGATTTTATAGGCTTCTGTAAATTCCGTACTGCCAACAAATTAATTTTCCGTCATGTATCACAAAAGCAGTACGATGTATGGTTCAATTTTTTTAAACGGTACATATATCCTGCCTGCCTGCCAATCCTCCAGTCTTTTTAACTTCGCATTACAAATTAATTTCCTTTATACAAGCTATCACAAACATAGCTTTCCAGTTAGTTTACAGTTCACCAACTTAGAAAATACAATTTTATTAGTATTACTTTTAAAGGGAATAAACTAATTGTTAATGACGAGCTTTTAATATTAGAAAATTACGGAAATGTCATCTTTCATCGAGCAAAGTTATTTCATCATCTCCGTATTATTCAATGAATGCAATTTAAACTAGCACTTGCACCTTAAGAGGCTCAAGGGAAACACTCATAGGATAGAAAGTCAAAAATAAATTTTAATTGAATATTAATTCAAATTGTCAAATGAAGTTGAAAAAAACAGTTTTTGTTAAAATTAAGTAATATAATATGTGATTGAGATATAAATGTCCTTCTTCTGTAAGTAATTATATCTCAAGTCTCTTTGATGGATTCCATAAATATTTAGATTGATCATTAAATATTAAGAGCGTGGTGTGTGTTTATTCCTAATTTGAATAATAGCTGTAGAGAAATCATGGCAATGGATGAAAACACGTGCATTAATGAAAAAATCTTCTAAAGACAGAAATCAAATCCATCAGCATTTTATAGGACTTTGTAAATTCTGCAGTGCCCACTCATTAAATTTCTGTCATGTATCACAAATGCATGAAAAATAGATATTTGGTTTGATTTCTGTAAAGGGCATATTTGTATATATATATAAGAGTCCTGCCTACTAATCCTCCAGTTCACGGACTTAGAAAATACAATTTTATTTTAATTTTTAGTAGAATAAACTAATTCATAATGATGAGCTGCTACTATAAAAAAATTATAGAAAAGTAGTTTTTCATCAACCAAAGTTATTTCATCATCTCCTCAGTATTCAATGAACGCAATTCAAAAAATACATTGAAATCAATGAATGTGATGAGCGAAAGGTGCAATTTAATTCATAAATTAATATCTAAACGAAATTTAATTTATGTTACTGCTTGTAGTCTTTTCAACCATTTTGTTCACACGCGAATTCTTTCCCTAAACCCTAAATAAAAGTCCTATGAATGGACTATGAATGGAAGGCCTGTAACTCTACAGTGGATTTCGAGATGCACAAAAGGCAAAGTCATGCAACTCAACAAAATGGAGATCTAATCATCAATGAATATAGAATAACAAATGTTGCAACACACACGTAGCAACTCAACAAATATTGGAAGAAACCGTTAGCTAGGTAGAAACTAGAAATTTATAAGAAGAGTGAGTTGTCTCATACATCAATGAAGATTCAAACATAATTTAATTAGATCAAACAAAAGATCTTTTTTAAGTAAGTGATGAGTGATGATTAAAATTGCTTGAAATTCAAATCTGTATAAGAAACTTGAAAATAAAAGATATTATAAATTTATTTTGCATAAAAGGATGATATTGTTTATTTAAGAACATTCATATTTCTATTCTATATTCTTTGTAAATGTTGGAGTGAAAAATCCAATTTAATTCATAAATTATTTTAAATTGAAATCTATGTAGAAAAATGAAAATGGCAAAATAAATTCTTTGAAATTGAAATACACTATAAAAGTGGCTTTACAATAAAAAGGTTAGATTGTTCCATTTAAGAATATTCATATTTCTATTCTATATTCTTTGTAAATTTTTAAGTGAAAAAAATCCTAATGTTCCTATAATTATAGAAATATTTACCATTTTTCTTAAAAATCTAAACAATTAGAAAGTTAAATGATAAAAAGATCAAGAAAAATACAATAAAATTAAAAACTTTATTTTGAAGAATTTATGTTTTGCGCAAAAGATTGAAATTCTTAGAACAAAAAGATATTTAAAAAAATAAATGAAGAACTTGTGAGTTGATATGCAATAAAAGGGTGTTCATTACATTGAAGGATTTAAATTTTTTGAGAATATTCAACACATGGAATTAGTCTTAATTGTGACTACCTATGACACATTTGTCCAAAATTATGTGGAAAAAGCCCGCGACAATTTTTTTTAACTTACCTATGTTATATGTTTACATATCAAATGTGGTCAAGTAAATACAACACAAACAAGTGCCACGTAGTGGCCAAGCACTTGCCTTAATAATAATAATAATAATAATAATAATAATCATCATAATAATAATAATAATAATAATAATAATAATAATATTCCAAATTGTATTATGGCTATAGTTAATAATGATAAGTTAAAGATAAACAAATATACATTGTTGTAGTTACTAAGTACGAGTATAATTGGTATTAATCACAATGTAATCAATATTATAGCTATTTGATATAATAGGTGAAGTTTTATATTAATTTAGAATTATAAATATATAATAATTATAAATACAAGGAACAATTTTAATAATATTTTATATAGTTCATATAACTTATATAATGAAAAAGTTAAGTATATTAATATTTAGATTATAATTATAATTTATGTTATTTAATCTAAATATATAACATCTAATTATAATACATATAACAAATTTTATTATTCAATTTAATCTACATTAGTTAATAAATAATCTATATCCAAAACCATGCATTTATATTATAACATATTTTTAAAAATAAATATGAATTATTTTAAGGGCATGGTAAAGCATTTGATTGTAATAGAGGTAGTGCTTCCACAAAATCTGTGTATAAGAGGCTAAATTTTTAAGCCAATAGAAGAGCTCGAAATTAATTTTGTTGAATTATAAACATAAAAAATGTGCATGTATACAATATAGATTATTAATTTTGTAACAAATTTGATAAAAATAATAATTTTAATTGGTAGAAATGTGATTTTTTACTCACTAGTTAATGGGAGAAATCCAAAAATGGATGCAATAGTACTTGCCTAGCCTATCAAAAAGTACTAATAAAAGAATGTAATGAAGAGTAGAAACATTCAAAAATATATTGGAAATAGATAAGACTTGGAAAAAGGAAAATAAGGGAAAGTGAGTAAAAATAAAAGAGTAAGAGGAAATGGGTATCTAGAAATAGAAGGGTAAATAGGGATAAAAAAGGTATGGAAGAATATAATTATTTAGTCTAAAGATATGAAGGAAAATGAGAAAGTGGTCATAATCATCTAGTGTATGCAGATGGTTCAACACATGTCAAGAGTGATTAGGAGTTATATGGGGCTCATTTATAACATAAAAAATATTGTCTAGAACATTTCAAGGATGATCTTAGCCATGTTGAGAAAGGTACTTGGCAGTCTAGTTGATATTTATTGCACTCCCTGGTGTTCCACTTGATATTTGTGATGGATACATTGTGTTGATAGTTTGGGTGTCTATTAGTACTAGTTTTGAAAATGCTTTGTGTTTCAATGCATTGGCGTTTCCTGGGTTTTGTCTCTTTGAGGGATGGCTTACAACTTGTTAATGGTGTTCCAGTTTAATTTTTGGTAAACAGATGTACCCCAAGGATGTTTTAGTGATATGCTTCATGATTGTGTTTTCTTGGCTTTGTAGTTATGAGGAATTTCATGTTAGAATGGTTGTGGTAGCTTGATCATTGAGGAAATGTGATATATTTTCTGTCATATGATGTTGCACATGTTAAAGTCATTGTGTGATCTACATAGTAGTAATTATTTTCTTTGGTGTTGTATTGTGTATGGGGTCGGTTTAAAATGTTGTTCTCTTATTTATGTTACTTTGTCCTTGGCTTTGGAGGAGGTGTGTCAAGTGTGTGTAATTTTCAAGATCCCATTAGATATTTTTTTATGATTTTTTAGGTCCTCTCTATCTCTTGGAGAAGACCTAGTCTTTCACCACAATTATGTTTTGGTGAAAGACTTTTGGAATACCCCTTCTCCCTTATTATGCCTGGCTTAATTATTATTTGGCATTGATCTAAGATTGTCTAAATAGAAGATCAAACCAATTGAAATTTATCAAAAATGGGTTTGAGAACTAGGAGATACAAATTTGAGGAAGTAGTGGTGTGTGGTGAAAAATTTGGAGTTGCATTGTTAATGAATTATTGAGACATCATGTCAAAAGCATTTACATTCTAAGGAGAATACTCGTAGTAGCTTGTTGAATGCCTATCATTATATTTTAATTCATGTATCTTATGTACAGAGGGTAAGTGCCTTAAAAACATAAAGTGTGTGTTAAACACTTTCTTAGATTATTTGACAAATGATACCTAAATGTGTTTTGAATCCCCAAGAAATAGTAACTTGTCAGGTAAACATCTGAAAAATTCACACATAATAGCTAGAAGAAAGTTATTAGAATTTTGAATTTTAAATTTTAAAAATTTATTTGTGTAGTTCTTTCTAGCATGTCCTCGGATGAATACTAAGTGAAATGAACCTATTTAAGGAAGTCATACTTTGAGGCAAGAATCAATTGATTTGAATGTTGTCATAGTAAATGTAAATTGAATTGTTAATGTTTGAGAAAATAGAGATGAATAGAAATTGGAGAATGAGTCAAATTCAACACAAAGTTGTGCCACTTGTTTTTTATTAAGTAAAGCAGGTATTACAGGGTTCCTGAAACCCGCGACTCTAAAAAAGAAGTTTGAAGCAAGAATACAACAAACAAGAAACAAGCCACAAAAAGGCCAGGGCCGAAAAGCCACAAAAAAATAGAGCAGACAAGGCTAGAGAAAGCCAAAATACTCAAATCCAGGGAAGCAAATGAAGGAACAAAAAGCCCAAAGGGTGAAATGGAGACCATTATGTTCATAGTGTGACTGTTCAAAAATGGGATACAGCCTCCGTCCTCCTTGCAAATCATTGTGGTTGTAAGATGATGCTCTGAGTGCAATGGAGTCTTTCCTTTTCTAGGATACTCTTCACTTCAATGGGAAAATCTTCTCCTTTTTGCCATGTCAACTTAGCTTCCTTCGTGACGGCCAAGTTGGCGAACCAATCAGCCACACCGTTAGATTACCTGTACACATGGGAGATATACACCTTTTCAAAAGAGTTAAGAATGGCTCGAGTATCGACAATAATGTTGGATATAGTCCATGAGGGAGAGTGAGTGAGGTTTAAGCAGTTGATGATGTTCATCGAGTATCCTTCCAGCCAGAGCCACTTGAACCCCCATATCATGAGCTAGTTTGGTGACCTATAGAGGTGCACCAGCTTCAACATAATGATTAGTTTGAGCACCCAAAGGGAGACTAACAACCGCAATGCCAAGGCCAAAGAAATTCCTCACGATTCCTCTGCTTCCAGCTTGTCCCGGGTTCCCTTTAGCAGCACCATCGAAGTTGGCTTCAGTCTAGCGAGTCGGGGGGATACTCCACTCACAATTATGTCTTTTATCCTGGGTAGCTATCTGAGACTTTCCTGCAAGATGATTAGATCTTCCATAATAGAAAAAGTTCTCCTTAACAGCATGTTGGATTTTTTCAAAGATAATTTTGTGGGGAGAGGAACAATCACAAAAAATGCGATTCTTACGCTCCTTCCAGATTCCCCAGCAAAGATGGGGAAGGAGCCAGGTATAGAATAAACGGATGTCCTAATTAAAACTTTTGAAAGCCCATTGGGAAAAGAGATCAATGAAGGACAGGGAAAAACAATTGATGTTGGAGAAGGGTCAACATCACGTGCTCCTACTGGTATGGATGAACTTTTAAATTTAGCTCAAATTGTAAAGATAAATATTAATTGTAGAAACTTAGATCATTTACTTATAATGGATGTGGCGAATTTGAGATCACTTGCTAATGTTCAACCCTTAAGTCTTTCTAAGAAGAGATCAATGAATATGATAGCAAGAGAAATATTGGTTAAATTTGATAATTTTGAAACACTTGAACAGGCTTAATTGCATTCACTTGTACTTATAAACAAAAAGTTGGAAGGGGTATTAAAGATATTGGGTATAGACATACCTGTGAAATTTAGGGTTTTTTAGCTTTCTAATTACCCATCAATCATATGTTACAACATAAAATTATTTTTAGTGGGAGAAGCAAAGAGGTCAAGGAATTTGATCACCTTTTGCCAGGTAATCTTCCGCCTCTCTTGCCGATCGATCTTGTATCCTTCTACCGTGTTGAGAATGCCTAGTCAAAATATTGTTGTATGAAAGCTGAATGCAAAATAAGGGAGATTATGTGCTAGTGAATATGGTGGAGGATTTGGAAGGGAAGGAAGCAGTAGCACAACTGTCAATAAATATTTTTCCAGCAGTGGTAGTGGATCCTGTGTTTCTCCCCAATTTCTTGTTCTTCATTAGGCCTAGATCTAGCATGCCCACAGCTGATAGATCAGAATCTGTGAGTCCGTCGAGGCATATATGAGGCGGCTGGAGGCCTCAGACCTTTACAAGAAAATCACAGAACCAATAAAAAAACCCTAAATGTGTTCAACATTTTGAAAATCAGAGAAAGAATAAAAAAACCCTAAATGTGTTCAACATTTTGAAAATCACAAAAAAAAATTTAAAACCCCTAAATGTGTTCAACATTTTGAAAGGATAAAAGCTTACAGAGCAACGATTGACAAGAAATTTTGGAAAATTTACATTACTGTTAAATTTGTATGGCACAGGGAAGATTGAGGGTTCGAAGAATTAAAGGCTGCAATTCTCGCTAGTGACTCTGTTGAAAAAGAATTTTGAGTGGGTCGAGGAATTGACCGCTTTTGAGTTCCTGGAGAGCCCCACCGAGATCAAAATTATATAGGGGTTGGGATGTGATTGGATCTCCAATAATAAAAAAGGGCATAGATTTGTGTAGAAGCCCCACTTTTCTTTATGTTAAGGTTATGTTGTATGTACACAACCACCTTTATTCTGCACAAGCTATCTTGAAATAAATTTGCCTCTGGGACGGATGGCTGATGACTGCCATACGTTTAGGACAAAATCTGAAACCCTTGATGCTTCTCGCCCTTCCAATCCAATGTGTTTTGTGGTGGGGTGAAATTATTTTCCCGCTTAGTTACATTTTTGCAAACTGTCTTTTAGAGCCAAAAAGTCAAAATAGAAATAAATAAAAAAGAAAAGAAAACATAAAGTTAAGACAATAATAGTTTTTCGTCTCAAAAAATTGTCTTGAAATACCTTACTTTGTAGTAGTGAGATATTATAAATTTATTTTGCATAAAAGGATGATATTGTTTCTTTAAGAACATTCATATTTTTATTCTACATTCTTTGTAAATTTTGGAGTGAAAAATCCAATTTAATTCATAAATTATTTTAAATTGAAATCTATGTAGAAAAATGAAAATGGAAAAATAAATTCTTTGAAATTGAACTACACTATAAAAGTTGCTTTGCAATCAAAGGGTGAGATTGTTCCATTTAAGAATATTCATATTTCTATTCTATATTCTTTGTAAATTTTTAAGTGAAAAAACTTCTAATGTTCCTATAATTATATAAATATTTACCATTTTTCTTAAAAATCTAAACAATTAGAAAGTTAAATGATAAAAAGATCAAGAAAAATACAATAAAATTAAAACTTTATTTTGAAGAATTTATGTTTGGTGCAAAAGATTGAAATTCTTAGAACTTAAAGATATTTAAAAAAATAAATGAAGAACTTATGAGTTGATATGTGATAAAAGGGTGTTCATTACATTGAAGGATTTAAATTTTCTGAGAATATTCAACACATGGAATTAGTCTTAATTGTGACTACCCATGACAAATTTGCCCAAAATTATGTGGAAATGTCGAAAAAGCCCGCAACAAATTTTTTTAACTTACCTGTGTTATATTTTTACATATCAAATATTGTCAAGTAAATACAACAAAAATAAAAGAATGTAATGAAGAGTAGAAACATTAAAAAATCTATTGGAAATAGATAAGACTTGGAAAAAGAAAAATAACGGAAAGTGAGTAAAAAAAAAAAGAATAAGAGGATATGGGTATCTAGAAATAGAAGGGTAAATAGGGATAAAAAAGGTATGGAAGAATATAATTAGTTAGTCTAAAGATATGAAGGAAAATGAGAAAGTGGTCATAATCATCTAGTGTATGTCGATGGTTCAGCACATGTCAAGAGTGATTAGGAGTTATATGTGGCTCATTTATAACATAAAAAATATTGTCTAGAACATTTCAAGGATGATCTTAGCCATGTTGAGAAAGGTACTTGGCGTTCTAGTTGATATTTAGTGCACTCCCTGGTGTTCCACTTGATATTTATGATGTATACATTGTGTTGATAGTTTGGGTGTCTATCAGTACTAGTTTTGAAAATGCTTTGTGTTTCAACGCATTGGTGTTTCATGGGTTTTGTCTCTTTGAGGGATTGCTTACAACTTGTTTATGGTGTTCCAGTTTAATTTTTGGTAAACAAATGTACCCCAAGTATGGTTTTAGTGATATGCTTCATGATTGTGTTTTCTTGGCTTTGTAGTTATGAGGAATTTCATGTTAGAATGGTTATGGTAGCTTGATCATTGAGGAAATGTGATATATTTTCTTTCGAATGATGTTGCACATGTTCAAGTCATTGTGTGATCTACATAGTAGTGATTATTTTCTTTGGTGTTGAATTGTGTATGGGGTCGGTTTAAAATGTTGTTCTCTTATTTATGTTACTTTGTCCTTGGCTCTAGAGGACGTGTGTCAAATGTGTGTGATTTTCAACATCACATTAGATATTTTTTTATGATGTTTTGGGTCCTCTCTATCTCTTCGATAAGACCTAGCCTTTCACCACAATTATGTTTTGGTGAAAGACTTTTGGAATACCCCTTCTCCCTTATTATGGCTTGCCTAATTATTATTTGGCATTGATCTAAGATGGTATAAATAGAAGATCAAACCAATTGAAATTTATGAGAAATGGGTGTGAGAACTAGGAGATACAAATTTGAGGAAGTAGTGGTGTGTGGTGGAAAATTTGGAGTTGCATTGTTAATGATTTATTGAGACATCTTGTCGAAAGCATTTACATTCTAAGGAGAATACTTAAAGTAGTTTGTTGAATGCCTATCATTATATTTTAATTCATGTATCTTGTGTTGAGAGTGTAAGTGCCTTAAAAACATAAAGTGTGTGTTAAACACTTTCTTAGATTATTTGACAAATGGTACCTAAATGTGTTTTGACTCGCTAAGAAATTGTAACATGTTAGGTAAACATCCAAAAAATTCACACATAATAGCTAGAAGGAAGTTATTAGAATTTTGAATTTTAAAATTTTAAAATTTAATTGTGTAGTTCTTTCTAGCATGTCCTCGGATGAGTACTAAGTGAAATGAACCTATTTAAGGAAGTCATACCTTGAGGCAAGGATCAATTGATTTGAATGTTGTCATAGTAAATGTAAATTGAATTGTTAATGTTTGATAAAATAGAGATGAATAGAAATTGGAGAATGAGTCAAATTCAACACAAAATTGTGCCACTTGTTTTTTATTAAGTAAAACAAGTTTTACAGGTTTCCTGAAACCCACGACTCTAAAAAAGAAGTTTGAAGCAAGAACATAACAAACAAGAAACAAGCCACAAAAAGGCCAAGGCCGGAAAGCCACAAAAAAATAGAGCAGACAAGGATAGAGAAAGCCAAAAATACCCAAATCTCGAGAAGCAAATGAAGGAACAAACAGCCCAGAGGGTGAGCTGGAGACCATTGTGTACATAGTGAGACTGTTAAAAAATGGGATACAGCCACCGTCCTCGTTGCAAATCATTGTGGTTATAAGATGATGCCCTTAGTGCAATGGAGTCTTTCCTTTTCTAGGATACTCTTCACTTCAATGGGAAAATCTTCTCCTCTTTGCCATGTCAACTTAGCTTCCTTCGTGACGGACAAGTTAATGAACCAATCAGCCACACCGTTGGCTTCCTTGTACACGTGGGAGATATACACCTTTTAAAAAGAGTTAAGAATGGCTCGATTATGAACAATGATGTTGGATATAGTTGATGAGGGAGAGTGAGTGAAGTTTAAGCAGTTGATGATGTTCATCGAGTCTCCTTGCAGCCAGAGCCACTTGACCGCCCATATCATGAGCTAGTTTGGTGACCTATAGAACCGGAGAAGCTTCAACATAATGATTGGTTTGAGCACCCAAAGGCAGACTAACAACCGCAATGCCAAAGCCAAAGAAATTCCTCATGATTCCTCTACTTCCATCTTGTCCTGGGTTCCCTTTGGTAGCACCATCGAAGTTGTCTTTGGTCCAACCAGTCGGGGAATACTCCACTCACAATTCTGTCTTTTATCCTGGGAAGCTATCTAGGACTTTCCTGCAAGATAATTAGATCTTCCGCAATAGAAAAAGTTCTTCTTAACAGCATGTTGGATTTTTTCAAAGATAATTTTGGGGAGAGAGGAACAATCACGAAAAATGTGATTGTTACACTCCTTCCAGATTCCCCAGCAAAGATGGGAAAGGATCCAGGTACAAAATAAACAGAAGTCCTGATTAAACCTTTTAAAAGCCCATTTGGAAAAGAGATCAATGAAGGACAAGGAAAAACAATTGATGTTGGAGAAGGGTCAACATCAAGTGCTCCTACTGGTATGGATGAACTTTTAAATTTAGCTAAAACTGTAAAGAGAAATATTAATTATAGAAAATTAGATCATTTACTTACAATGGATGTGGAGACTTTGAGATCACTTGCTAATGTCCAACCCTGAAGTGTTTCTAAGAAGAGATCAATGAATATGATAGCAAGAGAAATATTGGTTAAATTTGATAATTTTGGAACACTTGAACAAGCTCAATTGCTTTCACGTGTACTTATAAACAAAAAGTTTTAAGGGGCATTAAAATTATTGGGTATAGACACAACATCAAAGAAGAGAAAAGTTGTTGACATGCAAACTGATATGATTGAAAAAATTAAGAAAGTTTTGAACAAGCTAGTGGAGTGATCTATCACTATAGATAAGACCATTACAAGAAAAGTTATGTTGACATCCATTGTAGGTAACACTATGGGACGAAAAAGATAGATATCTTTAGTTACATATAAGTTTGGTTCTAATAGGAAAACAATACCACGATATGTTAATAGGAAAATACTTTTGGATGATAGCACCTCGGAAGGCAATTGTGCAATCATGTGTAGAGCTCCTTGTTCTGATAGGATTGATGAAGGAATAAAAAATTTGGTCACGTCATTTTGGAATGATAATACACATCCTTCGTCAAACACTAGAGATGTTATCAGACATAGAATTTCAGCTAATCAATATGAATATCATTCGAAACATTTCTTGGACACAACACAACATAAAATGTATGTGTGCTTTTGTAGTTCATATCCTAATATAAAGATTGGGAAAACATTGTTTGAAAGATTGAAGCCATATTATAGCAAGACAGACAAAGTGTTTGAAACTTGTTGTTGTTGTTATCATATTGAATTTTCTCTCCACTATCAGGTTTTTTGAAAGTTTGTAGAAGACACTTATGGTTTTGAAAATGCTCCTCCTACTAGACGAAGTGAGTTCATCTCATCCATTTTATATGACAAAAGAGATGATTTAGCTGGACAAATAAATTGCATAAAAGGAATATGTCAAACATGTGCTAATTTGACTTTTTTTCCTTTGAAAAATGAAAATATTGATGTAACAAAGATGGTAAATTGAAAGATTTACAAATATGTAAAGAATGAAACAAAATTTGGGAAATAATCCAAAAGGTTAGAATATGTTGAACAAGAGATAAATGTTGGAGTATTTATGGAAATTTTTTTAAAAAATGATTCAACCCTACATTCATCATGCTTTTTTTGCAAAGTGGCAAGCACAACAATTAGAAACACTAAGATACAATTTCCCACTTGGAACTATTGTATCAATTGTTGATTTTGGAGAAAATTATTCTTTTGTTCATCAAAAGGCAATTCATTCAAAATACTACTTTCCAGAGAAAATTACTATTATGGTACATGTGTGTTATCGACACGCACAATTAGATTTGGATGGTATTCAGAGCACATTTGAAGCATGGGTCATCAAGAAGGAATATCATTTTTATATAAGTGATGATAGACAGCTTGACATTCATTATGTAGAACACTGCTTCAAGATGTTTTTTGCAAATTTGAAAGAAAAAGGTATAAAAATTGATAAACATTATGTTTGGTCAGATGGATGTGCTGCACAATTCAAATCATCAAGACCATTTTATGCACTATGTAGACATCATCGTAATGAAAACATACCACATGTCTGGAGTTTCTTTGAGAGTGGACATGGAAAAGGTGAACATGATGGTGTCGGAGCTTGCATCAAACTTGCTATACGAAAGTATCAAATGAATTATAAGGGAGTGCATATAAAAAATGCACATGATGTAGTTGAATGGTGCAAGACACATTTCACACCAAAATGAGAATGACATGTCATCAGGATTGACTCAGGTGGTGCCATATATAAAATTTTGGGGTATAAAAGTTATGCACACATTTTTAAATTATTTGAAAGTGTTTAAAAATTTTATGATATTTTTTAATCAAATTATATTTATATAGAATGTATTATATATACATTTGTTCGGGTGTTGATAGAAAAATTATGCATGGTTGCAATAAGATAGAAAAGATGCGATCTTTGCATTCAGTTATGAGTAAGAATTGTCGCAGTTAGATGTTGAACACTAGGGACTACTCATGCTTTTGTTGTCATTACATTACTGACAATTATGAGGAATGTATCAATCAAGACCGTGGATATGTAGGTGCATGGAATCTAGTACCACTAGCTGTTACTGATACAATTGATAGAGATGAAGATGAAAACTTTGATGATGTCCCTTTGATTTCTACTGATTACGATCATATATCAGGATTGGTCAAAATTGGTAAGTATATATATTTCACATTATATCGTACATTGAGCTGCATGTATAGATAGATAAACAGATCTATAGATTGAACTAAGAAAATTTTAAGATCTCACACACATATATGTAAATTTATTATGGAGGAGATGTCTTTGCAGTGATTGTTGAACGTGGAAATGTAGAAGGACTTGGTTATTATTTATAATCATAACACCAGCACCAGCAACACCTCTATCTCATAATTCATAATCATCTTTTCACAATATACTAGGAACAATAAATAGTAAACATTTTCACTCCAGAAGAATATCTTGTGATCCTAAAATCGATGAACCCATCATGTCAAGGAAACAAATATAACTCCTAAACATTCCATAACCTTCACATCTCAAAATATTGTCACACTAATCAATAATGATCCTAATACTGCCACATTGTCTCTTCCCAAACATTCAAAATACTAGTCTTTCATAAATAAACCATAACTAACTCAAATATTACTATAAACATATATAACTTGACATATATCAAGTATAGACACATCGAGAAACACACACACACACACACACACATAAATCTTCACATCATCATATCTTCAATAGAATAGTCGTACCAATCCAATAATTTTAATATACATTCCTATAACATCTCTGCAACAATGTGACAACAAATAAATATGTTGACATGAATGACAACATATCTTCCAAATATGTGATAGTGATCCCTGAAGTAAATAGTCTCTTCAAACTTGAGAATAGAGCCATCCCAATAGATAAGTTCTCTACTAGAATTTCTCTTTGTGTGTTTTAGTGTCTATTGGTGGAAGAACTTAGTAATACAATCTCCCTATTTTCTCCATTGAATTCTAGATCTTTGTTTCCGAAAGATTTATTCTTTTAATATGATATCAAAAAGAGTAGACAAACGAGACTTCTCATCCATAGCATTTTGAGGTGACCAACCATCTTTTCCAATCCGACTTTGAACTTCTGGAATATTTTATCTTTAAAGCCTTTTTTCAAGGAAAAAGTTACCAAAGAAAAAATTGTTCCAATTCTTCAAATTAGAACAGATCAATTTTAGATTGCTAACCAATATAAGCATTATAGTACCTTAAAAATTCATAAACTAGAAGTCAAAAAGAAGGGCTTTAAAATGTGAGTTGTAAGTCCACATCACCTCAAATATAGAAGGGATGAAAAATTTGGATTTACTGGATTCCCAATTGAGGAGGATAGTACAATGATCCCAACTAATCCTGATACGAGAAGATGAATTTTAATTTATCATATATGGATCAAGTTTTAAGATATAATACAATGATCCAATCTAAGATGAATAAGATGGTTATCAGTAGACATATTTGAGTCCAAGGTAAACCTATTACCACTCTAATCTAAATCCAAAAACTAACCATTGTATAGAAAATCATGGAGATATTGCATATAATCTAAATAAATAAGAATTACACCTTTTTTTCAGAAGGGAAAAGTGGAGAGTTAAAGTCTCCCATAATCATCCAATTTGAATTTATAAAAGAAGAACAATATAAGAGAATAGAGTCCCAAAAATCTCTTCTTTGAGTTACACTATTAGGAGCGTAGATATTAGTCAAAATCCATTTGGTTGAAGAGAAAACATCCATGAAGAATATGTGCATAGTGTTTTTGGAATGGAAATGGAGGGAAATAATTAGGTTATATAAGGTTTCCAAAGAATAGCCAAACCCTCTGATGCTACATCTGCTACAACAACCATAAAATCAGGAAACAACTAGATGTAGTTACTGAATTTTTAGAAGGCTTCTTCTATCATTTTAGTTTCTTAGATAAGAAGAATATTTGGATGAAGGTCTTTTAGTAGATTTTTGACTAAAATCTATTTTTGAGAGTCATTGATCCCTATGATATTCTAAGAGAGAATAATCATATTTTTAATTTACAGGAGAAATACTGCTCCAGAGTACTTTGGCTACCATTCACCACATCCCCAGCTATAGTAGAGTCATGAATATCCTTTTATTATTTCTGACCTTTTTATTTTCCCTACATCTATAGATTTGCAAAATTTCAAGTATGAGGCCAAGGGAGGGGAATCCTAATCTTTTAGTAGAAGAGGGGGAGGGACATATAGAAAAAAGAACATGGGAAGTAATGGAAAGGGGACCCAAATAAAAAAAAACACTAGAGCCATGGGAGAAGGGAGGGAAAAGGAAGAATGAGGGATGGGGAAGATTAGAGGGGACAGAGGGAAGAGCACAAAATTTCCATAAGCGACCAACTAAAGATAGAATCAATAGGTATCAATCAGCGGAAGGTCCACAACTAAAGCACAATCAGAAAAACATGTACAATAGTACCAAGAGAATCCATCACCATACTGCAGTAAACCAAAGGCTTAACTCCCCCGTCGAAGTCGAAGTCATCTAGGAAAGAACCAGGAATACCTTTACCATCATCATGGAAAGGAAGGATGGAAGAAAAATTAGGAGCTTTGGGGGAGGGAGTAGAGTCCAAACTGATTCATTTACCCTGGTCACCAAACTTAGCACAGTCAAAACCGATGTGCTCTACCAACAAGAAAACCTAGCTATAAAGGTTTAAGTTTTCATATTCAATTTTTTGTGTCCAAGGTCCCAAATGGAATTTAAGATCAACTGATATTGGAAGAAAAGTTCCAGGAACTACCGAAACACAAAAATGAGAAAAAATAAATCTGGCTCTATTTTTGGTGGCAATGTACACACCCAAGAATTCTCGAAAAGAATTAGCGATGCCTTCAATCACTTCTGTCCCAAAATTTGAAGGGGAGTCTTGAGAGGTGAAAATAGGTCATAACAACTCCAAATAGATGAGAAACAGGGTCAAACCCTGACCTCCATTTGCATAGTTACAAGGATTGTTTACCATAAAACCAAGTCCCTATGACAAAGATTCGAACACAATCTTCCTTCAAAGTGAAGGAAAAGAAAAAAAACCTTTAGGGTGCGCAAAAACTGAGACCGAGCCCTTCAAAGCCTAGGGCATCAAGACCCATTTGTTAGGATTAGCATACATAAATTTAATAGTTAGATGCAAATATAATCAATAATGCAAAGGAATAAAGCACACATAAGTAGAACAAGAAGACACAAAGATTTGATATGGTTCACCTAATCTTGGGATACGTCCACCAAACAGAGAGTCTAGTCTTATTATCTAGTAATTTATGCTTGTTACAATCTGCAACCCCTTGCAACTCAATATCACTGTAAAAAGCTATGAAATTCTCATATAGAGAAAACCCTAACCCTGATCCATTATAACAAGATTTATGTTGGTTAACAAGTTAACCCTAAAAAATACTTGATGAGTCAACCTGGGGAAAGTTTGACGAGTCAACTCAAAATCTCTTGACAAGTTAACCACGAACCCTACAATAAATGAAAAGTGTATAGTAGTTGCCTGATTAGTCATGACAATCCAACACCATTTTCTAGCAAAAAGAATGTTGGTACCAACATCTGTCTTGTCCATCGAAACCCCACATTTCAAGAGTTCCTGAGCCTTTACAAAAAGATCTTCTAGGCCCCTCCTAAATCCACATGCTTATAAGACAGAGGGGGAGGGCACCCACTTACCTTGGAACCACCTGCCAATGATTTGAAACTATCCTCATCACAAGCAAACAGTCCCAACAATTTCAAGAAAAATGTGAGGGCTGGTCACACACTTGTTAAAGGATAGAATGGAAGGAGACCCTAGATGAAATTGAAAACCATGCTAATTACTATAGATCATATCCTGAAGCACATGCTTTGTATTGCCAGGATTCGAAACTTTCTTTCCTACTCACCAGTGCTTGTAGAGATGATCATGAATTGCACTCAAACACAATTTTCTACAACATTACATTATTATAGTTATACTGTAGTATATTCTTATTATATTATTATAATATATTCTTACCATATTATGTTATCGTGTATTAAAATTATTTAATGATAAATATTTCAATTTGGATTAAGGTTCTATTAAGATTAAATATATTAATCATAAATAATTTATTGATAATATCATCATTTAAATTATATATAATAACAAATTTATTACTAATATTTGATAATTTTTCATATTTCATTAAAGTAAAATATCTATTATTTTATATATGGTGGAATTAAATTAGAGTGTGTATCATTTGAACTATTATTTTTTATTTTATTATATTTACGTGTTCATAAATTTATTTTAAAAACTTTAAAATTAATTTAAAATAATAATGTATTGAAATTTCAATAATTATTTATAGAATGTCAAAATACATTTAACTTTTAACTTAAATCTTCTAGACGTGTCCTTTGAACCTCGTATAAATACAAATACTAGCGTATATTAATTTAAAAATCATTTTCCCCAAAGTTGTCATCTATTTGAAGTTTAATGCGATAAATCTCCACGTTAGTATTTGAATTAACGAAATGGGAAGAAAGAGTAAGAAGAATTCTTCTAAGATTGTAGAGGGAGGGCAGCATATTTATACCAACTTGGTGGAGAAGATCCTTCAAAGAGTATTTAATGAGGCGGACGAATCTTGCAGGTCACCAAGCAAGATATTCGACCGTAGATGGCGATATACAATGTGCAAAATGTGTATTGGCCTTCCCTTTTCCAGATTAGTAAGTGCCTTCCACATAAGATATGAAACACAAATCAAGAAAAATTCCCCTTCTCAAATGCAACTTCAGAACCACCATAAGAGTATCCTTGGAGCACTAAGAGATTTTTCTGACAATAGTTACGAATATCAGGAATGTCCAAATCTGGATTTCGATGCAATAGAGGAGATTTTAAGAAGACTTCCAGTGCCCTCGTTGATGAGGGCAAAGACTGTTTGCAAAAACTGGAATAGGGCAATATCAGCCACTACTTCTAGTCTCCTCAATGTTGAGGATTGTCATCTTTTTGTTATGCAGCACATGGTGCAGGGCTTTCAAGGAATTTCTTTCTTCAGTAGCGCACTCAACCGCTGGTTTCGAATCCCTTTATTTCGCCAAAAGAAATGGGGTTGGCATTCTCACTATCGTACGACACAGCTTTACCTTTGTGCTGCAGCAGCTGGGTTTTACCTCTTTCTTGATTATGAAGGTTCCTTGTGTCGCAAGCTGCCCATCGTAATTAATCCTGTAACCAAACAATGCATTGAGTTGCCTCCTCTTCCAGAAGGTTACGGATGGACAAAAGGAACAGCCATAGAACTTATTGCCCAGTCTGGCCACTTCGATATTATTGCGTTAGGGTTCTATGAAAGGGAAACGGATTACTGTACCCTGCTCTACAATTCCATCACAGATATGTGGACTAGTACCCATGCCATGCCTGCTATTCCGTCAAACATCATTCTGACTGCTGCCTACCGGACAAGACACCCTTGGACCAGCGCATTACACAATGGTGTGGTCTACTTTACACATAACTACGGTCTTCATCTGGGTTGTTATGACATTGTCTCCAAAATGTTTCAGTTTAAGGAGATCGAAGGAGGGTTGCCTCCGCGGATTGATTCTAATTCTGATGAAAACACCCACATCTCTCTGCCTTCCTTAGTGGCCTGTAATGGGAAGCTTCTTTTGGTAGGGAGGTTAGAGAAGGAGGTTGGGGAAGGAAGCTCCACATGGGGTGGTATCCCTTTCATCGAGCACGCTTTGGTTGGGATATGGGAGTTGAATAGTGATAACACATGGTTTTGGTCTCTCATTTCTGTTACTCCCCGTGATTTGTTTGAAGACACTGTGAAGTCATCACAGGGAACAGATTTCATGGTTGCCGCTTTATCACATAAAATTTGGCTTACGATTAGAGGAAGCAGGAATGTTATGACACTTGATTTGAGGTCCATGGAATGGAGCGCATTGCCAGGCTGCCCCACTGAAGATACTGTTGATACTTATCCAAGGACTGCTGTTTGTGGAACTTTGTCCATTTGCAACATTTCACACTTGAACTAATATCTACATTTATGATCCATCGACATTTATCGTTAATGTGTATTTACACTCTTTTATTATTCTGATTTGTATATTTTGGAGTCTCAGATCATTATATGTATCATATATATATATATATATATATTGTACTTCACACTTCTAAATCAATTTTAATAAAGTAAAATTCTGATAGATTATAATACGTACCTTGATTAATTATCATTATATCTGAGATTTAGAGTACAGATTGGTAACATCTCCCCAAACGATAAAAAACAAACGTCCAAAGGAATGTATTTTGATTTTGAAAGCGAAACTCGGGAATCTTTCTACGTGCATCTTCATTTAATTGATTTCTTTTACACATTTCATATGTATAATTATATTTAAACAAAATGAATTAGGTAAAGGAAATGTATTCTGCTCCTATATTCATCCATTTCAAGAAGAAATTTCCCAGCGCAGTATCGCATGAATCGTACATACGACTGTAGCATTCTTTGAGTTGTCAAATCAATAACACAATGTTGTAGAAGAAAGATTTTATAGGCTTCTGTAAATTCCGTACTACCAACAAATTAATTTTCCGTCATGTATCACAAAAGCAGTACGATGTATGGTTCAATTTTTTTAAACGGTACATATATCCTGCCTGCCTGCCAATCCTCCAGTCTTTTTAACTTCGCATTACAAATTAATTTCCTTTATACAAGCTATCACAAACATAGCTTTCCAGTTAGTTTACAGTTCACCAACTTAGAAAATACAATTTTATTAGTATTACTTTTAAAGGGAATAAACTAATTGTTAATGACGAGCTTTTAATATTAGAAAATTACGGAAATGTCATCTTTCATCGAGCAAAGTTATTTCATCATCTCCGTATTATTCAATGAATGCAATTTAAACTAGCACTTGCACCTTAAGAGGCTCAAGGGAAACACTCATAGGATAGAAAGTCAAAAATAAATTTTAATTGAATATTAATTCAAATTGTCAAATGAAGTTGAAAAAAACAGTTTTTGTTAAAATTAAGTAATATAATATGTGATTGAGATATAAATGTCCTTCTTCTGTAAGTAATTATATCTCAAGTCTCTTTGATGGATTCCATACATATTTAGATTGATCATTACATATTAAGAGCGTGGTGCGTGTTTATTCCTAATTTGAATAATAGCTGTAGAGAAATCATGGCAATGGATGAAAACACGTGCATTAATGAAAAAATCTTCTAAAGACAGAAATCAAATCCATCAGCATTTTATAGGACTTTGTAAATTCTGCAGTGCCCACTCATTAAATTTCAGTCATGTATCACAAATGCATGAAAAATAGATATTTGGTTTGATTTCTGTAAAGGGCATATTTGTATATATATATAAGAGTCCTGCCTACTAATCCTCCAGTTCACGGACTTAGAAAATACAATTTTATTTTAATTTTTAGTAGAATAAACTAATTCATAATGATGAGCTGTTACTATAAAAAAATTATAGAAAAGTAGTCTTTCATCAACCAAAGTTATTTCATCATCTCCTCAGTATTCAATGAACGCAATTCAAAAAATACATTGAAATCAATGAATGTGATGAGCGAAAGGTGCAATTTAATTCATAAATTAATATCTAAACGAAATTTAATTTATGTTACTGCTTGTAGTCTTTTCAACCATTTTGTTCACACGCGAATTCTTTCCCTAAACCCTAAATAAAAGTCCTATGAATGGACTATGAATGGAAGGCCTGTAACTCTACAGTGGATTTCGAGATGCACAAAAGGCAAAGTCATGCAACTCAACAAAATGGAGATCTAATCATCAATGAATATAGAATAACAAATGTTGCAACACACACGTAGCAACTCAACAAATATTGGAAGAAACCCTTAGCTAGGTAGAAACTAGAAATTTATAAGAAGAGTGAGTTGTCTCATACATCAATGAAGATTCAAACATAATTTAATTAGATCAAACAAAAGATCTTTTTTAAGTAAGTGATGAGTGATGATTAAAATTGCTTGAAATTCAAATCTGTATAAGAAACTTGAAAATAAAAGATATTATAAATTTATTTTGCATAAAAGGATGATATTGTTTATTTAAGAACATTCATATTTCTATTCTATATTCTTTGTAAATGTTGGAGTGAAAAATCCAATTTAATTCATAAATTATTTTAAATTGAAATCTATGTAGAAAAATGAAAATGGCAAAATAAATTCTTTGAAATTGAAATACACTATAAAAGTGGCTTTACAATAAAAAGGTTAGATTGTTCCATTTAAGAATATTCATATTTCTATTCTATATTCTTTGTAAATTTTTAAGTGAAAAAAATCCTAATGTTCCTATAATTATAAAAATATTTACCATTTTTCTTAAAAATCTAAACAATTAGAAAGTTAAATGATAAAAAGATCAAGAAAAATACAATAAAATTAAAAACTTTATTTTGAAGAATTTATGTTTTGTGCAAAAGATTGAAATTCTTAGAAAAAAAGATATTTAAAAAAATAAATGAAGAACTTGTGAGTTGATATGCAATAAAAGGGTGTTCATTACATTGAAGGATTTAAATTTTTTGAGAATATTCAACACATGGAATTAGTCTTAATTGTGACTACCTATGACACATTTGTCCAAAATTATGTGGAAAAAGCCCGCAACAATTTTTTTTAACTTACCTATGTTATATTTTTACATATCAAATGTGGTCAAGTAAATACAACACAAACAACTGCCACGTAGTGGCCAAGTACTTGCCTTAATAATAATAATAATAATAATAATAATAATAATAATAATAATAATAATAATAATAATAATAATAATAATAATCATCATCATAATAATAATAATAATAATAATAATAATAATAATTTTCCAAATTGTATTATGGCTATAGTTAATAATGATAAGTTAAAGATAAACAAATATACATTGTTGTAGTTACTAAGTACGAGTATAATTGGTATTAATCACAATGTAATCAATATTATAGCTATTTGATATAATAGGTGAAGTTTTATATTAATTTAGAATTATAAATATATAATAATTATAAATACAAGGAACAATTTTAATAATATTTTATATAGTTCATATAACTTATATAATGAAAAAGTTAAGTATATTAATATTTAGATTATAATTATAATTTATGTTATTTAATCTAAATATATAACATCTAATTATAATACATATAACAAATTTTATTATTCAATTTAATCTACATTAGTTAATAAATAATCTATATCCAAAACCATGCATTTATATTATAACATATTTTTAAAAATAAATATGAATTATTTTAAGGGCATGGTAAAGCATTTGATTGTAATAGAGGTAGTGCTTCCACAAAATCTGTGTATAAGAGGCTAAATTTTTAAGCCAATAGAAGAGCTCGAAATTAATTTTGTTGAATTATAAACATAAAAAATGTGCATGTATACAATATAGATTATTAATTTTGTAACAAATTTGATAAAAATAATAATTTTAATTGGTAGAAATGTGATTTTTTAATCACTAGTTAATGGGAGAAATCCAAAAATGGATGCAATAGTACTTGCCTAGCCTATCAAAAAGTACTAATAAAAGGATGTAATGAAGAGTAGAAACATTCAAAAATATATTGGAAATAGATAAGACTTGGAAAAAGGAAAATAAGGGAAAGTGAGTAAAAATAAAAGAGTAAGAGGAAATGGGTATCTAGAAATAGAAGGGTAAATAGGGATAAAAAAGGTATGGAAGAATATAATTATTTAGTCTAAAGATATGAAGGAAAATGAGAAAGTCGTCATAATCATCTAGTGTATGCAAATGGTTCAACACATGTCAAGAGTGATTAGGAGTTATATGGGGCTCATTTATAACATAAAAAATATTGTCTAGAACATTTCAAGGATGATCTTAGCCATGTTGAGAAAGGTACTTGGCAGTCTAGTTGATATTTATTGCACTCCCTGGTGTTCCACTTGATATTTGTGATGGATACATTGTGTTGATAGTTTGGGTGTCTATTAGTACTAGTTTTGAAAATGCTTTGTGTTTCAATGCATTGGCGTTTCCTGGGTTTTGTCTCTTTGAGGGATGGCTTACAACTTGTTTATGGTGTTCCAGTTTAATTTTTGGTAAACAGATGTACCCCAAGGATGTTTTAGTGATATGCTTCATGATTGTGTTTTCTTGGCTTTGTAGTTATGAGGAATTTCATGTTAGAATGGTTGTGGTAGCTTGATCATTGAGGAAATGTGATATATTTTCTGTCATATGATGTTGCACATGTTAAAGTCATTGTGTGATCTACATAGTAGTAATTATTTTCTTTGGTGTTGTATTGTGTATGGGGTCGGTTTAAAATGTTGTTCTCTTATTTATGTTACTTTGTCCTTGGCTTTGGAGGAGGTGTGTCAAGTGTGTGTAATTTTCAAGATCCCATTAGATATTTTTTTATGATTTTTTAGGTCCTCTCTATCTCTTGGAGAAGACCTAGTCTTTCACCACAATTATGTTTTGGTGAAAGACTTTTGGAATACCCCTTCTCCCTTATTATGCCTGGCTTAATTATTATTTGGCATTGATCTAAGATTGTCTAAATAGAAGATCAAACCAATTGAAATTTATCAAAAATGGGTTTGAGAACTAGGAGATACAAATTTGAGGAAGTAGTGGTGTGTGGTGAAAAATTTGGAGTTGCATTGTTAATGAATTATTGAGACATCATGTCAAAAGCATTTACATTCTAAGGAGAATACTCGTAGTAGCTTGTTGAATGCCTATCATTATATTTTAATTCATGTATCTTATGTACAGAGGATAAGTGCCTTAAAAACATAAAGTGTGTGTTAAACACTTTCTTAGATTATTTGACAAATGGTACCTAAATGTGTTTTGACTCACTAAGAAATAGTAACATGTTAGGTAAACATCCAAAAAATTCACACATAATAGCTAGAAGGAAGTTATTAGAATTTTGAATTTTAAAATTTTAAAATTTAATTGTGTAGTTCTTTCTAGCATTTTCTCGGATGAATACTGAGTGAAATGAACCTATTTAAGGAAGTCATACCTTGAGGCAAGGATCAATTTATTTGAATGTTGTCATAGTAAATGTAAATTGAATTGTTAATGTTTGAGAAAATAGAGATGAATAGAAATTGGAGAATGAGTCAAATTCAACACAAAATTGTGCCACTTATTTTTTATCAAGTAAAATAGGTTTTACAGGGTTCCTGAAACCTACAACTCTAAAAAAGAAGTTTGAAGCAAGAACAAAACAAACAAGAAACAAGCCACAAAAAGGCTAGGGCCGGAAAGCCACAAAAAAATAGAGCAGACAAGGCTAGAGAAAGCCAAAAATACCCAAATCTAGGGAAGCAAATGAAGGAACAAACAGCGAAGAGGGCGATCTAGAGACCATTATGTACATAGTGAGACTATTCAAAAATGGGATACAGCCACCGTCCTCATTGCAAATCATTGTGGTTATAAGATGATGCCCTCAATGCAATGGAGTCTTTCCTTTTCTAGGATACTCTTCACTTCAATGGGAAAATCTTCTCCTCTTTGCCATGTCAACTTAGCTTCCTTCATGACGGCCAAGTTAGCGAACCAATCAGCCACACCATTGGCTTCCCTATACACGTGGGAGATATACACCTTTTAAAAATAGTTAAGAATGGCTCGAGTATGAACAATGATGTTGGATATAGTCCATGAGGGAGAGTGAGTGAAGTTTAAGCAATTGATGATGTTCATCTAGTCTCCTTCTAGCCAGAGCCACTTGACCCCCCATATCATGAGCTAGTTTGGTGACCTATATAGCTGCACAAGCTTCAACATAATGATTGGTTTGAGTACCCAAAGGGAGACTAACAACCGCAATGCCAAAGCCAAAGAAATTCCTCATGATTCCTCTACTTCCATCTTGTCTAGGGTTCCGTTTGGCAGCACCATCGAAGTTGACTTTAGTCCAACCAGTCGAGGGGTTACTCCACTCACAATTCTATCTTTTATCCTGGGTAGCTGTCTGGGACTTTCCTACAAGATGATTAGATCTTCCGCAATAGAAAGATTTCTCCTTAACAGCATGTTGGATTTTTTCAAAGATAATTTTTGGGGGAGAGGAACAATCATGAAAAATGTGATTGTTATGCTCCTTCTAGATTCCCCGCCAAAGATGGGGAAGGATCCAAGTACAGAATAACCAGAAGTCCTGATTAAACCTTTTGAAAGCCCATTTGGAAAAGAGATCAATGAAGGACAAGGAAAAACAATTGATGTTGGAGAAGGGTCAACATCACATGCTCCTACTGGTATGGATGAACTTTTAAATTTAGCTCAAACTGTAAAGAGAAATATTAATTATAGAAACTTAGATCATTTACTTGCAATGGATGTGGAGAATTTGAGATCACTTGCTAATGTTCGACCCTAAAGTCTTTCTAAGAAGAGATCAATGAATATGGTAGCAAGAGAAATATTGGTTAAATTTGATAATTTTGGAACACTTGAACAAGCTCAATTGCTTTCACTTGTACTTATAAACAAAAAGTTGGAAGGGGCATTAAAATTATTGGGTATAGACACATCATCAAAGAAGAGAAAAGTTGTTGACATGCAAACTGATATGATTGAAAAAATTAAAAAAGGTTTGAACAAGCTAGTGGAGTGATCTCGAACTATAGATAAGACCATTACAAGGAAATTTATGTTGACATCCATTGTAGGTAACACTATGGGACGAAAAAGATAGATATCTTCAGTTTCATCTCAGTTTGGTTTTAATAGGAAAATAATATCATGGTATGTTAATAGGAGAATACTTTTGGATGATAGCACCTTGGAAGGCAATTGGGCAATCATGTGTAGAGCTCCTTGTTCTGATAGGATTGATGAAGGAATAAAAAATTTGGTCATGTCATTTTTGAATGATAATACACATCCTTTGTCAAACACTAGAGATGTTATCAGACATAGAATTTCAGCTAATCAATATGAATATCATTCGAAACATTGCTTGGACACAACACAACATGAAATGTATGTGTCATTTTGTAGTTCATATCCTAATATAAAGATTGGGAAAACTTTGTTTGAAAGATTGAAGCCATATTATATCAAGACAAACAAAGTGTTTGAAACTTGTTGTCATTATCATATTGAATTTGCTCTCCACTATCAGGTTTTTTGAAAGTTTGTAGAAGACACTTATGGTTTTGAAAATGCTCCTCCTACTAGACGAAGTGAGTTCATCTCATCCATTTTATATGACAAAAGAGATGATGTAGCTGGACAAATAAATTGCATAAAAGGAATATGCCAAACATGTGCTGATTTGACTCTTTTTTCTTTGAAAAATGAAAATATTGATGTAACAAAGATGGTAAATTGAAAGAGTTACAAATAAGTAAAGAATGAAATAAAATTTGGGAAATAATCCAAAAGGTTAGAATATGTTGAACATGAGATAAATGTTGGAGTATTTATGGAAAAAAATTTTAAAAATGATTCAACCCTACATTCATCATGCTTTTTTTGCAAAGTGGCAAGCACAACAATTAGAAACACTAAGATACAGTTTCCCACTTGGAACTATTGTATCAGTTGTTGATTTTGTAGAAAATTATTCTTTTGTTCATCAAAAGGCAATTCATTCAAAATACTATTTTCCAGAGAAAATTACTATTATGGTACATGTGTGTTATCGACACGCACAATTAGATTTGGATGGTATTCAAAGCACATTTGAAGCATGGGTCATCAAGAAGGAATATCATTTTTATATAAGTGATAATAGATAGCTTGACATTCATTATGTAGAACACTGCTTCAAGATGTTTTTTGCAAATTTGAAAGAAAGAGGTATAAAAATTGATAAACATTATGTTTGGTCAGATGGATGTGCTGCACAATTCAAATCATCGAGACCATTTTATGCACTATGTAGATATCATCATAATGAAAACATACCACATGTCTGGAGTTTCTTTGAGAGTGGACATGGAAAAGGTTAACATGATTGTGTCAGAGCTTGCATCAAACTTGCTATACGAAAGTATCAAATGAATTATAAGGGAGTGAATATAAAAAATGCACATGATGTGGTTGAATGGTGCAAGACACATTTCACACCAAAATGAGAATGACATGTCATCAGGATTGACTCAGGTGGTGCCATATATAAAATTTTCTAAGATAAAAGTTATGCAGACATTTTTAAATTATTTGAAAGTGTTTAAAAATTTTATGATATTTTTTAATCAAATTATATTTATATAGAATGTATTATATATACATTTGTTCAGGTGTGGATAGAAAAATTATGCATGGTTTCAATAGGATAGAAAAGATGTGATCTTTACATTCAGTTATGAGTAAGAATTGTCGCAGTTAGATGTTGAACACTAGGGACTACTCATGCTTTTGTTGTCACTACATTACTGAAAATTATGAGGAATGTATCAATCAAGACCGTGGATATGTAGGTGCATGGAATCTAGTACCACTAGCTGTTACTGATACATTTGATAGAGATGAAGATGAAAACTTTGATGATGTCCCTTTGATTTCTACTGATTATGATCATATCTCAGGATTGTTCAGAATTGGTAAGTATATATATTTCACATTATATCGTACATTGAGCTGCATGTATAGATAGATAGACAAATCTATAGATTGAACTAAGTAAATTTTAAGATCGCACACACATATATATAAATTGAATAAACATCAAAAAATAATCTTTCTTCTTATCTTTATCAGAGGAGACACTAGACATTAATATATTATCAACCCACTTGGGGCCAACCAAGATGTCAACCCTCCCCCCTTCCCCCCACACTCATGACCAATAAAGAAGATTTTATATTGGTTTCAAATAAATTTTAAGACATTGGAGGCTTGATGACCAACAAATTTCACCTCCTAAAGAAATATGATATCCTTATCGATCAACTTGTTGCACCAATCCCTGACAAAAAATTTCCTATCCTTCATTTCAAGACCTCTAACATTCCAACTAGCAATGTTTAGATTCATTTAGTAGGATGGTTGGGGTTTTTATGTTTCTTGTATAGTTTTCTAAAATACTGTGGAATCTCCCCATTTTTTGGGGGAGTGGATTTATTGTAATTAGGGTTTGAAAAATATTGTATGTCTAATGTTTTCCTCATTTTTTTTCTTAGTAACCTCCACAAAGGGAGGAGAGTCATATCTACAAGAGGCATCTTCCATCCCTACTCCATATACAACCAGCTCTTTCCCATCACTTTCATTGATGGTTGGAACACGGTCTTTGGGATCATTATCATTCTAGAACAACTTATTATTTTTTATTATCTTGTCTTCTCTCTCATTAATAGAGGCCAAGGAAATTTTTTGGCCATTTGGTCTTCCTTGGCCATCACCTCTAGTATTGGTCTCCGTGTGTAGTCTATTTCGATTCATGTCCCTGCCCTTTATAGGAACAACTTCTAGGTCATCCTCAAATAAATGATTTGATAATGAGATGCTATAATTGTTGCCTATGGCCACTCTCTCTCACAAGAAGGAGAACCATTTTCACCCTTGTTAGCTTGCGAATTACATTTTTTCGAATTAGGTTTCTCATTTGTATCATCATCTACATTACTCTTTTAAGGGATTACTTCCACCATTATTATGTTCATTTCTTTTGCAATGAAAACAAGCATTTAAATTAGCTAGAGTATCAATATCCCAACAAAACACTTCATCTTCAAAATTCAAAGAGATTTCCCCAACATTTCAGCCTTCGAGTTGAGCGCAATAAAAAACCTAGCATTTAGGTGGGGGAGGTTAACCCTTGAGTCTTCAATTTGAATCATGTTCCCTAGAGGTTTCAATATTTGTGGCAAGAAAGCCCAAAATTTCATAGGAACATTCTTAATTTCAAGCTAGTTAGGTGTAAACCTGGCAATGATGTTTTCCAAGTCCGCTTTAGGTGACCATGGAAATGATCGAAACAATGATTGCCCTACATTCCAGAAGCCCTTCTTCGAAAGTATTTCTTAGATATTAAAATTTTAAACACAACAACGAAAAGACCCTCAAGCATCATTCGACAAAAAATATTATATATGCCCAATTTCTTACCCCACCTATTGTTAATCTAGTCACCAAAAAGTTTCCTTGATGGAAGAGCATTAGATTCCATACATAAAATAAATCCACTACATTATTAAGTCTATTTTTCACACTTTTAATAGCTTTTAACATCTCATCATTAGGAGTGAGTAGGAGCATTTTCAAGGTAGAAGGAGAAGCCTTACCCTTTTCTCTCCCTCCAAGGCTTCTATCTACGATGATGCCTCCATCTTGTATTCCATGTTTTTCACCCCCAGTAATCCTTCTGGTACCACTCCACCAATTTCAATAACTCCTCCATTAAACATTATTGTCATAGGACACAACACCTTCACTTCTTTTGTCGATAACACAAATTTGTAAGATGATTTTGGCTTGTCTAGACCACTACTATTACCAGTTTCTTCACTAATACTTTGACCAACAATTTCTTCCCCATTATTTTGGGGGAAATTAATATCTCCTATAAGATATAGGTAGAGTAAATGAGCCTTGGGAGTCAATGGAAAAATCCACCTAAGTTGGAGCGATAAGTATATACAACCAAGGTATTTGATGCAGAGCTATGCAGCAAACAACCAAAACTAAGGTCTTCAATACCTTAATCCACACAATAATGGATCCTAGGATCAATTTGAGATCCTTTACCCACAACCGGGTACACTCTTCTAATGAGCCCTATAAGGAACTTGCCCTTATAGTTCCAATTCACCTTCCACAATGAGTGGATGCTGATTTCCAAAAGCCAATCAATTCAGGATCCACAACCAAAATGAATCTTCAGACCCACAACACCAATTTCTCACACTAGGCCTATAATCCTTGTACCCTTTCAAACCCTGATTTTGGCCTCTAGTTTCCAAAACTTCTTAGCAAGATAGGAAACTAATCACAGATCCAAACACTCTTTTGGATCCCCCAAAATACTCCCAAATCAATCAGGTTGATCCTGATCCAACACCCCCAAACTCTCACCAAGCACACAGGCCTAATTGATCAAGTTAGACTAGGTTCTTAATGAAGAATGAATAGGATGGGTTCTCAAGACCCCCAAACCTTTTTCCAATCCTTTTCACACCTTATTCAACCAAATTCAACAACTTACATGGATCTATGGGTCTCCTACATTGACTATCTCCACTTAGCCACTTCTTTCCTAGCCAAACACATAGAGATGTTTGGCCTAGGGCTGGCTTGAAAAACTATCAAGCCTTATCTCCACACCTCTAGCCTCTGGATTGCTTTAAACCATGCTCCTAAATTTCATTCCCCTTAGTTTCATGAGGATCCATTAATGGAATAGCAAGTTAGGGCTCCATTTCTCCAAGTCCCTAGAAATCAAGGATGTTCTGGATCACCCTAGCCAATTTACACACAACTCTCGACTAGTACATCCAAATGAATTAAAACCAAAAGAATTAACCTCTTAAAACTATTTTTTCTTACTCCTACAATGATTAATAAATCATTATCATATAGTACGAGGCTGTACAATCCACTGGTAACGCACAGATTTCTAGAATTTCAAGGTTTTCTCATTCCAATCTTCAAGCCTCCAATTACAATCTGATCTAACCCCTTGGTCAATCATTCTTCATGGATTTTAAATCCATTCCAACATTTAGAACCACCTGATTAGGTGTTATCAACCAATTTACAAGTTTTAAGCAACTTTTCTAAGTTGTCAAGCAACTTTTGAAAGTTGCATTACAATTTTTGCCATTTTTGGCTTTTAGGTTCTAACTAGGTCCTACCCAAACCTAGATGGATCTAACCTATCCATTCCAAGCCTAAAATATTAAATCCACTCAAAAATCATTAATTGTAAACATTTTAGACCTTTTGGTCCAATTGAGCAACTTGGCTTATAAGATCACCTAAGTGCCAATTGACCTCACACTTGGGCTTTTATTACATCCAAGGACCCCAAAAGGATCCTAACTCCTATCTACCCTTTCCTATCACCCATGCCTCATAGGAGTACCTTGGTGCCCTGTAGCATACTCCCTAGGCCAATAAAACTCAAGTCTCTTGAGTTGGTAGAGTGGATACCTGGTATCCCAACTTTTGAATTGCTGCTTCAGTTAGCCAACTAGCATCCTCTACTGGCTTATCTTTCCACTTGATTAGATACTCCAAATAGACCTGTCTCCTAGTCTTTTTACCTTCCCTCTTGTCCAAAACATACTCAATCTTAGGGACTTGGGTCTTAGGAAGGGCTTTGATGGTCTCATGATTATCCTTGGGTACTATGTCTTCACTTGGATTCATCACTTCAGGTCCCTTATAAGCATACAATTCAAAGATGTTAAAGGTGTTTGAGAGCCCAATATCTGATGGAAAATCCACCTTGTAAGCATTTTGACCACACTTTTGCAAGATCTTAAAAGGACCTATCTTCCTCATCATCAACTTGCTATGTTTACCCTTGGGTAATCTCTCCTTCTTCAGATGAACCATCACCATATCTCCTACTAAAAATTGGAGATCTCTCATCCTACTGTCTGCAGCCTCCTTATATTTCTTTGTCACCTTCTCCAACATGCTTCTTACCTCCTTGTGGACATCCCTCATAACCTCTGCAAATTCACTGGCCTGAGCACTATTCCTCTCCATGGATTTAACTTCTCTTAACTCCATCACACTCCTTGGATGGGTTTCATACACAATCTGGAAAGGGCTTTGTCCTGTGCTCCTATTCATGGAATCATTATAGGAAAACTCTACCTGAGCGGTGACTAAATCCCAAGTTGAGCCATGATCCTTGGTTAGGAACCTTAATATGTTTACAAGAGATCTTTTGACTACTTTGTTCTGACCATCTAATTGGGGATGGTAGGTAGATGAGAAGGCTAACTCTGTCCCAAGATTTTTCCACAAGGTCCTCCAAAAATGACCAAGGAACTTGGGATCCCTGTCTGAGACTATGGATAGAGGAAATCCATGTAGTCTTATGATCTTCTTGAAGAAGATCCCTGCAATATGTGAGGCATCATGGCTAGTCTTGCAAGGCAAGAAGTGAGCCATCTTAGAGAACTTGTCCACCACCACACACACACTATCATATCCCTGTTTGGTCTTAGGAAGACCAAGTACAAAATGTAAACTGACAGCATCCCAAGGCCTATTGGGAATGGGTAATGGAGTGTAGAGACCTGCATTTGAAGACCTGCGCTTTGCTCTTTGGCACACCACACATGCCTCCACAAATTTTTTGACATCTGATGGCATTCTAGGCCAATGGTAGAATCTCCTCACTAACTCTAGTGTCTTATCTAATCCAAAATGGTTTGCTAGACCCCCACAATGCTTTTCCTACACAATATTCTCTCTAAGTGATCCCCTAGGGATACACAGTTGACTTCCCTTGAAGATTAGTCCCTCCTACAACATATAGTCAGAGAAAGTACTATGATACTACCCTGTCATGTCCTCGAAGACTTGGTATGATTCCTTTAAGTCCTCATCTTCTTCATACATATCCTTGATGGAATGGAATCCCACATTCTCTAACCTTAGCTCTTGGATTGTCAGATTTCTCCTACTAAGGGCATCAACAACCTTGTTTGCTACTCATTTCTTATGCTTGATTGTGAATGTGTAGCATTGGAGATATTCCATCCACTTCACATGTCTATGATTCAACTTCTCCTGCCTATTCAAGAAACTTAAGGCATGGTTATTAGTATAAACAACAAATTATTTTGGCAACAAGTAGTGCCTCCACTTCCTTAGGGACTGAACCATTGCATACATCTCCAAGTCATAGGTGGAGTACCTTTGCTTTGCCTCATTTAGCGTCTCACTTAACAAGGCTATAGGATTTCCCTTTTGACTTAGGACTCCTCCTATGGCTCTATTGCTGGCATCACACTCAATGGTGAAGACTTTACCAAAGTCTGGTAGTACTGGGATAGGTTGTTCTACCACCTTCCTCTTCAAGAACTCAAAATCCCTATCAGCTTCTTGAGTCCACACAAATTGACATTTCCTGCCTCCCTTAATGGTGTCTATCATGGGGGCACTCACATTACTAAAGCCTCTAATGAATTTCCTATAGAAGCTTGCTAGGCCATGGAAAATTTTGACCTCACTTATTGTCCTTGGAGTGGGCCAATCTAATATGGCATCCACCTTTGATAGATCCATCTTGAGGTTTCCTTTGGAGATGAAAAATCCTAGGAAGATCAACTCCTCTTGCAAGAAGACACACTTGTCCAAGTTGATTCTCAACTTCTCCTCTAGAAATCTATTCAAAACTTGTTCCACATGATCCAAGTGTTATCCTTTGCTCTTTCTATAGATGAGAATGTCATCTAAGAAAACAACTACAAAGTGGTTAATTAATGGCTTAAGCACCTCATTCATGAGTCTCATGAATGTGCTTGGTGCATTTGAGAGACCAAAGGGCATCACCATCCACTCAAATAGCCCCTCATTGGTCTTGAATGTTGTCTTCCACTCATCTCCTTCCCTCACCCTGACCTAGTGATAACCACTTTTCAAATCCATCTTAGAATAGTAATTTTCCCCTCCTAGGGAATCCATCAAATCCTCCATTCTTGGCATTGGGAATTGGTACCTGAACAGTCTCACAATAGGTAGTGATAATCATGCCATTGTCTCTCTTAGGATTGATATATTCACACTAAGGATTACTTTTCTCATCATGAAATTCATTTAGATTGTCAACACAGGGAGGTGCACTTGAAATGGGACATCACAGTTTGTGCAATAAGTTCCTCTAAGAGTCATACTATCTATGCTAGAGGAATATAAAATGCATAAAAGAAACCTATGCTATTGCTATAGGAAAGTAAAAACACTTGGATAATTAATGAAATTATTGTAGAAAGCTTGTGAAATGAATTTAAGCCTGTCTAACAACTCAAAACATTCACTATGTCTATTTCTGCAAGTGCTGCAGGAACATGCACAGTAGTAATGTTGTAGGAGTAAAATAGTAATTTCTACTTGAAAGCACAGAAAATGTAGGAAGAAAATATAATATATCCTAATCTATTCCACCTCCCAAGTGGACCCCCTTGGTTGGCTTCTGCTAACTACTAACACAAAAGATACCTCAAAATCACTCTTCCATTAAATTCTTCTTAACTGGTTACATAACAATTGAACAGCTCATGAAGAACAGAAAAGAGAAACTTCTACTATATTGAATACATCATTCTATATTTCTCATCCTTACCTAACTTAAGTTGATCAAATCCCTTTATAAAGAGGATTGACGCTTATTGAAAACATAATAGAAAAGTTTGATTAAATCTCACCAAATAAGGAGATAAAACAACCACGACATATTACAATAAGTGTAGATAATAGAATAACAACACTGAGGGGATATAGCATAACCATTACCTATATCTTCTAGAATGACAACTCCTTCTTAGTAACGGCATATCCTTCGGAGTCGTGCTAGATTCTTCTACCATGGATGGTCTTCTAACACTCCTTCTTTAATGCGGTTGCACCACTCTTTAAACATTCCTTGTTTACCTGGCAGGTTAGTAGCATTTGGTGTACATATATACACAAGTCAACATTTCAACTCCTAATCAAATGTTAGAACATAGCTTAAAATAATTATATGAAGTGCTGCATTCTATATATAATAGTCAGCAAAACATGTCATTCTTACTACCCATAGTCTTTGTAGCTCTAGTTGTACTTAACATAAGTTCACATAGGTATAAGTCATAAATGTTTTGGAAATGTTCTATCAAAGCATAAAGAGTGTCAACAAAGCATGAAGATTATAACAAAATGGAGATAATAAATTGTCTCATCATCTTCCCCTACTAACAGAATGTTTGTCCTCAAGCATTGTATTTCTTGGCTATGGACCTGAAATCACTGATAGTGGTCTTCCCCTTCTTTCCACTCTTGAAAGTGTAGTAAAATCCCCTTGTTCTTTCCAAGTATTCTCCTCGATGCTCCTCAATCAATTGATCTAATCTAGTAGCATTGATGTCGTATAGGAGCCATAGGAGTGTAGGTGGTTGGAAGGATAAAGGCATCCATAGTTCCCTTCTGACCTGTCACCCCAACTACATATATTTAGTCACTCTATTCACAGCTGCTTCAAAATTAATTGGGTTTTGTGGCTCCGTTTTCCTAAAGGCCTCTAGCAATCTGTTCCATCAATTTCTGACCCCTACAAGAGCTCTTTGGGCTAAAAAATTGGGCAATCATTGATACTCTTTGTAGACCTTGTCTCTTAATGCAAATACTTTCTCCCTGATTTTAGGCTTCTATTTCCCATAGGTCAAATTGAGCCAATCCCTCACGAGAACATCAGGCTTGTGTGATTCTGCCCTCAAGGGTAAGGGTTTAGATTTCTCTAGATCCCTGTAATTGTTCAACTTCCTATCATAGTTCCCTTCATTATACATCCATGACATCATAGCCTTCAAATGAATATCCCCTATATAGAGAAAAGGATTCCACTATGTTTCATGTGGGATGACAAAGTTATGCAAATATAGCTCACATAATAAATTTTGTTGCTATGGGGGAAGAGTTTGATATATTCCATAGAAATCTTGGGCTGACTTGAATTCACAATCAATACCCTTCATTGTCATCATAATTTGAAACAACAAAAATTGTTCTTTTAAACAAATAGCATATACCCTGGGTGGGGGTCTGTAAGCCATGACTTGATCAGCTAGTTTTAGGGCCTTGTCCATTTGTTGTTTTTATTTCTTTTTCTGCTCCTTAAGAGCTTCAATCTCCTCATCCTTATCAAATATCTCTTTATGCATTTGATCTCTTTCCTATTTCCACCAGGTCTTTTGAAAAACAAAATGATTATATAGATTAAAGAGTACAGACTAAATTGTTGGTGAGGGAAATTCTTGTAGTTGAGCTTTCTTTTTCTTTTCTTTGGCAGTTTTCTAAAAATACTCAGTGAACCAAGTTGATCTGTAGGGTAAAATGGAGACATTGATGTATGCAGGGTGCTGCAGAGGATTCGTTTGAACATTCACAGGAATTCTCTCTTGTGGTACATCAAGACTTGGCTCAGACATTCCATGGTCATCATGTGGCATGCTACTACTAGGTTCTTGCACATTGTGAGACTCCTCCATAGTTTGAGGTTCTATTTACCTAGGTGAGTCATTAGGAATGTACTTAATAGAAGGTTCTAGAGTAGGTTTTGACACATTTTTTTTTCCAGTGGATGGTGGAGACACTTGTCCTCGCATGCGAGGGCTTCTTCGTACTGTTGGTTCCTCAACCACTGCAATTTTCCTTTTGAGGGATCTTTTTGGCTCTTGTGTTGCAAGAGTAGGTGCTGCAGGAATAGACACTGCAAGACTCAACCTTTTTCTTTTATTTATTTTAACTAAAAGGTTTTGAATTTCACCTTCTAGGTTAGGGATTTCTTTTTCAACTTTTTGTTTTCCTTTCTTTGCGGAAGAAGTGGGAATATTACTTTCTAGAGTGGACTCAGAAGACTTGTTTTCTGGGGACAATTCTGGTTCTTTTTATTTTGCATATGTTTTAAGAGTAGGCTCAGAAGACTCTACTTCATTCTCTAGAGGTTGAGCAATAGGGTTAACTTGGGGTTGCAAGGCTTTAAACTAAACAAATTCTGTCCAGGACATGGGAGAGACATCCCTAAGGGATTTTTCAACCAAAAGCTTTATTAGGGCATGGTGTCTTATGGAATTTGCATTACCCTTTTGTGTTTCCTCAACACTAATGCTTAACATATTATAGAGAAAATTAGGAAAATTGACCTGAATATTATGCCTTATACAACTAAGAAATTTGAAATGATGGGCATGCAAGTTGGAGAATCTCCCTTCATAAGTTAAATACCTAATAATGTGGGTGGCCAATTTTGGAAATGGTGGCAGAAGAGACAATCTCTTGCATCCCTACTTAGTAATTTCAAGCGGAGGATCATGCGGTCAGGAGAATTGATCTCAAGATGACCTGGTGTCATGCTCATTAGGATAGTGCTCTCCGATGACTAGCAACTCAATGACCTCTACAATTATTTCCTCAGTGGAAACAACTGTTAAACCCCACACATTTGCTTATCCCTCTTCAAAAGTGCCCATAAATTCTATTGTAACCTCCTCATTAAATTCTGTCAACTGGAGAAAATACCCCAGTCAGCCGCATGCATTAAATCTGTGAACTGCTTCAACATCCACCAATAAAATACCATGGTGAACCGATTCATGTCTCTGTAGTTGTCCACCCATCTTAGTAAAGCCCATTCTTCAATTTTCTGCTCTCTAATTTACTGCTAAATTTTGGTCTTTGTACACTTTGCAAATACCTTCTTCTTGAAATGCATTTGCAATTCTTGAAAATACTTATTTTTTTGCTTACATTACCTCGGTTATGCCTAACATGAACAATAATAATGACATTGATTATAGAGGACATCATAACTTTAAGTGTGAGTTATCTCGCAATTTAATTATGGTCCTTTCTAGTCATTTCAAGCTCAAAAAATTAGAATTTGAAAGTATGGAAAATGTATAGGATTAATAGAATTAATAGAATGTAGCCTAAGTACAACATTGATGTGACAAGGATGTGACTGGAATGGCTTAGGAATGACACTTGGAATTTATTACACTTCCCCTTCCCCCTATGAAACATTAACAATTGTCCTCACTTGATAAATTTAGCACGAGATTGGGAAATTGGCATAACGCCTATATCATACATGTAATGCAGTACTAGATATAATTATTAAAACCTGTGTGCTAAAAGTGAGTAAGGATTGAGGGAGTTGTACCTGGGAGTTATTTTTCATACACATGAATGAAAGTGGATGAGTGTTTGCTGATTTCGGTGGCCGCATGCGATTTTTGATGTGGTCTTTATTGAAAGCATTAAAAATAGAATTTGTGGGTGACGTGGATGGTGAGTGGGTGGTAGATAGAGAAATGAGATGAGTTGGAGAGAAGAAGAGAGAAAAGTGAATGAAGAAATGTACCTCATATGAAATTAAGCTTTATTATAGTTGATTTTTGAAGGCATGTTATGGAGAGGCTGCAGGAGGAAGGTTTACACCTTCTGCTGTAGGAACTGATACCTGAGTTGTTTTTTAACTTGGTGTGCTGAACTATTGCATGAATTCTTCCTTGGTTTGAGGCTTGTGATACAGGCACAAGAGGTGCCCATTGACAAGTAGTTTAAATTGGACTGGATCAAGTGTGGTCAATTAGACTACTCCATTGTCAAATGCATATTCTATTTCATATGCTCCCAGCCATCTAGTTTGCAGCTTTCCTAGATTCTCCTTGAACTGAGAATCATATAATAGAGCCCAATCTCCTGCTTGAAAGTGCTTATTCTTGATATGTGAATCATGCCACCTCTTTCTCTGGTTCTAGATTAGCTATTTTCTCTCCAATGCATATTTTCTCATTTCATCTAATGAGTTGAGATGGATGAGGCTTTCTGTTTGTGATGTAGGAAGATTGATGTTCAACTCCAGAGCTGTGCGCAATGTTTTGTACTCAAATTCTATAGGTAACATTGCTACCTTTCCATGTACCAACTCAAATGGTGTGAACCATGTAGTTGTTTTCCAGGTTGTACGATAAGCCCAGACTGCTTCAGTTAACTGGCTGCTCGAATCCTTGCGATGCAATTGCACTATTTTTGTTAATATGGTCTCTATTTCTCTATTTGTCACCTCTGCCTGTCCATTTGCCTATGGATGGTAAAGGTTAGACTTTCGATGCCTTATACTATATTTATTCATTAGCTCAGTGATCAAATTTGAATTGAATTGTGGTCCTTGGTCTATTACTAGTTCTCTGGGAACTTCAAAATGATTAAAAATGTCCTCATGCAGGAATTTTTCTACTTTTTGATCTCTAGCATTTTGCATTGCTTTCACTTCCACCCACTTTGTCAAATAATCTGTGCATACCAGGATATAAGATTTTCCACTTGATGGAGGATCAATTGGGCCTATGAAATCCATTCCCCATTTATCAAAGGGTGTTATCACCACTTGTGGATTAAGTGGCATCTCATCTGATTTTGTTGGGCAACCCATCCTTTGGCATTTATCACATTTTTTTGTATAATTGGTTTCATATTTGTGTAGTGTTGGCCAATAATAACCCATTGTTAAGATTTTTAGGGTTGTTCTCTTTGCTGTAAAGTGACCTCCACATGGTTCATCATGGCAAGCATGGAGTATGTCATATATTCCATCTCTCACACACCTTCTTATAATCTGATCTGGACCAGTGTAGAAGAGATTGTTATCTATCCATGAAAATTAGAATCTTTTCTCTGCAAGCTTTCTTCTTTCTTTGGGTGAAAAATGTGGGGCATCTTATTTTCTGCAAGATAATTGGCTATGTCAGCATACCATGGATTTTTGATTGCTATGTGGAACAAGTGTTCATCAGGAAATGTGTCTTCAACCTGAGTAGTGTCTTCATCAGCATTTTGAAGTCTAGAAAAGTAGTCAGCAACTACATTTTCCTTCCATGGCTTATCAACAATTCTTATATCAAATTCCTGCAATAGTAGAAGCCATCTTGCCAATCTGTCTGTTATAGCATGTTTGTTCATCAAATATTTTATTGTTGAGTGATTAGTGTGAACAAAAATGGGATAGCTTGTTACATAGTGTTAGAATTTATTCAGTGCATAAACTACAGCTAGGAGTTCTTTTTCAGTAACTGTGTAGTTTAATTCAGGTCCATAGAGGCTTTTACTGATATAGTAAACTGCATTCTCAGGGTTACTAGACTTTTGTCCTAGCACAGCACCTATGGCATAATTTGATGCATTTGTATGGATGTGGAATGGGATAGACCAATCTGGTCCTTCTAGGACTGGTGCAGTTGTGAGAAGTTTCTTGAGTTGCAGGAAGGACTCATCACATGCTTGTGTCCATATAAACTCAGCCTCTTTTGTTAGCAATGTGTATAGAGGACAAGCTATTTGACTGAAATTTTGAATAAAGCACCTATAGTAGCTAGCATGTCCTAAGAAAGATCTTACATCTTTTTGTCTAGTAGGGGTAGGTAGTGTAAGTATTACCTCTACTTTGGCTGGGTCCACTTGAATTCCTACTGTTGAAATAAAATGCCCAAGTACCACTCCTTCCTGCATCACCATAAAGCATTTCTCACTGTTAAGGGATAGATTATGTTCCTTACATCGGATTAGCACCTTTCAAGATTCTTCAAGGCCTCTTCAAATGTCACTCCAAATGTTGTCAAGTCATCCATATATATCTTCATACAGTCATGTGATATGTCAGAAAAAATATTAATTACAGCCCTCTGAAATGTTGCTAGAGCATTACACAACCCAAATGGTAAGACAAAGTATGCATGTGTTCCCCATGGACATGTGAATGTAGTCTTCTCTTGGTCCTTTGGAGAAATGCTAATCTGGTTGTATCTTCTATATCCATCAAAAAAGGAAAAGTACTTTTTACCTTCTAGAGTATCAAGTACCTGATCAATGAATGAAAATGGGAAGTGATCCTTCTTGGTAACTTTATTTAATTCTCTGTAATCTACACAGATTATCCACTTGCCCCCCTTTTTGGGCACTATAACTAATGGTGATACCCATTTACTATCAGATATAGGATATATAAAGCCAGCATCTAGCAATTTTTGTAATTCCATTTTGACTATCTCTCTTAATGTTGGGTTAATCCTCCTTTGAGGTTGATGGAGTGGTAGGCTTCCTTCAGTGATATAAATTATATGAGTATAGAGTATGGGACTTAACCCCTTCATGTCCCCATAATCCCATGCAAAGGCTTTCTCATGTGTTTGCATCAATTTAGTTAGTTGCTCTATTTGTTGTGAAGGTAGCTTATTATTTACATGGAGGTTATGACCCTTGGAAATCTCAATAGTAGTTGTAAGGTCAAGCATGGATACTTCAGGGATAGGACTTGTATTTACCTCACAAGGTAACAGCTGATTGATGATATTGGGTTTGGAAGGTAAAACATAGTTCTCAGAATTCTCTTCATATGTAATTAACTCCAACATAGAACTCTTAGATATATCTTTGATTTCAACACGATCATTATTAAGAATGCTCTGAATAACTTCGTCTTCCTCTTGCAGCTTTAGAAAAGATTGCCTATGTAACATCATGAGCTGAACCACAAAGTTCAATTCTTCTTCCCCATATCCTAAATTTGGCCATATAGGTGTACTTAAATCTGGATGAGGTTGTGCTGGTGGATACAATGCTAGTTTCTTAGTGGCTTGCCCATCTGAAATTGTCATGTCTTCTAACCTACAACTAATGTTTGCATCAGCTATTTCCAACCATGAATGTCCTAGAATAACAGGGTAACCAGCAAGATTGACCTTTGGTGATAGAATCATGAAATCAGTAGGGTACTCCCAAGAATCTAGGGCTACTATTATGTCTTCTATCATTCCATTAGGGGTGACAGTAGAGTTGTCTGCTAATTGCAATATTTTTGGAGTAGCTCATAACCCTTCTATGCTCATTTTGTTCATAGTGTCCTTATTCATTACATTAATGGCAGCACCTAAATCTATTAATCCATTTTTGACAGAATGACCATTAATGATGATGTTCACAATTGGACTCCCTAGATCTGAATATTTTGGAATTACAAGTTTTCCCAGCATAATATTAGTTAATTTCCCTATAACATGAACTATTGTAGGATCATTTTTCTTCCTTCCAAGATTTTTAAGACAAGCTTCTTTTATTTCCTTACCATAGATAGTGACATCCTTTATTGCTTGAAACAAGTGAATCTAGATTTCCATGTTCTTTAATTGGTCCAAGATGTCAAATGGGTGGTCTTCTTTTTGTATAGGTTTGTCCAGGCTGATTCTATGAGGAAAAGGAGGTTTAACTAATGTCTGAACATTAGTGGAATTAGAAACATTAGCCGGAGCAACTATACTTGGAAAAGCATTCTCTGGGAGTGGTACTGATGTTGTAGGAAGGTCTAGTACTTCATTAATAAGAGGTGGTTCAAGTGCAAGAAAGGTAGTACCAGATCTTAGATGTATATCAGCCACATTAAGTGCATAGGCGGGGTACTATTTGTACACACTAAAATGGTGCACTTCTATGAACCATTACATGCAAGGTTGCTCAAGAATGAGGCCTCACAAAGCGAATCATAGCTCTCTATGCATGGAGTTGCAAGGGACTATGATGTATTTGCTCTTAGCTAGAGCTACAAGCTTGTGACCTTGCTAGTCAACCACACAACGAGAGATTCAAATGAGGACAAGGGCAAGAGTGCCAATATCCTCAAGAATCACTATGAAAATGCAATGCAAGCTAGTCTATGGAAATGAAAATGCAATGCAACTAAGCTATGAAATGGAAAGAACAAGTGTTACAAATCCATCCTATTAAGCTATGTGAAATTATGCTATTGCATGAAAGGAAATCTAAGCTATGAAAGCCATGAAAAATGAAACTACTTATGCAAGAATGTAAACTAAACTATGAAGCAAATGAAAAAATCTAAAGTAGGATGCAACAATGATCTCTAAAAAGCTTCAAAGTCTTCAAGGATTCCTATAGCATAAGGTTAGCATAAAAATGTGATATATGCAAATGAAGGAGAGAGCTTTCCTTTTATAAGAAATGAGGTGAAATGGACCATTGAGATTAAGAGGCAAAAAGTCTTAATCAGCGGTGGAGCTTGAAAGAGGAGCAATCCATGTGCACAAGTATCCTCCAATAGAAAAATAGGAGTTGACTTTATGTCCATATGAGACAAAAAGTGTTTTCTTCTTTTTATAAAATAGGAATAGTGCTTTATTTATGCAACTTAGGATAAGATGAAAAGGTGGGGCTTTTTATTTATTAAAAGGGGAGGAAATATTCATTTTAATTAAATAAAGACTTATGATAAATGGTTAGCCCAAGGATAAAAATCTAATATATGATCAAATTTAAGATTTAATCAAGAAATTGATAATGTTGAAAATATTGATTATTGATAAAATTGATTCAGGATCAATAAATCGAATAAATGGGGCCCAAAGTCTAGGCGACCATTTTTGGGTGCATACATTTGCCCCTCTTTGACTAATGTGTGATCGATTTGGGAACACATGTAGTCAAAGAATGAAGTTGAAATGTGAGATCGATCTGGGATCACAAAACAACTCAGATGTGAGGTTGATTCGGGATCATATCCGAACAAAGCATAAACAAAGGCCTTTGAACATGAGGTCGATTCGGGATCACATTCGAAGTAAGAGATAAGAATCTCAAATTTGAGCAAAAGCTCACAAAAGATGTCTGAATCAGGAAAATCAAGGAATTGGGGATGAGAATCCCATAAATACTGCCCCCTCGGAATCAAAATCAAAATCAAGTAGAGGAGAGAGAGAAAATTGATAAGGTTGATCAAATCATAATAAAATCACAATCGAAGGTAAGGGTCAATAGGTTAACCATTAGGCAATGAAACATGCCCCAGTGAGGAAGTAGAAGAATAGAAATAGAAGACTAGAAACAGAGTGAATGAAAGACTAGAAAATATGAGAGACATGGAAGGAAGAAATTCCACCAAAGATTGAAGAATTATGCCTCAAAAGGTCAGTCAACTGCGTAGAAGAATGAGAAAATTTGGAAACGCGACTTAGATTTTGATTTCGAGTCTAAAAATGGATAGAAAATGATGTGATATGAAAGACCAGAAATGAAAGATATGATCAAGAAGAATAAAAAAAAAATGAGCACAGTGGACCAACTAGTCCGCGTAAGATGAAAAAAAAGAGAGCTCTCTCCATATGCAAGGTGCAGAAACTAAACTAACATGAACCTAGAAATGCAAGCTACTATGAAAGTGGTTGACTTGCAAGGTCACAACGCTTATAGACATCTAATTATCATCGAGCGTTATTGGTAGTGTCGTAAGATCATACAATGCACACTAGCATAACTATGTGGATATGAATATGATCTTTATCAGATAGAAATGTGGAAATCTCACCTAGGCATCAAAGACATGTAGGTCCAGATGACTAATGTAGTGAGATCACCTAAGTTTGATATGGCGAGATTATGCTTGTATCAAGACACATGAAAGTCAGGATAACTAGAAGCATGCACTCGCAAAACAATCAAGGATAATACCTTGTCAATCCATAGTGTCAAGTAAGACCAGCATAAATGCTCATGACAGTTAGGATCAACAAAATATACCCACAAGCAGATAAAGAAATAAAACATGTTCTCATACCCTCAGTCTTCTAGCTATGCATCATCGAAAACTTGTCAGGGAGAGACCACTTATCAAAGAAATCCTCATAGACAGCACACAAAGAAAAATAAAGTCATCATATCTCAACAAGTTGATTGTTTAAGTGCGTGTGTGTTGGTCATAGAGTCAAACTCTGATCATTGCATCTGCAAATGAGAAATATCGCATCAAACTTAGACTATTGGGTAAGACATCTGATAAGTGTTAAAAAAATACTCGACGCAAGGGTAGTGTTGAAAAACACTGTTTGGGGTGGTGTTGAAAAACACCTATTGTGAAATGCCCCAAGAGACAAATGCACCTAAAGGACCTATGCTAATAGTTATGCCCCCTAGACAAAGATAAAGACCAATTCCAGACCAAGTCAAATAAGGTCAAGACATGATGGAAAGGCTCAATGTCGAGGACGCATGCTAACAAATAGGAGTGCAAAGGCCTCAAGTAGCGCCTGTTTCCAAGTTTTCACCACTTGGATTTTTATTGCAATTTTTCTCTTTTTTCATTTTTTAATTTTTTTGTATTTTTTCAGGACTTTTTATGCTTTTTAGGATTTTTTCAACATCATATATCAATTTTTTTGGTATTTTTTTAGGATCATAAAATATGTACAAAAGATGCCCCCAGACAGAAATGGGCATCAAGAATAGAACTTCTTGAGGTGCAAAATGTTGATGGGATCAGGGAGCTATTCTCCATCTGGATCTGATAGTAAATATGCAACTGTACCAAAAGCAGCTGTGATGACATATGGTCCAAGCCAATTAGGTTCAAACTTACCCTTTTGTTCTCTGTTCTGTTGGTTCTTAGAGTTCTCTCACAAAACAAGATCACCTATTTGAAACTTTCTAGGGAAAACCTTCTTGTTGAATGTCTTGGACATACGCTTCTGATACACTCTCATATGGTCAAAGGAAGCCTTATGCTTCTCATCTAAAAGTTCTAGTTCCTGTAACATCATGGCGTGGTAATCCTCATCTGTTATCAATCCTTTGAGTGAGACTCTGAGTGATGGGATCTCTACTTCTAAAGGTAATACCGCTTCAGTGCCATAGGTAAGGGCAAAAGGCATGGCTCCTGTAGGTGTGTGAATGCTTGTTCTGTAAGTCCATAGTGCTAGATTGATTTGCAAGTGCCAATCCCTACCATTCTTGTGCACTGTCCTATGAAGAATTTTAAGAATGGTTTTATTAGAGGCTTCTACCTGTCCATTTCCCTATGGAAAATAGATGGAGGACCAATGTTCTTAATTTTAAACTTCTTGCATAAATGTTTTAGGTCCTTGTTCTTGAATTGACCTCCGTTATTAGTGATAATCTCAGAAGGCACTCCAAATCGGCAAATAATATGATTCAAGATGAACAAAGAGATAGTCTTCCCTGAAGCAATAGAAAGTGGCACAGCTTCCACCCATTTTGTGAAGTAGTCAGTGGTAGTAATAATGAACTTATGTCCACCTGATGAGTTGGGATGAATCTGCCCAACTAGATCAAAGGCCCAGCGCTGAAATGGCCAATGAGAAACAGAAGGAATCAGCTCCCTACCTGGAGCATGAATCAGGTTTCCATATTTCTGACATTTTTCACAAGACTTAGCAAAGGCTACTGCATCTATTTGCATCGTGGGCCAATAATACCCTACCCTAAGCAACCTTCGAGCCATGGCAAGACCATTAGAATGTCCACCACAAATGCCCTCGTGGATGTCAACTAACGCTTGGTCGGATTCCTCCTTTTCCAAGCACCTAAGGAGTGCCCCATCTAAACCCCTCCTATATAAATCACCAGAGATAAGGGTGTGGTGAGAGGCATTACGGATGAGGTTTCAGCGTTTAGAACGGTTGAAAGTGTTAGGGATGATGCCATCGCGAAGATATGAATAGATAGCACCATATCAGGAAGATTCATGTGTGACGAGGGTACAAATGACATGACTTTCAGATGAGTCAAATATGGGATGGTGTAGCTCTTCCACTAGAAATTCAAATCTTGATTCATGTGTTTCCAACTGAAGGAGTGAAGCTAATGTGGCCATAGCATCTACAGCTTTGTTCTCCATCCTAGGGATTTGTTGAAATGTCACAAATGTAAAGTAGCGTCTCAATGAGTCAACCATCTTTTTGTAGGGTATCAATTTATCATCTTTGGTTTGATACTCCTCATTGACTTGGTTGATGATTAATTGAGAATCCCCAAAGACATGTAACTCTATTATGTTCCATTCTATAGCCATTCTCAATCCATTGGTTAAAGCTTCATATTCTACAATATTATTTGTACATGGGAATAAAAGTTTGTAAGACTTTGGAATATTGTACCCATGCGGAGAGACAAATAATACTCCAGCACCTGATCCATTTTGCATGTGGGAACCATCAAAGAACATTTTCCAAGTGCGAGTAGTCATATACAGGATGTGTTCATCTAGGAATTCCACTTGAACAGGTATACTATCCTTAATTGGGAAATTAGCTAATTGATCGGCAATAGCTTGCCCCTTTATGACCTTTCTCTCAACGTACTCTATATCAAATTCAGTCAAAACCATCATCCACTTAGCAAGTCTACCTGTGAGAGCAGCCTTACTAAGCAAGTAGTTAAGAGGATCAATTTTTGCAACCAAATGTATAGTATGAGCAAGCATATAGTGTCACAACTTTTGAGAAGCAAACACCACTGCAAGACAAGACTTCTCAATGTTATTATAATTGATCTCATAGGAGACTAGAGTACGGCTGATATAGTATATGGCCCTTTCTTTCCTAGTATCATCTAATTAAGCCAACAATGCCCCCAAGGAAGACTCTGTTGCTGAAATGTATAAAATCAATGGTCTCCCAGGAATAGGCGGCATCAAAATTAGAGGATTAGCTAAATACTATTTTATTTGATCAAGGCTCTTTTGGCAATCCTCATTCCATACACAAGAAGCACCCTTATGCAGCGTCTTATTAAAGGGTTGTGCTCTATCTGCCAGCTGTGAGATAAACCTCCTAATTGACTGGAGTCGGCCCTGAAGACTTCTCATTTGACTAATGTTTCTTGGAGGTGGCATATCTAAAATTGCTTGGACCTTTTCGAGATCAACCTCTATACCTTTTGCTGATATTATAAATCCTAAGAGTTTGCCTGAGGTGACACTAAATGCGCACTTCTTTGGATTCAATCTGAGTTGAAACTATTCCATGCGATCGAGAATTACTTCCAAATCGGGAAGGTGTGCATCCCTTTTTCTTGATTTAGCCAAAGTATCATCCACATAATCTTCCATGTTCTTATGCATCATATCATGAAAAATTGTGGTCATAGCTCGTTGGTATGTTGCTCCTACATTCTTTAACCCAAATGGCATGACGTTCCAGTAATAGGTTCCCCATGCACATGTGAACGCTATTTTCTCTTGGTCTTCGAGAGCTATTTTAATTTGATTATATCCTGACAAACCATCCATTAGAGAGTATATTTCATAGCCCGCTATCATGTCCACTATCATGTCAATGTTTGGAAGTGGAAAATCATCCTTTGGGCATGCTTTGTTTAAATCTCTAAAATTTGTGCATACATGAATGGACCCATCATGTTTGGAAACTGGTACTATGTTTGAGATCCATTCTGCATAATCGATGGCTCTGATGAATCTAGCTCTCAAAAGTTTTTCTAATTCCGCTTTGACAAGGAGAGCTATATGTGGATGCATTTTTCTGAGTCTTTGTTTCACTGGTTTGACTCCTGGAGCTATGGATAAGTGATGCATTATAAGATTTGTGTCAAGCCCTGGCATGTCTGAATAGGTCCATGCAAAATTAATTTTCTTCTTTTGTAAGAATTGTATATATGCTTTGGTTTCTTCTTCTGATAAAGACTGAGCAAGATGAACTATTTGAGGAGCTTCTTCTGTGTTCAAATTAACTGGTTTTGTTGGCTCAATCAATACTGATGATCTATCCTGAAAATAACTGGGCAAGTTATTAAGTACTCCATCCTTAGGTACCTCAAAGAGGTTTTCACCCTCAGATATGTCATCTCTTTTTACTATTTTTGGTTCTGATACCGCCACAAAGTGGTTTTCGCCATCAGACCTATTTTTCTTTCTTTCTTTTTCTTTTATTTTTAGACTGAGGTACTTAATATTAGGCTCCGTCATACTTGTTGTTGGTTCACTGGTGGAAGAAGCCATAGGTTCAAGAGCATTCAGATAGTAGGCAAGTTCATAGTCATTCTTAAAAGTGAGGAATCTAGGCTCTTGATGGTGCTAAGACTAGTCAATTAGGTCATAGTGAACAAGGGGTAGGTCAATGACTAGTTCAATGTTATTTATGTGAAAGGTGTTATCTCTGATGACCATACAATCAGGATTCATCAAGTCCCCTCCTAAGATACTCAAGTCAAGATTTGTCCTACCAAACGAAGCATCATCCACTAAGGCAATTCGAAGAGTACAATCCTCTAATCCTACACTAAGCTCATTGGTCACATCAGGTTGGGTACTATAAGTATGGACAACATCCATGTCCAAATCAACTGTTGCATCTGAAAGTGAGTCTCATTCGTACTCATGTGAATCTATGTCTGAATCATCATTTGGGCCTCGTGATGTAGAAGTCTCAAGGTTGGGAAAGGTTTCCCCTTCTCTAATGCTAGCATTGTTACTATTCATCGCAGCTAGGATAGCAACACTGTCCATTGTCAATCTAGCATTCATATAGTCACTATCCATCACAGCTGGGATAGTAGGACCGTCAATTATCAAATCTTTTGAATCTCCCCAAAGGAGATTTGTTGAAGGCACCCAATCATCAGACATGTCTTGTTGATTAGAAAGATCAGGTGTGTAGTCTGAATCACTGTCACTGTCCGTTGCAGCTGGGACAGGGACACCTTTCTTCTTCTTATTTTCAAAACCTAAGCCAACTGTTGACTTATTCTTTCATCCAAAAAGGGTATGGTTAAGAGGCTCAGCTTTAGCATCCAACCTATGGCTAAGGGGACCATATCCTGGATAACCCATATTCTTAACCAATGTATACCCTCGCCCATAAGCTGTAGGTGAAGGAGCAAAGTTTTCATTGTGTTGGTATTTTTCCTCATGATAGATCCAGTCTCTTACAGCAACTTCCTCTTTCTCTTCCTAAATAGGAACCGAAGACTCAACAAATTTTCCAACTAATGTCATTGCTGATGATGAAGGTTTCATATTTGGTGATGGTTTCCCATAAGACCTAGGAGAGATTGGCATTTTTGTAAAAGAATCAATTTTATAATCTCCCATCCCAAGATCTATGGTCTTAAACTTCTGCTTGCATTGTTCAAGTGAAATACTAGGACTGTCAGCTTCCCTATTCAAAGGTACATGTGATCTAGCAGAAATGTTATTAACTAACAAAGCACTATCTCCAGGTATGCAAATTTCTACACCATTATGGAGAAACTTAACACACTGGTGATATGTTGATGGGACTGCTTGCATTTCGTGAATCCATGGCCTACCTAGCAAAATGTTGTAGGCTAAAGGACCAACATCAACAATTTGAAATAAGATATCCTTTTCTACTGGACCAATGCGGATAGGCAAAACAGTCAATCCCTTAGAACTTCTTTCTGCTTCATCATATGCTTTGATTGTAATCTTTTTCCTTGTGTCAATGACGTCTTCAGAATATCCTAGAGCCTTCAACAAACTCATGGTACAAATATTGAGCCCCACACCCCCATCTATCAATACACGCCTGACATAGGTTTTATGAATCATGACTTCGATGTGTAAGGCCAAGTTATGTGGGTGACTGATGGATTTGTCGTCTTCTTCTGAGAAAGTGAGGTAATGAGGGCTAGCCAAATGGTTGACCATATTCTGGAATTGATCAATATCTAAGTTGTTAGGGACACTGGCCGCTCACAAAGCGTCCTCAAGGACATGCTTATGCTTAGGGGACAATTCTAAAAGTTCAAAAATAGATATCTATTGGTGTACGTTGTAATTGGTCAATAAGGTTATAATTGGAATCAGGACCAACAGCAGATTTAGGAAGAACACCCTTGGACATGGGCTACTTAGACTTGCTAGAGCTAGGACCTCTGATAATAATGGGAGCTTGAGCCTGACCCCTAGTGATAGCATTGAGAGATTGGGGCATCCTTCATGAGTGAGGACCTCTCAGCACCACAACGGGTCCTTCATCAGGCATAGGAGTTGAATCCACATCATATCCATAAGGATCTTTCCCTCGCATCATGTTGATATTATCATCAGCCGCTTCAAGCATATTAATAACATTTTCAGCATTAGTGTAGGCATAGTTGATAGCAGCTTTGCCCTGCTTGTTGTTAGAATTTTCTCCTTTTTCATATTTGGGCAAGGGTTCTTTAAAAGCCTTATGATCCGCATTAGTAGTTAAACCATCAACTTGTAATCGCCCACTTTCAATGAGGTCTTGGACAAGATGTTTAAGCCTAAAACAATTTTCTATATCATGTCTAATTCCATTGTGGAAGACACAAAAGGCTTTCTCATCCCACCAATGAGGTTTAGGATCGGGTATGCGATGCTTGGCAGGATCCTGAGGTTGCGCCAAATTATGAGCAATTAGTGTCTTGAAAATGTCTGCATAGGAGTCCCCAAGTTTGGTGAATTGTCTCTTTTCCTTCTTAGGTTTCTCTTGATACTTGGGTTTATTCTCTTGTTGTCCTGAGGACGCTTGCAGCTTCATGGCTTGCACCACATTGGAGAGATTAAGAACTCCTTCATTCTTAGGTTGTGGTGAGTCAACAACTCCGTCATTGACTACCTATTTATTCTTGTTCCAATAGGAGTTCTTTTTGTCCTTATAACCATGATTGTTGTTGTTTTGGCTATTGTTGTTATTAGTTGATTTAGCCAAAATTCTTTGTTCTTTTAGGACATCTTCTATGTGACATGCCACGTCTACCATGGTATCAAAAGAATTAAATGGTATCTTTCTTACCTCATACCTTAATTCTGGCACTAAGTTACTCACAATGATGTCAATTCTTTCCTCCTCAAGAATTGTCCTTGGATATTTTGAGCATAAATGTCTCCATCTTTGTAGGAAAGTGACAAAAGGTTCTCCTTGATTTTGTTTAAGCTTGCACAAATCAAGCATTGTGACCGACCTTGATAGATTATAAGCAAAATGCTGAACAAATCTTTGGATGAGTTCTTTAAATATCTTTACTGGAGGAGTAAGGTTGGTGAACCATTCCATGGCTTGACCTTTGAGACTCCTCGAAAATAATCTCATCAAGTAGGATTCTTCATGATGAAAAGAAAAGCTCATTATGTAGAACTGTCAAACATGGTCATGAGGGTCACCAACGCCGTCATATTTGTCATAGGTTGGAAACTCAACTTTCTTAGGGAACTCAACCAACACCACACTCTTGTCAATCGGGTTGGGACATATGGAGTCCAAATTAAATGTGCTCTTAGGAGCCCTCATCCTTTCTATGTCCTTCTGCATTTGCATGATCACCTCATTAGTTGAAGGATTCTATTTCTTAATCTTTTGGTGGACATCAAAATCATATGGAACTTTAGCACCTTTGTTGATAAGGCTTTCTAGGAATTGATCCTTGTTTTGTTCCACATATCGTTCTACATATGCTTGAAAGGATGGTTCTTGTTGCATAGTCATAAAATCCATATGATCAAATTTGGCATAACTTCCTCCATGTTGTGAGCCATGATGTGCTCGTTGGGAGGGTTGCTTTGAATGTCTATGAGGTGATCGTCTCCTATGAGGATCATATTTTGAAGCCCTTCTTCCTCTAGGGCTCAGGGATCGTGAGGGTGTCCTTGATCTTCTTCTAGGACTTGGCGAAGGGGTAGATGGGGGTGAGTTGGTCCCACTATTGGTACCCCTCCCATTGAATCGATTTTGGAGTTGTTGTGCATAGAGTCTATCTTCTTCTTCTTGGGTGACTCTCTTCCTTATGTCCAATAATGCATGTTCCTCTTCTTCTAGTTGTTTAAATTTCTCCTTTTTAGCAGCTTGTTCATCCAAATAGGCTTGCTTCTCCCTCTCAATGCTTTTCAATCTCGTATTTGCATATCAAGAGGTATCTTTAAGTGGAGAGGATGGTTTCGAATGCCTTATTGCATTGGCTGGGTTTATGTGGTGATCACTAGATTCGTTATTTTGGTCCTTGTGTTGTGACCCTGAATCTAAGTGAGCTTGCTTATGATGTCTCTCAGCTCGTTGCTGAGCATCAAAATATCTCGTGTTGTTGGGAGGTGACCCAGGTGGACTAGCATGAGAAGAACCACCGTACTCTCTCTTATGTTGTTGGAAGATATCCTCAAGAGTTTGATTCATGGCTTCTCTTTGTTGTCGAGTGAAAGTGTAACTCATGTCCATGATTGATGAAAGTGGTACAAAAGAGGTGCTCACTTCACTAGGATTAGCTTTTGGATTAAAACAAACCTTAGATTCACTCTTAGGTGATTGATAAAAAAGGGGTCTTTTTCCCTTATGCTGTCGATGAGTCTTAACGGGTGGTAACTGGCTAAAGGCAACAGGAGATCGCTTCCCTTGATTGACTTGGTACCTTGTCATAACTGACATGAAAGAAAGATACTTTCAATGATAAGGTGACCTCTCAAAGTGTCAGTGCCAAACTAGGATAATCAAAGTCCTCTATTGCCCAAAGAGAAATGAAAAGATAGAAAAGGGGCTTTACCAACACTGTCAAAGAGGTGCTTCAAATCAAAGGGTGACTACCCTTGCACTTTTGAACCAGGAGGTTGGACTAGGCCAAAAATATAATTGAAATTGAGATTTAAATGAAAGCGATTTGGACAATAAGAGCACTAAAATTTTTCAAGAATGTAGCTAATAATCCTAGAGATGAACCTTGTCACCAAGAATGGCCTTCTAATTTGACAATTATTCCCAAAGTGATTTCGTAAATCAGATGATGCTATCCCAGAGGACTAAAACCAAAAATTCAGAGTCAAGATAGGTCTCGAATGACAGAGCAAGAAGCCTACTCCAAGACCTAACCTGACTAAAAGCAATTGAAACTGATCAAATTGAAACCACGACAGAAACTACCCAGGCGATAGACTCCAGGCAAACTGGGTGATATAGTCTAGTGCGAACTGTCGTACGATATTTCTCTTTTAAGCAGGTGATACCGATACAATTTTTCACCAAATGTGTGCAAAATTTTGAGTTTTAAGGTCTAATCTTGGACTTTCTGATTGTTAGGGTGAAAATGTCTTTTCAATCACAAATTTAATAGCGTTTGGATAGGTTTGCAAATAGTAGGGGATCAAACATGTCTTCAAACACTTGAAACAAGGGCAAAAGCAACCTTGCCAAGACAAACACTTGTGATATCAAAATTGAAAAAGCACCCTATGAATGCTACCGATTGTTTGTATGTTGAGAACGTTTACACTGGCATCGCACAAACGAAGACAATTCAAGCAAATCTATCCTAAAAAGGTCAAGGCTCAATACTTACCAACTTAGCCCACAACTTGATGCCCCCTTGCCTCACACCAAGTGGTTACCCACAAGAGATATTGGCTTTGTCATGGAAGTGTCAAACGACACAACCAAAGGGACACATATGGTGAGTATCTTAAGGTGATCCGGGTAAACCACTTGGATCAATTCTTGCACTAAGAAGATAAGCGGCTAAACAAGGTGGCTTTTATCTAATGGTTCTTAATAAGGATTTCCGTTCACAACGCCCCTCTTGCTCCTCATAAAGGACTAGGACCTTGCGGCCTCAAGAGTACCTTAAGCATTCTTGTTCAATGTTTTCCCCGTGATCGCAATCCCATGAGCTACTCACATCAAACGAAGATAAGTGTTATGTCTACCAAATTTTTTGGTGTCCTTGATAGCCTTGAGATTATAGTGAGTTGGAATCACTTGCCACCAAGGAAAATGATGACAAGGTTGTCCCCACTTGAGTCATTCCTCTTGATTGCTCAAGAGCAGACCCGCTAAAGGATCTTAAATTAAACAAAGAATGGATGATTTTTGAGGTTCAAGATTTTTGGTTCACCACGAGGGTGAAGAGCATACTCCCCTATCTCAAAAACTTCTCCCAAACACCCCAAGCAAAAAAAGATTCAATTACTCCCTTGCTTCCAAAACCTTAAGATGGGTCAAGATTTTCTGATTCACCTAAAGGTGAAGAGCATACTTCTCCTACCACCTCAAAATCTCTTTCACAAGGTATTAAAGTTCCTAATAAATGAAACAACTAGTTTTTGCCACACTTAAAAGGAAAGCAAATAAACAAGCAAGATTTTTTTTTATTTTTATGCATGGGCAGCCCTACAAAAACCATTAGTAGCCCTCTTTGACATGCGATTTTGACAAAATATTCAAGCAAGAGGCACCTACAACCACAACTTGTTAGCTCCACAATGGTTAGCAAAATCCAAAATCTAACAATGGTTAGCACATGAAAAATCAGATAATCTGCAAAAATAACTAATCAAATGACAAAATCTGAAAATAAAACCATCATGGTTGGATTAGGCTTGGAAAGACCTTTCCAATGATATATAACACTTAAAATTTTGATATCATTTGCAAAAATTTCTCAAAAATGGGCACCCGTTTTCCAAAGTGGCAAAATTCAACAGACAATACCAAGCGACATTTAATAGCTAAAATGCGACATTTAAAAGCTAGCAGGCGTGATTAAAATGTGCACAGGCGTGAGCAGAATATCCAGATGCGTGAATAGAATATGTGGACGTGTGAACAGAATGCTCACAGGCGTGAACAAAATGCTCACAACCGTGAATAGAATGTGCAGAGGCATGAGCAGAATATGCAGACGCGTGAACAGAAAATGTAGACGCGTGAACAGAATGTGCAGAGGCGTGAGCAGAATGCTCACAGGCATGAATAGAATATGCAGAGGCGTGAATAAAATGCTTGCCTGCGTGAACAGAATACTCACAGGCATGAACAGAATGCCCGCAAGCGGTGTTTCACCTGTTTGCGCAAAATTAACGAAAATAAATGATGAAAATGCAAAAAATGAAGGACAAAATAAAACTATTCTGCCCCACGGTGGGCGCTAGAAATGTACACACTAAAATGGTGCACTTCTATGAACCATTACATGCAAGGTTGCTCAAAAATGAGGCCTCACAAAGTGGCTCATAGCTCTCTATGCATGGAGTTGCAAGGGACTATGATGTATTTGCTCTCAGCTAGAGCTACAAGCTTGTGACCTTGCTAGTCAACCACACAACGAGAGATTCAAATGAGGACAAGGGCAAGAGTGCCAATATCCTTAAGAATCACTATGAAAATGCAATGCAAGCTAGTCTATGGAAATGAAAATGCAATGCAACTAAGTTATGAAATGGAAAGAACAAGTGTTACAAATCCACCCTATTAAGCTATGTGAAATTATGCTATTGCATGAAAGGAAATCTAAGCTATGAAAGCCATGAAAAATGAAACTACTTATGCAAGAATGTAAACTAAACTATGAAGCAAATGAAAAAATCTAAAGTAGGATGCAACAATGATCTCTAAAAAGCTTCAAAGTCTTCAAAGATTCTTGCAGCATAAGGTTAGCATAAAAACGTGATATATGCAAATGAAGGAGAGAGCTTTCCTTTTATAAGAAATGAGGTGAAATGGACCATTGAGATTAAGAGGCAAAAAGTCTTAATCAGCGGTGGAGCTTGAAAGAGGAGCAATCCATGTGCACAAGTATCGTTCAATAGAAAAATAGGAGTTGACTTTATGCCCATATGAGACAAAAAGTGTTTTCTTCTTTTTATAAAATAGGAATAGTGTTTTATTTGTGCAACTTAAGATAAAATGAAAAGGTGGGGCTTTTTATTTATTAAAAGGGGAGGAAATATTCCTTTTAATTAAATAAAGAATTAGGATAAATGGTTAGCCTGAGGATAAAAATCCAATATATGATCGAATTTAAGATTTAATCAAGAAATTGATAATGTTGAAAATATTGATTATTGATAAAATTGATTTAGGATCAATAAATTGAATAAATGGGGCCCAAAGTCTAGGTGACCATTTTTGGGTGCATACACTATTGAGCATCGGTAGCATATATTTGTTGTTGTGGTTGTTGACTATTGGGATTTGGTTGAGTGTCTACTTTTGAGGACCTGTGTTTGAAGGTGATGGCATTATTACAGGTGTATTCATTGGAGGTGGCAAAGGTGGATATCCAGGATTTGGGTTAGGCCATTTCTAAGGTACTCTCCACTGGTTAGTGGGTTGCCAATTCCCTTGTGGTTGTTGCCATTGGTTTGGAAATCATGGCCATTAGGGTTGTTTTGGAGGATACCATTGATTCTATTGATTATTTGGCTAAGCATTATTCCAAGTGGGCTGATTATACTATGGAGGACTTTGGAAATTCCGTTTTGCCATTGACTATTATAAGGATTTGAAATTTGTAATGGGTCTTGAGGCATACCTTGTCTCGTGGCCCATGGCCGATGTTGAGCAACAAAGAATACTTGCTCATCCTCTCCTTCTATCTTTAAGTATTCAGTTGGAAGATGTTGATTCTCTAGGTTTACGACCAATTTACACTGACAATCCTTCTTTTGTTTACGGCAATGGGCACAATATTCTGCTAGCTACGCCCCCACATTTGCATGCTTCTTCTTAGCATTCATCATGTCCACGTGTGTAGCGACATCATTTATGATGTCTTTCTTGAATTTTGACAACAAGTTTGAAATCTCCATCTTTGAAATAGCAGAGCCACTTCCTTTAGCAACTGTTGAGTGAAATCCCCTTCCTTTCTTCACTGCTACTCTGGAATAGTTCATACAGATCTTTTGAAGGTCATCCTAGGAGGACTGAGATATATCTCCTCCAGCCATGAGGTCCAATGCTTCAAGGCAGTTTTCATTCACTCCTCTTAGAAAAATCAGCTTCTGCGAATCCTCTTGCAATGCATGTTGAGGGTTCTTTTGCAAGTTAAATAAGAAGCATGATATGTAGTCCTCTAATATCTCATCTTCCCTTTGTGACATTCAAAAAATGTCATCTCCTTTTGAATCACCCCCCTTGCAGTATTCCTTATACTTCCTTAGAAATAGATCTCTCATTTCGTCCCAATTTGCTACTGCATTTGCTCCTGAGCCCATGAACCATCTGAGAGCTGACTCCTTCAGTGTTGCTGGGAACAACTTAAGCTTATGACTATCAGTATTATAGTCAAAACTTCGACACAGTATTTCAAATTCAAACAAAAAGGTGTCAGGATCCTTTGTGATAAGGCCATAGAACTTTGGAAGAGATGAAGTAGGTATATTCTTGACATTAGGATTGTTGATAAGACTTGGTATAGGAAATGGAAATGTAGAAGCTGCCATTACTGGAGGTGTTGGATAATGAAATTGGGCTGAAAAGTATTATTAACCGGAAGGTTCTGGACAACAGGTGATTTTGGATTGGAATTATTGAGAAAACTGGCTAATATTTATGCAAAAGGACAAAGGTCAAATGGATCATGAGTGTCTTCTTTTGTTGAAGATGATGCAGCAAACTCAGGACTTGCATCAAGAAATGGTAACTCAAGTTCTTCAAATTCTGCTTTCAGTTTAACAGGTTCTTTGGGAAGAAATCTACCATGAACATCTCACCTTCTTCGATGCATGCAAGTAAGTTGATGAACTTGTGAAGCAAGCTCACAACTACTCTATATTGACTAAAAAGAAAACAGGAAACTAGTTTGAAAAATAAATGACTCATTAAGGTTCCTAGTTTGAAACCATCCCTGGCAACGGAGCAAAAAATGATCAGTCTCAAAATAGGTAGTGATAATCATGCCATTGTCTCTATTAGGATTGATATATTCACACTAAGGATTACTTTTCCCATCATGAAATGCATTTACATTGTCAACCCAAGGATGTAGACTTGAAATGGGACAGCACAGTTTGTGCACTAAGTTCCTCTAAGAGTAATACTATCTATGTTGCAGGAATATAAAATGCATAAAAGAAACCTATGCTATTGATGCAAGAAAGTAAACACACTTGGCTACTTAATGAAATTATTGCAGAAAGCTTGTGAAATGAATTTAAGCCTGTCTAACAACTCAAAACATTCACTATGTCTATTTCTGCAAGTGCTGCAGGAACATGCATAGTAGTAATGTTGCAGGAGTAAAATAGTAATTTCTACTTGAAAGCACAGAAAATGAAGGAAGCAAATCTACTCTATCCTAATCTATTCCACCTCCCAAGTGGGCCCCCTTGGTTGGCTTTTGCTAACTACTAACACAGAATATACCTCAAAGTCACTCTTCCATTAAATTCTTCTTAACTGGTTACATAACAACTGAACAACTCATGAAGAACAGAAAAGAGCAACTTCTACTATACTAAATACATCATTCTATATTTATCATCCTTACCTAACTTAAGTCGATCAAATCTCTTTATAAAGAGGATTGACGCTTATTGAAAACATAACAGAAAAGTTTGATTAAATCTCACCAAATGAGGAGATAAAACAACCACGACATATTACAATAAGTGCAAATAACAGAATAACAACACTGAGGGAATATAGCATAACTATTCTCTATATCTTTTGGAATGACAACTCCTTCTTAGTAGCGGCATATTCTTCGGAGTCATGCTAGACTCTTCTATCATGGCTGGTCTTCTAACGCTCCTTCTTTAATGTGGTTGCACCACTCTTAAACGTTCCTTGTTTACCTAGAAAGTTATTAGCATTTGATGTACATATATACACAAGTCAACATTTCAACTCCTCAAATGTTAGAACATAGCTTAAAATAATTATATGAAGTACTGCATTCTATATATAATAGTCAACAAAACATGTCATTCTTACTACCATAGTCTTTGTGGTTCTAGTTGTACTTAACATAAGGTCACATAGGTATAAGTCATAAATATTTTAGAAATTTTCTATCAAAGCATAAAGAGTGTCAACAAAGAATGAAGATTATAACAAAATAGAGACAATAAATTGTCTCATCAATACCTTATAGTGATTTTGTTTATAGCTCGGGAGTCAGTACATAACCTCCATGTACCCTTCTTCTTTGGGGCTAACAAGGTTGGCACTACACAAGGACTCATGCTTCTCCTTATGAACCCCTTACTCAAGAGCTCTTCCATTTGCCTGGCCAACTCTTCATTCTAACTAGGTGGAAGCTTGTAGGCTGCATTGTTTGGGAGTGTGGAACTAGGAATGAAGTCAATACAGTGTGTAGTACCCTGCCCGTAGTTCTCTTTTAGGTTTCTTTATGTTTCAGTGTTTGACCAAATTCTTTTAGGTCACTTTAGATGTGATCGATTATTATGATTAATAAATGATGATTATGGATTTATGTTCATTGAATGTGTATCAGGTTATTGCATAGATTAGATGTTGATATCTTTTGATGATATGTTTATATTTTATATTGATTCATGGTACTGATCCCATACTGGCATGTGTATGGTTGTCATGTGTTTGCATTTATTTGACATATTTGTTTGGTAGAGGACGGAGACGTAGTTACTCCCATAGTCAAGATCCACACGACCAATCGTACCCTATCATTGCATGTTATATATTATTGTATGTACATGCTTCATCTTGTGGTGACAGGTTCACAGGTACAGGGCATCGTCTTCCCTGAATTGGCAGGAGTGAGCGTGCCCACAAACATTCATCTCAATGGTAAAGAGGGGAGATAATACACAGACCCAAAACCTTAAACCTAAGCCTTATTGTCCTAGGATTGGACAAGTGTCAGTCTTACTACCCTACCCAAATTCACCTGATTGGCATGAATTCGTGGATCCTTCTCCTGTGTTTGTTTGACTTATTGTGTATGATTTTTACTCTGCATGTTTTAGTTGATTTATGATTATGTGGGTGATTATTAATTTATTGATTATAGTTGAATTATGTTAATTTAGATTATTTTATGTGAAAATCAATGTTAGGTGCATAGTTGAATTTAATGTTTAATTATGCTTCTAGGATTTAATTGAGGGAATTAGATTAAAGTTAATTATTTTAGTGTTGGAAATTAATATTGATTATGTCCTAAGTTTATTATGATGAAATTTAATTAAAATCAAATAATTGATTATTTGGATTTAATTGAGTATTTTATTGAGAATTTAATTTTATTATGTTTGTGAGTATTATTAAATAATTAAATAATTAATTGCATGAATTCATGATGCATTAAGTATTTAATTTATTTAATGATAGATTTTATTATCAACATGTGTTTTACTAAGTTTGAAAGTAATTTGTTTGAAAATGGTGACAACTTGTCTTTAGGAGACTAAGTTGAGTTGTGCACAAATATATATTTTTTTAATTATTAATTGTTATTTTCTCTCAACAAAGTGGGAGAGTTGGATTAGGAGTTCTTTGTGTGAGTCATCTAGGGTTTTGCATGTTTAGTGGAGTTGAATCCCTAATAGGGAGATTTTGCATTCATTTGGAGTTAATCAGGTTGTTGGAGCATTTTTGGAGAGAGAGAGTTTTTTGAGTTTTGTGTGCTTTCTTGTGTTCTTGAGCTTTTGGTGTGTGTGCTTGAATTCTGGGTGAAGGTTGCTTGCACTTGGATTTGGGATTGTATGCACTGTGATTCAGATTTGCAGGTGGAGCTTTTCTATTGTCAAATCTGAGGGTTTCAGCATTCTACAGGCCTTCTTATTCAGTATTTAGCATTGGAATTGAGGTAATGATTTGTGGATTTTTCTTGTGAATTCATCAGTAGTTCTTTTTACAATTTCTCTATGTTTGTTTTAGTTTGTAGATATAGATCTATTTTCTGTATATGCTTTCAATTTGGGGTTTAGAAAGCTCATACGATTTCTATTTTAGATTTTTATGTAAACTTGGCATAGTAGGGTTATGCTGCCCAATTTTGGATTAAAAATTCATCCTAGAACTCTTTGAAAATGAAAAATTAATTTCTCTATAGTTAGTTCTATATTATGAATGAATTAAATAATTGAGTTGTCTTCAAAAAATCAATTTAAGTGAAAATTTATCATTCTGGGTGAAAAATACAACTCTCTATCAAAAATGACAGTCAAAAGAAAAATTACACAATAAAATCTTTAGTTTATTATTTAATTTATTAGTAAATTGTATGTGGTTGCAAACAAAATAAAACATCGATGAAAAACAAAATAAAGAAAAGACAAAGGAAACATTCATGTGTAAAAAAATTTAGAATTTTCCAATTCTGAAAAAATTCACTAGGCCTGTGTAAAATCCATTTTTAGAAACAGAGCCTTCAAAATATATATATTTTTTATTATCAAGTTAGAACTTGTGCTTTTTTGTAAATTCTCTTGGGTTCCCTAGCGGGGCGTTACACAGTGACTTACATCTCTGACAGGGGGTAGTGTCTCTTTTTTTCCATCTATAATCACATCCTTATACCTCCCTAGAAGTTCCTGCACCTCCTTGGGTCCCACTTTCCTCCATGGTTCTTCCTTCTCTATCCTGCACTCCTTTCCCTCTTCTTTAGGTCTTACCGCAATGGCATATCATGGAGTGTCCTTTTTTATTTTCTTCATGAATTCCTTCTCCCCTACAACTAGCATGTTGTTGGCTTGAGGAGTCTCCTTTCCATCCTCTAGCAGGGGTCTCATGGTGAACTGCCTTCCACCTTTGGTAATCTCGTAGACATTAGTCTTCCCATCATGATGTGCATTCACATCATATTGCGAAGGCCTCCCTAATAATAGCTGGCAGGCATCCATCTCAGTCACATCACATAAGATGTTATCATGATAGTCTCCTATCCTGAACTCCACATGTACCTGCTCATTCACCAAAGCTTGTTGTTCCTTGTTCAACTATGATACTTTTTATGGGTTAGGATGAGGTATCTTTTTTAATCCAATCTTATCTACCATATAACTGGAAGCTAGATTATCAGTTGAACTTGAATCTACTATTACTTTGCAAACTTTACCTTTCACCTTGCATGTAGTCCTGAACAGGGTCTTCCTTTGTGTTGGCTCCTTGGATGGAGGGTTCTTTAACAGGGTCTTGTTGAACATGAGGAACTCTCCCTTCTCTAGATCTACATTCCCCTTGGCTCCTTGTACACTTTGTGTATCATCTTCTTGGGCTAGGTAGACTCTCCTATCCCCTCCTTGATGATTGTTCCCATTCTTGTCATGGCACCTTGAGCCTTGGTGTCCAACTTGATTACAATTGAAACACCTACCAGTGAATACTCCTGGAGTTCTTCCTCTTGATCTCCCTCTACTGTTACTTCTTCTTCCTCTAAATCCTCCTCTAGGACTAGCTTCACCTTCCTAATTTTCCTGATTACTAGACTCCCCCTGGGGTCTGTTGAAAGATCCTCTCCCATTGAATCTTCCTCTGCCTCTATTTTTGGCTCCCCTTTCTTTGTTTTGGGAGTCACCCTTCCTCCTTGTCTTTCCTCAATATTTTGTGCCATTTGGAAACATGTGTGCATTGATTTTGGATTGAACAAAGTGAGTTCATCTTGGATTGTGTACTTGAGACCATTCAAATACCTTGCCAATTTTTTCTTTTCACTCTCAGTCACCTTAGCCCTTTGAGTGAGTTTGTGAAACTCCTTGGTGTATGCACCCACATCTAAGTCCTTTTTCCTTAGGCTTTGTAGTTTTTGGTGCATTAGGAATTCATAGTCCTCTGGTATGAATTTATTCTTGATCTCTATCTTCATCCTCTTCCATGTGGTTATTTCCTCCTTGCCTTCATCCAACATCTTAGTCTGAAGGAAGTTCCACCAACTAAGGGTAGAGCCCTTGATCTTGGCTTTAGCAATCCTGATCTTATGGAATTCAGGTACACTGTCACATTCAAAGTGATTGTCTAGGGCCTCAATCCAATCCATGCATTCTTATGGATTTATTTTTCCACAAAACATAGGGAGATCAGTCTTGGTGTCTCTTCTCCCTACCCTTTCAAGGGCTTCTAGCATGACTCTCTGGTCTTCCGGAAGGGCCTATCTATCTTGCCAAGGGTCTTCCTCTTCATTTTCCTCTTCTTCCTCGAAGTCTTCTTGTGCTCCCCTGACCACTTTCTCTTTCAATTTATCAAACTCTCTCTTCATCATTCTATTCTCCTCTCTCACAACCCTACTCTCTGCCATTTTTTCCTTGACCAATTTGGCCAACTCCACATTAGTTATCCTTAGAGGGATCTCCATCTCTTCCTCATTTTCATACATCTTGTCTTCTATATGTTATCCAATCAAGACCTTGGTGGCTCTGATACCACTTGATGTAGAGCTATGCAGCCAACCACAAAAACTAAGGTCTTCAATACCTTAATCCACACAATAATGGATCCTAGGATCAATTTGAGATCCTTTACCCACACCCAAGTACACTCTTCTGATGAGCCCTATAAGGCACTTTCCCTTTTAGTTCCAATTCACCTTCCACAATGAGTGGAGACTGATTTCCAAAATCCAATCAAAACAAGATCCACACCCAAAATGAATCCTTCAAATCCACAACACCAATTTCTCACACTAGGCCTACAATCCTTGTAGCCTTTCAAACCCTGATTTTGGCCTCTAGTTTCCAAAACTCATTAGCAACCTAGGAAACTAATAATAGATCCAAACACCCTTTTGGATCCCCTAAAGGTCACCTAAAGAAATCAGGTTGATCATGATCCAGCACCCCCAAACCCTCACCAAGCACACAGGCCTAATTAATCAAGTTAGACTAGGTTCTTAATGAAGAATGAATAGGATGGGTTCTCAAGACCCCCAAACCTTTTTCCAATCCTTTTCACACCTTATTTGACCAAATTCAACAACTTAAAGGGCTCTATGGGTCTCTTGCATTGACAGTCTCCACTTAGCCACTTCTTTCCTAGCCAAACACAGAGATGTTTGGCCTAGGGCTGGCTTGAAAAACTATCAAACCTTCTCTCCACACCTCTAGCCTCTAGATTCCTTGAGACCATGCTCCTAAATTGCATTCCCCTTAGTTTCATGAGGATCCACCACTGGAATATCAAGTTAGGGCTCCATTTCTCCAAGTCCCTAGAAATTAGGGTAGTTCTGGATCACCCTAACCAATTTACACACAACTCTCGACTGGTGTATCCAAATGAATTCAAACCAAAATAATTAACCTCTTAAAACTATTTTCTTACTCCTACAATGATTAAGTAATCATTATGAAAACCGTACGAGGCCGTACAATCCATTGGCAATGCACATATTTCTAGAATTTCAAGGTTTTCTCATTCCAATCTTCAAGCCTCCAATTACAATCTGATATAACCCCTTGGTTGATCATTCTTCATGGATTTTAAATCCATTCCAAAGGTTAGAACCACCTAATTATGTTTTCTCAACCGATTTACAGGTTTTGAGCAACTTTTGAAAGTTGCATTACAACTTTTGCCATTTTGGGCTTCTAGGTTCTAACTAGGTCCTACCCAAACCTAGATGGATCTAACATATCCATTCCAAGCCTAAACTATTAAATCCACTCAAAAATGATTAATTCTAAACATTTTAGACCTTTTGGTCCAATTGAGCAACTTGACTTATAAGATCACCTAAGTGCCAATCGACCTCACACTTGATCTTTTATTACATCCAAGGACCCCAAAAGGATCCTAACTCCTATCTACCCTTTCCTATAACCCATTCCTCATAGGAGTGCCTTGGTGCCCTGCACCAGTAGCGGCTAGGCAGCCACAAAAATAGACATCATACCTAGGGGGCACTTTTCAACAAAAAAAAAAGGTGTACTAAGTGCACCCTTGTTATAATTTCTATTTTCTCGACTACATAGCCAATGCCTACAACCAGGCTACAACACATGCACGAACAATAAAAACAATATCGAGCCTAGAACAAAAATAGAAATTGAGGACATAAAATACACAGATGGGACACTAAGTCACAATAAATCCAAGAGTACCAAGGATGCCATGGGAGCAGTTGCAGGTGTGCAGGATGAGAGGGTGATGTATCACCTTCATAGAGCACACCACCCTCTCTTGGTCTCTACAATCAAATAAATCTTCACCATAAATAATTTATTAATAATATCATCATTTAAATTATATAAAATAAAAAATTTATTATTAATAGTTTATAATTTTTCACGTTTCATTAAAGTGATATATCTATTATTTTATATGGGCTAGTATTAAATTAGAGTATGTATTATTTGAGCTATTATTTTTAATTTTATTATATTTATTTTTTCTTAAATTTATTTAGGAAACTTTAAATTAATTTAAAAATGACAATGTTATAAGATATTATTATATAATTCTTCTAAAAGAATTTTTTTAATGAAATGTTTTTAAAATAAATCTTATTATGTATTGAAATTTCAATTATTATATAATTAATTATAGAATGTCAAAATAAATTTAAATTTTAACTTAAAGCTTATAGAAATTTCCTTTGAACCTCGGTATAAATAGAAATACTAGCATATATATTTAAAAATCATTTTTCCCAAAGTTGTCATCTATTTGAAGTTTTGTGTGATAAATCTCCAAGTTAGTATTTGAAGTAACGAAATGGAAAGAAAGAGTAACAATAATTCTTCTAACATATTTATTCCAACTTGGTGGAGCGGATCCTTCAAAGAGTTTATAATGAAGCGTACGACCAATCTTGTAGATCACTAACCAAGATATTCAACCGTAAATGGCGACATACAATGTGCAAAATGTGTATTAGTCTTCCCTTTTACAGATTAACAAGGGTCTTCCACATAATATATGAAACACAAATCAAGAAAAATTCCCCTTCTCAAATGAAACTTCAGAACTGCCATAACGGTATCCTTGGAGCAAGATATATTTTGGATAATAATTATAAATATCAGGAGTGCCTAAATCTTGATCTCGATGCAATAGAGGATATTTTAAGAAGACTTTCATTTCCCTCATTTATGAGGGAAAATACTATTTGCAAAAGTTGGGATAGGGAAATATTAGCCACTACTTTCAGTCTCCTCAATGTTGAAGATGATCATCTTTTCATGATGCAACACATGATGCAGGTCTTAGCAAGGCTTCCTTAGCTCTAATATTGTATTCAAATGTATTCTTCTCATCAACACTAGCAGTAGAAAAATATGTAGGAGGATTATAGAAATTTTTAGTGATAGTCATGGAGTCTTCCAAAATGCATCTCAAATGAGTCTTCATCTAACCTTTCCATATTATTTATTTTGTTCATTCAAATCTAGTACTATCCTTCTTAAATGCTTCCATCTTGAATCTCCTCAAGCGATTAGACTTCCCAAAGAGGACATAGCTATGATACCAATTGTTAGAATCTAGGAAATACACAATTGAGAGAGGGGGTGAATTACTTGTGTCCCCTTATCCAAACTTAAACCTTTAATCTCAGAACTAAAATTAAAGCATGAAAGAACTGATCCAAAAAAACATGAATACACAACACCAATATTTTTTGCATGTAAACCTTCTTAAGGAAAAAACTATGGTGGGGATGAAACTCACTAGATGATGTACTTGGTTAAAAGAACTATACCATGGTAGGAGTATTATAAAAAGTTAATGCACATTCATTCTAACACATTTCTTAGAGATCACTACTCAAATACGACTAAGGGAAACAACCCTAATAATTTAAAGGGCTACAACCCTAAATGGACAACAATCCACTGATTAATGAACTCACTGATAGAATATCCAATACGCAAATACATTTTTGATAAATTACAACAAATCTCTACCTCAATTTTAGGTTCTACTCATACCTCTTCACACAGTGATCTGATTTATGAAACCAGATTACAATACCTGGTGTGATACCTACAGTATTGTAGAATTCAATACAAAAATTGAGAACCAGATTGCAAACCAAAAATTGATCCATTCTATTCGAATATTTGAGTTTATACAAGTCTGATGGATCCCAAGGGTCATCAAAATCCCTTGGAAATGAAATGAAGAGTCATCATAATATTTATTACAAATAAACTATTCAAACTATCAAAAATTATCAAAAAACTATATATAAAAATTAGGTCTACTTGGAGAAGACATAACTTTCTAGTCCTAGCTCTGATTTGTGAACCCTTTGATGCATTGGAAAGGTATTCAAAAGAGCTAGAGTCAAATTTTGGAAATGACAACTTAACTTCTAGTTGGCATTTTCGTGCACCATTTTTGCCCAGAAATGCACCAAAGACCCTCAAAAATGCAGTTTACTAAAATATAGTAAAATTTGAAAAATTAGATTTCAATTTTTTCCCAATTTAATCTTGTGCATTCCTCCCCCCTTGAGAGGCAATGGGCCCCATTGCACTAATCTACTGCAACAGATGAGGAAATTGTTCTTCAGTTTGTTCCTTAGTAAAACACTTTCCTTGATGAGAATGTTGGCCAGCTTGAACCACCCGATATAGAGGAATGTTCTGATTTCTCAAAGTCTTTAAAATGACTTCAGTAACATGGTCACACTGGACTAGAAAAGTAGTAGATGGATTTAACTCTGCAGGTTGAATGTATTCAGTAGCTTGGGAAATATCCAACAAAGGAGGAAAATAGGGCCTCAACAATTCTACATTGAAAACTGGATGCAGTCCCAAAAATGATGGCAAATTAAGTTCAAAAGCATTCTCACCAACTTGTTTCACAATAGTATATGGACCATAACGAAGAGGATGAAGCTTCCTATTTGGTCCATGGAGGCGCTCTTTCTGAAGATGTAACCATACCTTGTCACCAATCTGAAACTTATGAGGAGTTCTATGTTTATCATGCATTTCCTTATACTTTTGATTACTCTGCTCCAAGATCTCATGAACTTGTTGTTGGAGGTGTCTAATGTTATCGATGAATTTTTATGCTTTATATACCTCCTTGTCACCATTCAATGGACTATTAGATTGTAGAGATGGTATTGCTACATCCATAGGTGCCAATGGTTGGTACCCAAGAGAAACCTCAAATGGACTGTGCCCTGTAGTACTATGGAGTGCACAATTGTAGTTGTGTTGCACATAGGGTAAGCTTTCATCCCATGTGTGAGGATGTTTGGAATGATACATCTGTAAAATATGAATAATCATTCGATTCACCACTTCTGTCTGCCCATCTGTTTGGGGATGGAATGTTGTGGACTTTGTCAACTTGGTGTCCATTTTAGCCCATAGTGCAGACCAAAATTTGTTGATGAACCTGCTATCCCTATCAGAAATAATGGTTTTTGGAAAACCAAAATGAACCCAAACATGTTCAAAAAATAGTTTGGCGGTATCTTCTGCAGAAATCATCTTTTTACATGCCACCATGATGGCCATTTTAGAAAACCTATCTACCACAACATATACACAATCATGCCCATGTCTGGTAGTTGGAAGTCCAGACATAAAATCCATTGAAATAGATTGCCATGGCTTATCAAGAATAGGTAATGGTAAGTATAGACCCAACTTACAGTTTGTTGGCTTTGCAATTGCATAGGTTGCACAAGCTTATATATGTGAAATGATATCCTGCTTCATTTTTGGCCAATAGAAATACTTTTGAAGGATAGCAGTAGTCTTACCAATACCAAAATGTCCTGCAACGTGACTGTAGTGAGCTTCCCATATCATTTTCTTCTGTTCATCGATGGGTACACATATGTGACCGTTATGGCAAAGCAACCCATCCTGCAAGTGAAAATCAAGGACAGACTTTCCTTCTACCAAATTACCATAGATGTTAGCAAAATCAGGGTTAGTACCATATAGTTGTTCCCAAGTTGATGATTGATGACCACATGAATCTAACACTATTGTCAAACCTGCAATTGGAGGCCTACTCAAACAATCTGCCACCTTGTTATTGCTTCCTTTTTTATGACGAATGTTGAGGTGAAATTATTGTAGATAGGCTGACCACCATTGATGTCTGTCATTCTATAGCTTCCCTTGTGTTTGTAAGAATTGAAGTGGTTTATAGTCTGTATGTATAATAGTTTCCTTTCCCAGTATATAGTGTTTCCATTGTTTGCAGGCCTAAACAATGGCATACAACTCCTTATCATAAGTGGGGTACCTACGTATTGTATCAAAAAAAGTTTCACTATGATAGGCAACAAGATGCCCATGTTGCATGAGTACAGCACTAAGAGCATAATTGGATGCATATGTTTCTATCTCAAATGTTTGGTGTAGATCTGGAAGGACCAATACTGGTGTTGAACATAGTCTTTTCTTTAACTCCTCAAATGCTTGTTGCTTTGCCTCTGTCCACTGAAATTTTGCTTGTGCTCCACCCCTTAGTGATTGATTAAGAGGCCATGATATGTGTGAGAAACCAAACACAAATCTATGATAGAAGTTGGCTAAGCCCAAGAAGCTGCGAAGCTCTATGAAATTTTTAGGGGATGGCCAATCTCAGATTATTTGAATCTTTGCTGAATCAACATGAACACCCTCAGTATCAATGATATACCCTAAGTATTGAATACTCTACATACCAAAAGAACATTTCTCAATGTTGGCATAAATTTTGTGTTTTTGCAGAGTTGAAAGAACTTGTTCAACATGCTGAAAATGCTCAGACCAAGTTCTGCTAAAGATGATTATGTCATCCAAATAAACAACCACAAAATAATCAATGAATGGTCTAAGCAAATCATTCATCAATCTCATAAATGTGGCTGGGGCATTTGTTATGCCAAAAGGCATGACCAACCATTCAAACAAACCTTCATTAGATTTAAATGCAGTCTTCCACACATCTGCTGGATCAATTGGTACTTGGTGGTATCCAAACTTCAAGTCAATTTTTGTAAAGAAATTAGCCCCCCTAAGTTGGTCCAACAAATAATCAATTCGAGGGATTGGATATCTATTTTTAACAGAGATTTTGTTTAATGCTCTATAATCAATACAAAGCCTCCATGTCCCATCTTTCTTTTTAGCAAGAACAATTGGACTTCCACAAGGTGAAGCACTTGGACGAATGTGTCCTTTCTGAGTCAACTCTTGAATTTGTCTCTTAATCTCATCATTTTCCAAAACTGACCTCCTATATATTGGCTCATGTGGTAGCGGTGCCTGGGATTAAATCAATAGAGTGCTTCACTTGACAGTGTGTTGGTACTCCCATTGGTGGTTTAAACACACTATGATATTATTTCAAAATTTTATCTATCTGATTTTGTTGATTTTTTGTTACCTTAGCATGTGTATTAAGAACAACTGACTTTGTTTGTTCAGGGGTGAATCGTGAGTAGAACAAAAGCTCTAGTTTGAGCAATCAAGCATTTACATTGTTTAGCACTAATTAAAGAAGTAGTTTGTGTTGGACATACCTCTAGTATTCGACACCTCTTCCCACCAAACTTGATTGTAACACTGTGTGGCCTTGACTCATACACCTCATGCCTCTGATACATGTATGCCTGCCCCAGCAAGACATCACATACATCCAATGGTGCTACATCACATATCACTTCATCCTTGAAAGGCTTGATTGAATATGGAAAATGACACTGTTGATTTACTTGAATATCTTGTCCCTCATTTACCCATCCCATAGAGTATGGTTGTGGGTGTCTTGTCACTTTTAGATTTAATATTTTGACTATCTCCCTATAGATCAAATTCTTTTGACTCCCACTATCAACAATAAAATGTAGAGGCTTTCCATCAACCCACATCTGTGAATGAAAAAGTCTCTCTTCATCTTCACGGGGCAATACTTTAGTAGTTCCAACTACGGCATATGGGTTTGCTTCTATGATGGAATCATTCTCCTCTTTCTTAGAATTAGTTACTGGTGACGATTCAGGTTTAGCTTCCTCTCCTCGTATCTCTGTCATCAAATTTTTAATACTTCGATAATCCTTTGTGTTATGGGTTGGGGACTTATGCATCTCACACCACATGTCTGTGTCTATTTGTCTTTTTAGTAGACCACCATGTGTTCTTGGATGAATTTGAATGAGGTTCCTTGGTCACCTGTTTTCCTACAAATTTATTGCCACCTTTAACCCTTGGCTTGTTGTTTTCAAAGTAGTCCCTCTTCCCTTTCTGCTTGAATTTATCTTCAATTTTTGTAGCATATTTATAGGCAGTTGCCAATGTCTCAATATTCAAAAATTACATCTCTATTTGAATATACCTATGAAGTCCACTCTGATATTTCATAATTCAGTGCTTCTCTGAATCCTCAATACCGAGTTTTGCTGAAAGTGAATGGAATGTATTGGTGTAATCTTGAACAGACTGATCCCTCTTTTGTCGAAGAAGCTGCCACTCTATGTATTTTTGTTCATATACATCCTCCAGAAGGTAAGCTTCTTTTATGTATTCCACAAATTCTCCCCATGTGGGCTTCTTATCAGGAGAAATTTTAAAACCATCTTCAGCAAATGATTCTCGTTCTTTATTTGCGACTTTAGTTTCCCATGCTAATTTCACATGGGTTTTAGCTTTGAGGAGAGAAAAATGTTATCTTTTCAGCATCTGAGAAATTATTTATAGAAAAGTATCTATCCAACTTTGATAACCAGTTATCAACAGCTTCAAAATTGACCTTTCCTTCAAAATTTGGGATGTCAAAATTGACATGCACTTTGAAAGGGGTATTTCCACAAAATGATGTTTCTAATTCAGAGGGTTTTTGATTCTTTAGGAGGCATGAAAATTGACTCACCATCTCCTCTCGTTGCTTATTTAAAGCTTCCTCGACCAACTTCTTAACATCATCATCTGATATCTTTGATCGTGTGCATCTCAAAGGTGGGTATTTTGACAAATCTTGTGTATCCAATCCTAATCTTTGGTAATTGGCATAAAGGAGCATTCCCACTCTGATACCACTGATCTAATTTATGAAACCAGATTACAATACTTGGTGTGATACCTGCAGTATTGTAGAATTCAATGTGAAAGTTGAGAACCAGATTGCAAACCAAAAACTAATCCATTATATTCGAATATTTGAGTTTATACAAGTCTGATGGATCCCAAGGGTCATCAAAATCCCTTGGAAATGAAATGAAGAACCATCATAATATTTATTACAAATAAACTATTCAAACTATCAAAAATTATCAAAAAAACTATATATAAAAATTAGGTCTACTTGGAGAAGGCATAACTTTCTAGTCCTAGCTCCAATTTGAAAACTATTTGATGCGTTGGAAAGGTATTCAAAAGAGCTAGAGTCAAATTTCAAAAATGACAATTTAACTTCCAATTGGCATTTCCGTGCATCATTTTTGCCCAGAAATGCACTAAAGACCCTCAAAAATGCAGTTTACTAAAACATAGTAAAATTTGAAAAATTAGATTTCAATTTTTTCCCAATTTAATCCTGAGCACATAGTCATCAATATAATTTCCTCGCACACACATATACCTTTGCACCTACATTTATGATTACATGTTTTTATACATTTCATCAACCTTGTAAAGATAAACAATGTCGGCTTAACCTAAAAACATAATTACAAAATATAACATCATTATAGATCAAATTACAATATGATCCATTGAATGCTAGCTAATCCATAGCACCGGTCCATAAGAACATCCTCAAACATGTAACAGATCCATATATTGCACCATAATCCATCGCAACACAATACACCAACCATGTCAACCAAGAACAAAAAGAACACCAGCATGCCATATGAAAATTATCTAAACTTATCACACCAATGACTGAAATCTAGAAACACAAATGGAACATGATCATAAGAAATAAAAAAGAAACATTGAATATCTCACCAACACCAACAACACCTCTATCTTAGAATTCATAATTATCTTTGCACAATATACTAGGAACAATAAATAGTAAACATTGTCTCTCTAGAAGAATATCTTGTGATCCTAAAATCGATGAACCAATCATGTCAAGGAAACAAATATAAGTCCTAAACATTCCATAACCTTCACATCTCAAAATATTGTCACACCAATAAATAGTGATCCTAATACTGCCACATTTTCTCTCCCTGAACATCCAAAATACTAGTCTTTGAAAAATAAACCATAACTAACTCAAATATTACTTATAACTTGACATATATCAAGTATAGACACACCGAGAAACACACACACACACACACACACATATACACACACACACAATAGTCATACCAATCCAATAATTTTACTAAACATTCCTACAACATCTCTGCAATAGTGTGACAACAAATAAATATGTTGACATCAATGCAACATATCTCTCAAATTTGTGATAGTGATTCCTAAAGCACATATTTTTACAATATCCCAACAAGAATCATAGGCACATTACTAAGTAGAGAGACTGAGATAATGGAAGTATTAGGATCCACCAAGGGATTCTAATTTACAAGAGAAGTGAAATAGTCAACTACTTCTCTATTAATAACGTCTTCAAACTCTAGAATAGATGCATCCCAATAGATAAGTTCTCTACTAGAATTTATCTTTGTGTGTTTTAGTGTCTATTGGTGGAAGAACTTAGTACTACAATCTCCCTCTTTTATCCATTGAATTATAGATATTTGATGCTAGCAAAGTAAGTACTACTTCTTCCTGAACCTCTTCCCCTATTAGAACCTCCATGTGTGCCTCTACCTCATCCATAGTTCCCTCTAGATCTTGTCTCACCACTTTTCTCAACAATCTTGGACTCTCCTTGGCTTCTCTAATCAATCCCTCTTCCTTGGTGACCACCTATGTGACCCCTTTGATCTCTTCCTCTACCTCTGTTTCTTGAGCTCGAGTCTTTCTTCCTCTTACTCTTTTCCTCTATCTTTAGTGCTAATTGATAGAATTGATGCACTATTTTAGGGCTTAGGAGACTCATCTCCTCTTGGATAGACCACTTCAAGCCATTAAGATATCTAGCAACTTTGATGCTTTCTTCTTATACCATCTTGGACCTTAGGCATAACTTTTGTAACTCCTTGTTGTAGATGTTGACATCATTCTCCTTTTGTCTAAGGCTTTGTCTCCTCTTATGTAACTAGATTTCATAGTCCTCTGGCATGTAGGGTTCTCTAACCTTAGCCACCATTCCTCTCCATGTGGCTATGGGGTTTTTTCCTTATTTTTCCCTCTCTATTTGGAAAAACTTCCACCATGTAAGATCAAAGCCTCTAAGTCTTGACTTGGCTACTCTCACCTTCTGAGTCTCACTAATTCCATCACATTCAAAGTGATTCTCCATGTCCTCAATCTAATCAATGACTGAGTCGAGTTCCATTTTTCCACTAAAAAATGGTACACCCTCTAATGATTTTCCACTTAAGGCCTTTAAGACTTTTACGAAAGGTTCTTGCTGCACCACTCAATCAGGTTTAGGTACTTCATCTTCCATTGACTTATCCTTCCCTTCCTTCTCATCTATCCTTTCATTCACCTCCTATGTTCTATCTTCTACTGCTTCCAACTTCTTGGCCAATTGGTCTAATCTTTCCCTCAACTGCCTATTTTCTTCCTCTTGATCTTCTACCTTCTTGGCCAATTCTACATTCATCACCATCCTATAAGATCCACTAGATTCACACTCTGACATGCACTTACTTTCCCAAATCTTTTGGGGCTCTGATACCAATCTGATAGGGAGATTGGATAATCCAATCACAAGCTCATGCCTAGGTCTCACAAGTGACCTTGAGGTGCTCTCTCTTGACACCTATTGACCTATAGGATCTTCTTTAGTGATTTGATCCCTTGGTCTACTTAACAACCCAACTATCATGCGGCTACTACCAAGACTAGCTAAGTTCTTGGTGCTCTTCTACCTTCACACACACTGACCCTTAATGCCATCTAAGGGATTTCGCCTCCAATATTAGCCTGAACTCTTACAAAGGTGAGGAGGTGCACAAACATGTCTTACTTTGTCTATTTAGAGGTCTTGGAAGTCTTACTTCATGCATCTCCTTTACTGATCTCATAGATCCTTCAAAAAATAGGGCTACAAGGAAGAGCCCCTATTAGGTCTCCTATTAGAGGAAAATAGGACTTTTCTCCCAATTCAAAACAAAGGACACTGCAACTTAATTATAGATTCTTCTTTCAATAGCCAACCTCTCAAGTATTTTTGAGGTTTTAGGATTCCACCCTTCCATACAATGCCCTAACAAAAAATGAGTGTTTTGGGAGGGTTTTAGGACTATTATGACTGTATGGTTTGTTTGCAAGTGTTGGGTAACCAAATGGATTGGTTAGACCCTCTCTTGTTCACCAGATCTTGGAAAGATCCTTGCCTTTCACTTCCAAACACCAATTTGTGGCTTCATGCACAACCCTGCAAGTTATCATCATTGTGGCTCAGTCTTTCCTAGCAGGGCTCACCATAGGCTCACCTAGGGAAAGACGTTGAACTTCTCAAGCTTTCCAAGGCCCATGCTCCTGTACAAAATATATACATGGATTCTAATCACTATCCCCAAGAGGTCATATAGATTGAACAGTGGGATAGTGAGCTAGGTCTCAATTTCACACAATCTCCTGGTTTGAACCAGTGAATAGAGAAAATACAAAGAATTTATGCAGAACAAGGAACTAAAAAATATATACTAAACTAAAGACATTGAATGCAATGAAAGACACTAAATTAAGATCTCCACTAATTACATTTCACATTCCTATCCAAAACATTCTTCTGCAACTAATTAAACACAAAGCTACACCAAAGCTCATACACTGTTCAACTCTCCAAAATCAAAGATTTGTACATCTGACAATCCAACCTCGAGATTTGGTCCAAATTTGACTTAAATAGGTCAAGGTTTGTCTTAGGTTTCCATTAGGGCACTCCTAGGTATTTTTAGGGTGTTTAGAAAGAGTTGTCTGAGCAACTTTGAAAAGTTGCAAAAGTTGCTAAGAAACTTTTTGCAACATTTTTACAACTTTTACATTTTTCAAACCAAATGATTTTTGCTAAGTCCTAGATTGACCTATTCTCCAGTCTAGGTACTAAAATGACCTCTAACACACCCTAGACCCAATGACATCATGATCACATCATCTAAAATCAAATAACCAAGCAAGAGACTTTGAGTGCTTAAGCCTCAAAGATTGCAATACCCTAAGACTTAGGACCTATTTAGACCTTCCATCCCTATTGGAATCACATTGTGGTCAACATGACCTTATGAAAAACACACACATGCCACTGATGGCTTACAAAACAAAAACAAAATGGATTGGATCAACCAACCCTTGGGTGCTCCTGCACCATGCAGGAACAGCAGGGTTCTCTCTAAATCTAAGAAAGCATGAAATAAATCCTAACTATCAATAGAATTCACTCACCAAGTGGGCCCCTTTGGATGAGTGAATAGGATACAATCAAGATAAAAAGATAGAACTTGAAAAGTAAATTATACTCATTCATTGAAAGGTACACTTGAAGTAAAACAGAACTAAATTCTAATTTCTATTACAAAATTACAATAACTTTCCTAGCTCTCTCTCTCTCTCTAATCTTCTGAAAGTTAAGTCAACAGCTTATTTATAAGAAAACACTAAGAAACTAACTCCTAAAACTATGATTACTCCAACAATGAGGATCAATAACATTCATGATGTCATACAACAGAATCAATAACTTTCAAGAACAAGTCTTCCAAGAATATAGTAGGTCGTGCTTCTAAATCTGCACCCATGTATAATGAAAAACTGGTTAACCACTGCAAAGGAGAGTAATGTGTGGTTATGTCTTTATTATTTTAGCTACAGAGTTGATCATATCAATCTCACCATGCTGCTCAAATGAATGTGCCATTGACTTGTTCCTGCATGGAGTTAGTAACACATGCCACATTCGAAACACATATATTTGCATTATTTAAACCAGAAAATACATTATCTCATTAACTAACTCTTGCATGATATGCGGCTGTAGGAATCCTAACCCAAAGAAACTTAGGAGAGATGAAAACTAAATAACACACATGTATATCTACTAATTTATCTGTCATATTCTATTTATAATTTCTAACCATAAGTTTCAACTTACATCACACATCCTGCTGAATTATAAAGTATTTAAAGTATTGCCCATGCACTTGCACATATAAAAACCATACAACATCATCCAAGTTTGCATAAAACCATATAAAAACACCCTACTAAGTCATAGAAAAACATTCCATTAATTTGGTCCATCATTCCCCCCATCTTAAGGTCTTGTTGGTCCTCTCGCAAGCATAAAGGTTTTGATCCTAGCCTTCATGCGCAAGTCCTCTGCAATCCATTTCCCGAATGCTCCCTCCTTGTAGTTTAGGTAGCCCTTTTTCTGTTTCCAATTTGTTCCACCTGTTCACCTCAACTTCCATATCATGCTCATCTGCATCTTTGTTCATTCCTAGTAAAGGATGCATAAGAATGGGTGGCATAAATTTCAAGGGAAACCAGTAACTAGTCTTAGGTCTACCCAACATGATATACCATGGATCTCTATGACCTGCCAAGGTCAAAATTTGTGGGGAATTGGTCTCTTTATCCCTTAACTCTGCAGGCATCCTGACCCATCTATGAGTACTGGTTTCAATGGCTATAGGGATCTCTATGGTAGTGAATTCTTCATAATCTTTGAAAGTCCTTTCTCTCAAGGGGTAAATTTTCTGCTTACCACTATCTATCAATGTAACTTTTACCTAGTCATAAAATTTTCTGCTGGCCTCCTTAGTTTCAGGTCTAATATATAGTGGCATTTTCATTTCATCACCTCTGTAAGGTCAAGCTTAATGTTCCTGTCTAATTTCATTCTATACCCAAGACATGAAGGCCCAGAGTTGGATATCTCCCACATACATGAGGGAATTCCAATCTCTGTTATCAGGGACTACTAGGTTGTGTAGATACAATTCACATAACAAATTCTTAATGTGCATTGGGGAAGAATGACATGCATCATAAAACTCATGTGGGGTAGAAACCGAAGGACTAAGTCCTTGAACAATTGATAATTCAGAAATTGTTCTTTGAGGAATAGTGCATATACTTGTGATGGTGATCTGCACTTCATTAATTCTAGAACAAGTCTTGTGATTTGTGTAACTTTTTCTTCCAATACCACAATCTTATTTGATTGTTGTTCAATTTGATGAGCTTGCTCATCAATAATCTTCTTCAACGTTTTCTTCTCTAACTGACATTGTACTTTTTATAGCAACATTTGTTAATATAAACTCAACCCAGTTGTCAAGGGACTAGATAGGTCTAGGGGTGGCATTGGTCCTTGGTTATTAACATTAGTCTATCCTGGGGCTAGATTAGGAATCCCTTTTTCCTTGTTACCTGTGCAATTTTTATCCACCCATAAAATAATGGTTTGCTCAGGATTCTTATCTGTAATTTCTCAGTCACCTGAGCAAGCGTATCCAACCCATCATGTCTTAGCTTCTCAAAAATAGAATTGACAATATCCATGTTAATTTCAGGAAAATCTTCAAAGGGAAATCCCTTTGATGTTGTAGGAACATTTTGATCAAATGGAATGTCTCCTCCATATGAGTTATCATCAACATCCATGGATTCATATGTTTCATCATCCTTTCTTGATTCTAAACTTTCTTTATCACTATCAATAATAATAAAATTACCTCATTTTGCATAGGTGGTTCATTTGGAAACACAATGGCATGATGCTTGCTTGGAGAGGGAACACTCTCACTATTTAACCATTCATCACTTGTATTTTCCATATTATTTGTTGAAGGTGTTTGAAAAGACTCTGAGGAATCTAAATTAACTACAAGAGGTTTAGATATCTCAGCTTGGAGAAAACTGAACACTTCACCGGACAGGAGTTCCAGACAAGTGTTTAGGGTTTTTCCTCCTCCTTTTACTAGAGGATGCTCCTTCAGTGAAAGCTAGAGGAGGTTCTTTTGGTTCTCTCTTATTTTTTGGAAAAGGATTTTCATCAGTCCTTGCATTACTTCCCTCTATGTTAAGTGGAGATTATGGGGTTAACTCCTCAGTTTCAAGGGTTTATCCTTTTCCTCATCTGCTAGTAGACCTAGTTTTTATAGAAGACTGGGGGTTTTGTGAAGCAACAAACTCTTTATCCTTATTTTTTTGGAAAGAAGTGGAAGTGGATTCAATAATGTTCTTTCTAGAAAGCCTAGGGCTAGAGGTAGAAGCTTCAGGAGTGGTTTCCAACCTTTCAACTATTTTAACAATGCCCTGGGTTGCTTTCTCCCTTTTGCCCAATCCTTGAGCTCTAGGGCTGACCGTTCTAGGCATTATCTCATCAATATCTAAAAATTATCTTCATGTCCCTAGTGCTTGTTTGTTCAATTCACTTTCTACTAGTAATTTTATTAAACAATGATGCGATACAGATTGAGTCTTACCCGTTTGTACATTCGCAGCTTGCTTTTTCAAAATGTTGAACAGAAAATTGGGAAGATTTACTGGTATGTTCGCATGGCATAAGTTACTGAGAATTTTGAAATGTAACCCATGCATCCAAGTGTAGCGACCTTCATAGGTGAAGTACTTCATCATGTGCAACGTTGGCTGCATATACTCATTTGGCAAGGAAAGTTTTGATGTTCCTTGCTTCCTGTCAACAATCAACTTGGGGTCACCATGCAATGTAAAATGTACCGAAGTCGAGTGAGTGTCTAAGACATTCTCGTAATTTTATCCTTCTTGTGGTAAACCAAATACTTCTTCAATAATTTCTTCATTGCACTCAACACAGATACCTTTAACTATTGCGACTCCATCTCTCAGAGTATTCAAAAACTGAAAGGCTACCTCATCATCAAAGGCATCAAGCTTTAAACAATAATCCAACCAGCCTTTCTGCTCAAACAATTCCTAACTAGGAATATCATTTAGCAACATTGTATGGTCAGTCATCTCATGCCTTACTAAATTGCCACCCATGCTACCACACTGTAGGGACAAATAACCTCAGAATTACAGACAAAGAGCTGAAATTCTCAAGGAATTTGAACACACCATAACCAGCAGTTTGAACTTCAAGAAATGCAAAACTCGTTTATCAAAATATGGTCAGTTCAATGGATTTATTTATCATAAGAGAAAAATGTTACCATAACATTATGTAATTACCTTCACACATGCTGAAGTATACCACCTTCGACGCATCATGAAGGTACTTAATGACTTAATTATGACATGGCACCTTAATCAACCTTGTTTTAATCATTAATAGGATATGGAGAAATTAATGACAGGTCACATAAGATTTACAAAAAAAAATTGAAAAGACAAGAAAAAGTTTAAATATACACGCGGTTAAATATCCCCCCCAACTTAGTTTAGGCATGGGTCCCAGTAGACCACATACGCAAGAGTAGTATCGAAACAAATAAACCTTTCCAAAAATAAATGAATTAAATAATATGTACGATAGCATATGTTACTAACCTATGGTTTCTGAAGGAGAATTGGTGTTGTGTGAACATCTGCTACTAGAATGATATGATGAATTATGATGGTGATAGAGACAGAAGATGAGATGAATCATTTTATCATGGAGAAATTATTTCATAAAATGTGAAATGTTATTATGGAATCTCTAATAGAAATCAAATAGTAGCAATCCGGGTAGAAGACCCATATTCTTCTATTGTAGGACCATTGGATTCACCATTGAGGGTGAACTACTGCAGGAACTCATCTCTACTCTATGGCTTATGGTAGAGCTTGACTCAGTGACCATTGACTAGAGGTTTGAATTGGACCAGATCAATAGTTGACAGGCTGACAGCTACACAACGCCATTAGAAAAAATAGAAACAATTTCATACGAACCTAACTAGCATGTTTGAAACTTTCCTAGAGTGTGTTAATAGTGGGAATCATATAACAAGGCCCACTCACCAACAGAGAATTTTTTATCCTTAATAAACTTTTTATGCCATTTCTTCTATTGTTGCTGAATAATTTGTGCTATGCAAGGCGGATTTCCTGATTTCATCCAAGTTGTTAATTTGGAGAAGTCATTCTTGTTGGGCCCTAGTTAGATCAATATCAAGCTCAAGTGTTGTCCTAAGTGTCTTGTGGTGAAACTCGATAGGCATGGCAACGGATTTCCCATAAACTAACTCAAATGGTGTAAAATCATTTGTAGTTTTCCATGCAGTCCTATAGGCCCAAATGGCTTCAAGGAGTCAAGCGGCCCAATCCTTCTTATGTACATCAATTGTTTTTGTCAGAATGGCTTCTATTTCCCTATTTGTGATTTCAACTTGACCATTAGCCTGCGAATGATATGGCGAAGATTTCCCATGCTGGATTGTGTATTCATTCATCAAGGCAGTTATGAGATTTGAGGTGAACTGAGCACCTTGGTCAGTGACTAGTTCTCTAGGTACACCAAATCTAGTGAATATGGATTCAAACATAAATTCAGCCACTTTATTATCCCTAGCATGATTCATTTCTTTGGCCTCTACCCATCTGGTTGCATAATTAGTACATAGGACTTACCATGAGAGAAAGGCTCTATAGGACCCAGAAAATCAATAACCGACTTGTCAAATGGTGTTACAATTACCTGTGGCTGCAAGGGCATTTCATCTATTTTAGTTGGGTGTCCCATTCTTTGACATCTATCACAATGTCTTGTATATTTAGCAGCATCTTTGTGTAGGGTAGGCCAATAATAACCAGTGGTGAGAATTTTGAATGTTGTATGATTTGCGGAAAAGTGCCCTCCACATGGTTCATCATGACATGCATGGAGGATTTCATATGTCTCATCTTCATGAACACATCTTCTTGTGACCTAGTACGGACATGTGTAGAACATAAATCTTGTAATCCATGAAAAGTTAAAACTTTTCTCAACTAAGATTTTGTGCTCCTTAGGAGAGAAGTTTGGAGGAGTACTTCTTGTACCAAGGTAGTTTTCTATATCTGCATACCATGGGTTATGAGTAATAATAGTGAAAAAGTGTTCATCAGGGAAGTTGTCATCTATAGATGTGGGATCATCGGGAATGTGCAATTGGAATAGAAAATCAGCTACCACATTAGCTTTCCTCAGTTTATCAATGACTTTGATATCAAATTCCTGCATTAGGAGTATCCATCTGGCTAACCTGTCTGAGATAGCATATTTGTTCATCGGGTATTTGATTGTTGAGTGATCTGTATGCACAAATACTTCATAACTAGTAATGTAGTGTCTAAATTTATTTAGTGCATATATAACTACTAATAGTTCCTTCTCAGTGACAGTGTAATTTAGTTCAGCACCATGTAGATTCTTGCTTATGAAATATATGGCATGCTCAACTATTCCTTCTTTTTGTCCTAGCATTGCTCATATGGCATAGTCTGAGGCATCTGTATGGATATGAAATGGAAAATTCCAATCAGGTCCTCTCAAGATAGGTGTTTTAGTCAAGACTTCCTTCAATTGTTGGAATTATTTCTCACAGTCATCAATCTATTCAAATTATGATTCTTTCTTCAAGAGATTGTACAATGGAGCTGCAATTTGACTAAAATCCTTGATGAATATCTTGTAGTAACCAGCATGGCCTAGAAAACTTTTGACGTCCTTTTTCTTTGTTGGAGTTGGAAATGTGTTAATGACCTCCATCTTGGTTGGATCAACTTGAATACTAAATGATGAAAGTTAGTGCCCTAAAACAACTCCTTCCATCATCATTTAGCACTTCTCACTGTTAAGAGAGAGATTGTGTTCCTGGCATCTTTTAAGAACTTTGTCTAAGTTGGCATGAGCCTCCTCAAATGTGGATCCATATGCAATAAAGTCATCCATGTAGATCTCAACACAATCAACAGATATGTTAGAGAAGATACTAATAACTTCTCTTTGAAATGTAGTAGGTGCGTTACACAGTCCAAAAGGTAAGACAGAGTAGGAGAAGGTTCTCCATGGGCATGTAGATGTTGTCTTGTCTTGGTCCTCAGGTGCTATCTATATTTGGTTCTATCCAATGAATCCATCCAGAAATGAATAGTACTTTTTACCAGCTAGGTTGTCAAGGACTTGATCAATAAAAGGCAAAAGAAAGTGGTCATTCTTTGTTGTTGTATTCAGTTCCCTACAGTCCACACACACCCTCCATTTTCCTCCCTTCTTAGGAACTATGACCAAAGGTGAGACCCATGGACTATCAGAAATGGGGTAAATAAAACCAGCATCAAGTAATTTATGCAATTCAATTTTGACTATATCTCTTAGTGTTGGGTTGATTCTTCTTTGAGGTTGTCTGAATGGTTTACAATCAAGACTGATGTAAATTTGGTGGGTACAAAGTCTTGGATCCAATCCCTTCATATTAGTGTAATCCCAAGCAAAATCTTGTCAGCTATCTTGTAGGAGATTGAGAATTCTTGTTGAGTGTTTAGTATTGGAGTTGATGAAAATAACCCATAGCTCCCAAGAACACCTGCATGCAAACACCTGTCACAAAAAGAGAGAGAAGCAAATAGCTATGAAGACCTGAACATATGGATCCATGTGAGAGGAGAAATCCTTGATGTGCGAAAACAAAAGTTGCAATCAATAATGAAAAATCAGAAAAGGTTAAAAAGTGTTATGAGATCAATCCTTATAAAAGGAGATCAGAAAACCTAGAAGGGTAAAACCTAGGTTGCACAATAATAATTAATAAAGCTATTAATTATTATATGCCTAAATTTTAGCTTAAGTCGAAAGAGGTAATAAGTGACTTAATAATTAAATCAATATGATTCAATTAAGAAGAAAACACTTTATTACTCTAACATTTAGGAGTAAGGTTCTTGTTAACATTCAACTCCCTACCTCAGGCAATTTCTACTTTGACTACATTATCCAACATGATGACTTCTGCATATGAAGATGACTTAATCTCATGTGGTAGCAATGTATGAAGGTGATCAGTTGTTGTAGGAAGCTGAGGTGAACTTTGCAGAGGCAGTATGGTTTGTAAAGAACAATTAGGAACAGTATAGGAAAATGGTTCAACACCATATTTGTTGGTAAGAATGGAAACAAGTATGTCATCTTCTTGGGATATCATAAATGGATTTCTCTCTATAACCATTGACTGATGTATTGAATTTACCTCTAGCTCAATGTCACCAAGGTCAGACCAAACAAATTGATCAAGGTCAATCTGAGGTTTAGTAGGAGAATATAGAGTCAACTTTTTAGTGCTAACTCCATCAAATATGGTCATCTTTCCAAAGCGGCATGTTATGCAGGCATCTACGGTGGCTAGCCAGGGTCTTCCTAGGATTAAAGGATAACCACCTAGAGTAGCTTTGGGAGATAAGATCACAAAGTCTGAGGGATAGTCCAATGAATCAAGTGTTACAATTATATCATCTACCATGCCATCAGGTCTTACAGTAGAAATGTCAGCTAACTGAAGGATTGTAGGAGTCTCTCTTAAGCCAATGATATTAAGCCTTAATAGGACTTCCCTAGTCATTACGTTAATTGATGCTCCTAAATCAATCAAAATATTTTGGATCTGAATTTCATTAATATAGATAGTAAAAACAGAGCTACTCGGATCATAATATTTGGGTATGATTACATTGCTCAACATAAGATCAAAGAGTTGTCCAAGAACATGAACAGTCTTAGGGTCTCTCTTCTTCCTACCAGGTTGTTTACTACAAGCTTCTTTGGTAGCCTTACTATATGTTTGGACTTCCTTGATGGAATCTAACAAAGGAATTTGCAAAGTCATTTGCTTCAGTTGGTTGATCAGATCAGTTGCAATTGGACTTTCTTTTGGGGGTACAAACTGTGTGAGCCTTTGAGGAAATGGTGGATCTTTAGTTACTATAGCAGGTTGTGGGAGAGTAGTAGGTTCTTTCTCAAGGATATCATTCTCAGTGGTAACTTCAATTATAACAGGACCTTTTGGTGTAGGTAATGTAGCTCCTAATCTTAGGTGGATATCATTTACCAAAATGGAATAAGTCTGATGCTGATTAGGCTGCATGTTATTAGGATTTGGTGAAGACTAAGAAGACAACTGAGTTTTATTTTGAGGGTTGGCATTGGTTGTAGGAGGTGGATGCATTATAGCTTACTATTGTATGGCTTACTGATTAGGCTGAATAGGCTTATTAGGACCCCATTGGGGTAACTGTTGCCAGTTACCTTGTTGAGGTTGTCATTGGGTATTTTGTTGCCAATTGCAATTGGGTTGCTGCCACATGTTAGGAGGGGGTTGATGTTGCCACTGTTGTTTACTCCATTGGTGTTAAGACTGATAGGACCAATTGGTATTCCAGTTTTGACCTTGGGGACCAATTCCATTGATTATTATTAAAACCAAAATTTTGCAAAGGGTCATGAGGCATACCTTGTCTCTGGGCCCATGGTCTTTGTTGAGCAACAAAAAATATCTCTCCATTCTCATCAATAGTCTTGAATTCAGTTGGCATCGACTGAGCCTCCAAGCATGCAACTGGCTTACATTTACAATTCCTTTTATTTCCCTACAATGGGAACAAAATTCAGCTAACATAGCCTCTGCTTCTTCACGCTTCTTCTTGGCTTGCACGGTATCCAGCTGGGTGGCTACATTGTTAATGATGTATTGCTTGAAATCAGACAAGAGATTGGATATCTCCATCTTTGAAACAATAGCATTATTAGTTTTTCTACTTGATTGTCAAAGCCCTTTTCCCTTCTTTACTATAGCTCTAGAGTAATTAAGACATATTATCTTAATTTCATTCCAAGTGCTTTGAGTGATATCACCTCCAACCATCAAGTCAAGAGCCTCCATACAAGACTCATTATCACCTCGTAAAAAGAGATGCTTCATGGATTCTTCATTCAAAGTATGCTGAGTGTTTTTCTGGAGGTTAAACAAGAATCTTGCAACATAGTCCTCAAGCATTTCCTCATCCTTTTGTGTCATCTTGAAAATATCATCACCTTTCATATCACTACCCCGATAATACTCTTTATATTTTTCCAAGAATGCATTCTTCATCCCATCCTTGTCTCCTATATCATTGGCTCCTAGACCCATGAACCACCTTAGTGTCGCCTCCTTCAAAGTAGATGGAAACAACTTCAACCTATGGGCATCTGTTGTATAGTCATAGCTTCTATAGAGGATGTTAAACTCAAAAAGAAAGGTCTCTGGATCTTTAGTAATTAGGCCATAGAACTTTGGAAGGACTGAGGAGGGAATATTCTTAAGGTTGTTATTATCATGCAAGTCAACAATAGGAAAGGGAAAGGTAGGATGTGCCATTCTGGGAGGATTTGGAGATGCAGGTTGTCCTCTGAAAACAACAATGGCCCAAGGGTTATCCTGGTATTCTCGTTTAGCAAAGAGTTCGTTTAAGTCAAAAATATCTTCTGTAGGTGGCGGTGTTGTGATTGCTTGATGTAGGTCAGCAAATGGATTCTCAAATGGTTGATTCTCTTCACGGTCAACTTCTTGGGGATTTTCCTACTCAAGGGGTAAGATTTCTTCTAAAGCTAACGGGACATTCTAAGGGAGAAATCTTCCAATTAGTTGGTCTCTTCTCCTATGCATAAAAAGGATTAATTAAAACTAGGACTTATATTAAGAAAGCTTTGGGAAAAATGACCCTTAGGATAAGTTTAGATTGACACCATCCCTAGCAACGATGCCAAAAATGCTCGGCCAAATAAATTTCTTAAAAACTTAGAGCATAACACTCGTTCATTCAAGATTGGACATCTTAAACAAAAACTAATTAACTCATTTAGCTCATTTATAGTATCAACCAAGGACGTAAGTTTGAAATACTGTCTGCAAAATATATGCTCCAAACTATCTTAATTGCCACTTATCTAGACTATTGAATTTAAAATACTTGAAAGCTTGAAATGCTAAGTTAGGACAAAGGAATAGGTTTATTCTACTAAAAACAGTAATCACAGATAGGTGCTACTCTATCTGCCTTTGCTGTAGGAACAACCCGTTAGTTCTGCTACCAACGGCTATAGGAACAATAGAGTTCTCTCTAAATCTAAGAAAGCATGAAATAAATCCTAACTATCAATAGATTTCACTCACCAAGTGGGCCCCCTCTGATGAGTGAATAGGATACAATCAAGATAAAAAGATAGAACTTGCAAAGTACATTATATTCATTCATTGAAAGGTACACTTGAAGTAAAACAAAACTGAATTCTAATTGTTGTTACAAAATTACAATAAATTTCCTAGCTCTCTCTCTCTAATCTTCTGAAAGTTAAGTCAACAACTTATTTATAAGCAAACACTAAGAAACTAACTCCTAAAACTACGATCACTCCAACAATGAGGATCAATAACATTCATGATGTCATACAACAGAATCAATAACTTTCAAGAACAAGTCTTCCAAGAATATAGCAGGTCGTGCTTCTAAATCTGTGCCAAGGTATAATGAAAAACCAGTTGACCGCTACAAAGGAGAGTAATGTGCGGTTATGTCTTTATTGTTTTAGTTGCAGAGTTGATCCTGTCAATCCAACCACATTGCTCAAATGAATGCGCCATTGACTTGTTCCTGCATGGAGTTAATAAAACATGCCAAATTCAAAACACATATATTTGCATCATTTAAACTAGAAAAGACATTATCTCATTAACTAACTATTGCATGATATGCAGCTATAGGAATCCTAACCCAAAGCAACTTAGGAGAGATGAACATTAAATATTACACATGTATATCTACTAATTCATCTATCATATTCTATTCATACGTTTTAACCATAAGTTCCAACTTAGATCAAATATCATGTTGAATTATAAAGTATTTAAAGTATTGCCCATGTACTTGCACATATAAAAACCATACATACAACATCATCCAAGTTTGCATAAAACCATATAAAAACACCCTATTGAGTCATAGAAAAACATCATAAAACATGTCATTAATTTGGCCCATCAATATCCTTTCATGATTATCTATATTCTTAGCTCATAAGAGTCAACACTCTTAGCTAGGTTTATGGCATACATTTATAGACTTAAGGATATTTCCTTCTTGTTGGAAGTAGGTATCCTTAATTCTCTTCCTTATCATATCTATTACGTAGCCATCATAAGGAGGGGGCATACATACGGCCTCCCTTGTACATTATATATTGACATTTTCAAAGCCGCACAACACACACATACACAAAGCTAGCAGTAGGTGCAAAGATAGGCAAAGCCACCAGTAGGCATACCATATTTTAAGCCACCAGTAGGTGCACAACACTTTTTAACCTGCCAATAGGTACAAACTTTCAAGATAGAATTGACTAGCATGGCACACAAACCTGGTAGAACTTTCAATCCTATCTTTTGTGTGGTCCACAATAAGACATGCAATCTTACTAGGCATGGTGGTCACACTTTGTGTGGTTTACAGTAAGACATACAATCTTACTAGGCTAAGTCAATCACCTCTCTCTCTCTCTCTCTCATGGTTGTGTTAGTAAGTTAGACCATAGAGTTGGTATCATCTTTGGTGATGCTCTTGTTCTTCCTATGTGATCACTTGTGCTCTTGCAATAGCTTTCCAAACATGATATTAGTGGGTGAGGCATTTCTAGCTGAGGCCTCTTCCACTAGTTGATTTGGAGTTTTGTTTTAGTACTAACCCCTTTTTGTTGTTTTTGTATCTTTTATTTTTTTTTGTTTTGTTTTTGTGCCCTTGTGCATGGATGAGGAGTTAGGATCCTTGGTTCGGGGGGCTTGCATCCTTAAACACAATGATGTCTTATCTCTTTGCAATTCGCCATGATCATCTCTCTCTCATCATTCTCTCTATCTTCTTTCTCTTCCTTTACCATGAGCATGATCTTGTCTCATACTCCCACTAAAGTGGGGGCTAAATGTACCATCCTAAAAAGTAAGCACTTCATTAGTGTTCATTTTGGGACCATTTTTAGCCCATTTTAGAGTACATTCCTTATGGTAGGACCTCACATTGTGCTTAAATGCATACATAATTTAAATTAAGGTCCTCCTTGTTCAAACTCGAGGTTGGCTCTAATTTCTATGCACAATTTCTCATTTTCCATCCATTCACAATTAATTTCACGCCTAGGTCCTTTACATGCATTTTCAGATCTCGAGATTCACCCTAGTCTCCTATCAGGTTGCAACTTCCAATACCCATTTTAGTACATAACCCCGAAACCATTTTAAAATTAGCCTTTCTGGGACAAGGGCGAGTTCAACCTTGTCCTAGGGCTTTGATTTTTTGTGGCCCTGGGCCCAAAGCAAGGGTATTTTCTTTGGGTGTTTACTGTGTCAACTTCGTGAATTTGAGCTCCGAAATGTATATAAAAGGAGGCTTCTTCCTCTCATTTTCACATCTATTATCCATCATTGTGCAAGCTATCCCATCTTCATGCAAGTATTATCAGGCAAATTATTGTGCACTCAAGACAATCAAGCATCTATTGAAGGTATCCATCAAGCATTCAAGTCGACCAAGCTTTCATCCATTTCCTTACATAGATCTTTAATCTTTTCCCCATTGGAGGTCAAGCCAAGGAGTCTACTATCAAGGAGGTAGATCTACATTCATCCATCAAGTCTTCTTCAAATCAACATTTGCGGTGAATCACAAAATCTACTACATGAGGTTTTTTCTTACATAATTTCCTTTTGGTTTTTTTGTTGATTCAAAGCTATTGCATCAACATTTTATCACATTCTAAGTACAATTGCATCTACATGGTATGATATACTCTATTGCTTAGATCTAATCTCTACTATATGTCAGCATTCCTTCATTTACATCTATTTCATTTCAAGGTTAATTCCTATACAGGGGCTTGCCCAAGGCAAGCCCCTCCCCACAATAATTTCCTCTTATTTCTTGTGTGCACAAACATGTGGCATAGTTGCAGATCCAAATCTTCAGACTTTTGGAACCAAGGACTGATCCTCTACATAATTCATCAATTTTTACCCTTCCAGGACTAGGTCGAATTTTTGGGACTAAGTTGACTTGGGTCGACATTGTCTTGAGGGTCTACAAATTTCACAGTCGGGAGTTGCAAGTCTCAGGATTCCAAATCCATAACTATTCCCAAATTCGACGAGGTTTCAACAATCAATTCTACATCTGAAGTTCACTTGTCCTCTCCTAGCCCTCAAGGTAAGTTCATTCTTTTTATTTTCCTTTAGCATTTACTTTGATACATTAGATATGATATTGCATCTTGTTAGTAATCATTTCTTTAATCATAGCCTAAGTGTCTAGTATACTTTTATCATAATCATACATTTCTATCCGTATAGTGAATCCGCGAAATCTCTCCTTTTGCTAGATCATGCATTAGCACCCCTTCATCTTTTTGGGTTGTGCTAATCAAATTTGGCCTAAGGGTGGGTTGTGTATTCCAATGTCTATATAATTTGGTGTTCCACCATTGATCACCATTTTCTATATTACAATAATAATATGAAAATCCAAAATATATAAATCAGATTAAAATAAATGAATGAAAGAATACCAAATACACAGAATAATTTTTCATGATTCATAAAAGTTGATACTAGTCAAACAACGAAAGCTTGTCCATCAACAAAGTTTTGCAAACTGTCCTCCTTGGAGAGAAGTCAACCACATCTTTAGATGGGCAACCTAGTAACACACTCCATTTTGTGGACCTTCAATCAAGGGTCAAGATATTCATGATTTCTCTAATGGTAAACCAAATTTTGTTTGATGAAGCTACAACCATAACATATGTTCCATGGGATGACTTGGACATATCTTCTAACATATTATGGAGATTAGCAGAAAGGAGAGATTAAGACCATGTGTTATTTTTGTGTAACTCTCATATCCCCACCAAAATGTGCTCGATGAAAGGGATACCAACCCATATGGAGCCTCCTACCCTAGCCTCCTTCTCTAACCTCCCCACCAAAAGTAGCTTCCAGTTACATACCACTAAGGAAAGCAAATAGATGTGGATATTGTTATGAAGATCATTAGAATCAATATGTGAAGGAATTCCTCCTTGAATCTTCTTAAACTGAAATACTCCTAGGGAAATTTCATAACAACCCAAATAATGACCATAATTATGTGTAAACTAGACCACACCATTGTGTGTTGTGCTTGCCAAGTGTGTCTTTGGGAGTAGCTAGTAGTGAGAAGAATGCCTTGCAGAATGATAGATGTGGCAGGGAAACTCACATGCTTATCTATGATGGAATTATAGAGTAGAGTACAATAATTTGTATCCCTTTTGTAGAACCGTAAATCAATAATATCAAAGTGGTTGTAGCTAGACTGAGCAATGAGTTCCATGAGCATAGTTGTGTAAAGTAGATGATGCTATTGTGCAATACACTCGTCCAAGGGTGTCTTTGGGAGACACTAGCAGTGAGAGACAAGAGTTTGGAATGGAGTATCTTCATACCAATGAGACGCCTAAGAAAGAGAGTTGTGTTATTCTTTGCTAAAAAGTTTTGCAAGAGTTTTCACATGTTCTGTCCCAAAACTAGGTCCCAAAACTAACCCAAATGAGATGCCTAGGAAAGAGAGTTTGTGTCCCAAAAGTAAGTCCCTTTTTCTAATATTAAGGCTCAATCTTCAATCAATTTTGTGAAGAAAAACAAAAAATCCTTGCACAATAAAGAAAAATTCTAGATTTTCGGGTTCTAGAGAACCATATGTTAGAGATCAATGGTTGTAACTTTGAAACACTGTGGTAGATAGAACTGAACTTAATTGAACAAGGTCTAGGTAACATCTCTAACTCTCCTACACTATAACAATATATTTAAAAGGAGATTTGGGAGCATCTATATATGCTATAAGATTACTAAAATTCAAAGGGTAAGCCCCTCTCCCAAGCCATGAATCCTAAAATATTTTGATGGTAACCCTCTAGTCACAGCTTATAGGGTATAACAAGAGCAACCATGAATGTTCATCTACAATACAATTTGTGATTCATTTTTAAATATATAAACATTATTCTCTTCTCTCTAACAACCACCTTCAAATCTTATCATGTGAGTTTTTCAAGTGGTGAACATATCTGCTAATTAGAACATCAACATAGTTGCAATTGTTTTCAACATCTTTACATATAAATTATAATAATTTACTTTTAATTAAAACAAAACTAATTGAAATCAAGTTAAATTAATAAATATGTGTAAATCCAAAAATCTATAAGGGCCCGTTTGGTTCATGGTATTAACCTGGCATAGTCATTATTTAATGCGAGAATAAAGTAATTTGTGATTTGTGGCCATTTTTTTGAATTCCCGAATTAGAAAATTAATCCCCATTTTTGGGCCAATGCTTGGATTAATTAATTCGAAAAAAAACTTGGAATTCATTTTCTATTCTAGAATAAGCTATCCATGGATTCGAAATAAGCTATTCATGGATTCGAGCAAAAGCTCAATCGGCCTTCGAACTTCCCGACAACGCCTCTGCTGCTACTTGCCTGACTAGATTCTAGCAAAAGCTCACATTTCTGGGTCTTCGACCTTATCTTGTTCAACTCTGTTTCAACGACACATTTGAATTTGTCTCGAATCCACGCCTGTGTGCCGACATACAGACTAAGAAAGACTGGATTGAGAAAGTTGGAACAACTACATTGGACACGGCCTGCAGAGGGGATCTCTCTGCAATCTCTATTTGCCATACATGCCATGACAGCGGCGAAGTGGTTCACACGCAACTGCTAGGAATGATAAAAGAAGTAACCATGGAAATAAGCACCCAGTGTTACTATTTGTTGTGTTTGTATGCTATTGGCGTGGTCAATGAATTTGGGCCTACGAATAGAGGAGTTGCGGGGTGTATTCTCTGCATGCCCATGCACACAAAACCCATATCTCGCAGGCAAATCGTGTTATATGGTTGTATGGGCACTGTAATAGGCATTATTGTGATCTGTAGCTTGGGCTTGTGTTACTATTTGTGGGTGAGGATTAAAAACAAAGCCAAGCACAAAGATTTCGTGAAAATGAGCAGAGGCCTTTTGAAGCCCAACATGGGGGCAATCTGGTCCAACTTGAAACAGATCTTGAGTGCCACGGATAATTATAATTTTTTAATAAGTTAAAAACACATATTGTTCAAATTAATTTAAAAAATGAAAAATAATCCTTATTCCAATTCCCCATTATGGAATCCAAACACAGAATAGATTAATTCTCAGTCATCTTCTAGGTGCACCAAACAGGTCCAAACTTTATTCCACCTTTCGTTTTCAGGATTAATTAATCCGAGAATAGGTCCTTATTCTAGAATAGGCCTATTCTGGATAAATTAATTCCATACACCAAACAGACCCTAAGCTATCTCACAAAGCAAAAGGATGTAAAGCAAAATTAGAAATATCCAACAATAATGACACTAGTCTGCAGGCACTTATACAGAATTACATTCCTGGTTTGGAATGTTCAATTTAGCGTCAAATGATAAACTTGCACGGCAAAAGATAGTACAATTAATTTAAACATAAGAACTATACAAAATGGCAAAGAGTGAGTTCTCCTCACATTTCCTGCTGGTCACTTCTTTCTAGTTACTTTTAGCGTTCCTGGCCTTTTGTTTTTTTCCGTTCTCTTATCATAAACTAAATATTTAACAAATATCCCAATAGTATATATAAGCAGTGATCTGTATTGCACATTACACCATCTAATTATGAAGCCAATAGCATGGTCTAGACTGCCAAATATCCAATAAAAAATGAAACAAGAATTAAAACTTTTTAGAAACTGAAAATAAAACTTTCTTCCTTCATTATTACTGCACGTTTGACATGGTGCACATTATTATTCAACAAGCCTATGTTCAGATTGCTTCATTTAGCATCACCAATAATCTCGGGAAGAACATTGTACCTGTTTAAATGATGGAAATGGTTTGCGTCTCTTCCAACAATTTCTCGCAATCAGCATGTACTCGGAGGTTTTTTAGAACTCTAATAGTGTCCGAGGGGGTGTGTTTAACAAACCAAATGAAATTGCCAACTTTTCACTATGGTGGCAGAGAAATAATTCTTTTTCCTCCTCTTCCACATCATTAATTAAATGTCTTGAACCTCGAAAATGCCCAGCAGCCTTCACCTCCCAAGCCAATCTCTCCAAACTGGCATAGATCTCCTTTGTCTATGGATGTGATCTGTCTCCTACACAAAAAGCATGTATTGTTTTATGGTCTTCAATCCAACTACATCCAGGGATCTTTTCAATTGCTCTATCTTTCATCAATCTCCTCACCATTTGAACCTCCTCCCACCTGCCCATTTCTGCATAGATATTTGAGAGAAGAATAAAAGTCGCAGCATTCTTAGGATCCAAATCAAAAAGCAGTGTTGCTGTAAATACTCCTAGGCCTATATTCGTATGAGATCTACAAGCACCGAGAAAACTCATCCACACAGCCACCACAGGTTTAACTGGCATCTTAATAATAAAGTTTAAGGTGTCCTCAAGATAGCCAGCACGGCCAAGAATGTCAACCATGCACACATAATGATCAACTGTAGGTGTAATGCAATAAGATTTACTCATGTGATTGAAGTATGTACAGCCCTCGTCCACTAAACCTGCATGGCTACATGCACATAAAACACAAGCAAAACTTACAATGTCTGGGTATGTTACAGATTGTTTCATTAATTCAAATATTTTGAGGGCATCCTTGCAAAATCCATTTTGTGCATATCCCGCAATCATGGCATTCCATGAGATGACCTCTCTTTGAGGCATTCTGTCAAACAGTTCACGTGCCTTGTCTATGCTTCCACATTTTGCATACATATCTACCAGGGCAGTTGCAACTGTAACATCTGACAAAAAACCTCCTTTCGTTATGCTTTGATGGATGTCCATGCCTAGTTCCAAAGCTCCCATTTTGGCACAGGCAGGAAGGATGCTAGCAAAGGTTGTGGAATTTGGCTTTACACCAGCCAATTGCATTTGCTTGAAAATTTCTAAAGCCTTATCAACTGATCCATTTTGTGTATATCCTGCAACCATTGCAGTCCATGAGACGACATTTCTTTCAGGCATTATGTCAAACAATTGATGTGCCTTGTTTATGCTTCCACATTTTGCATACATGTCTACCAGGGCATTTCCAACTGTGATATCTGAAAACAATCCGCCTTCTATTATAGTTTCATGGATGTCCATACCAAATTGTAAAGCTCCCATTTTGGCACAGGCAGGAAGGATACTGGCAAAGGTCGCCGAATCTGGCTTTACACCTGACAATTGCATTTGCTTGAAAGTTTCTAAAGCCTTCTCAATTAATCCATTCTGTGCATATCCTGCAATCATTGCAGTCCATAAAACCACATCTCTCCGAGGCATTCTCTCAAACAATTCACATGCCTTTTCCATGCTTCCACATGTTGCATACATGTCTACCAAGGTAGTTACGACTACAACATCTGAATAAATTCTTCTATCGTTTATGATTTGATGGATATCCGTACCCTTTTCCAGAGCCCCTGTTTTGGCACAGGCAGAGAGGATGCTAGCAAATGTTGTGGAATTTGCCTTTACTCCATCCAATTCCATTTGCTTGAAAGTTTCTAAAGCCTTTTCAACAAATCCATTTTGTGCATATCCAGTGATCATAGCATTCCATGAGATGACATCTCTTTGAGGCATAATATCAAACAGTTCACATGCCTTATCCATGCTTCCACATTTTGCATACATGTCTACTAGCGCAGTTGAAACTACAACATCTGACAGAAGTCCTCTATTCTTTATGCTTTGATGAATGTCCATACCCCACTTCAAAGATCCTATTTTGGCACAGGCACGGAGGACACTAGCAAAGCTTGTAGAATTTGGCATTACACCTGCCAATTTCATTTGCTCAAGAGTTTCAAAAGCCTTTTCAGCAAATCCATTTTGTGCATATCCTGCAATCATTGTATTCCATGAGACGACATTTTTTTCAGACTTTCTGTCAAACAATTCGCGTGCCTTGTCTATGCTTCCACATTTAGCATACATGTCTATCAGCGCATTTCCAACTGTAATGTCTGATAAAAATCCCCCTTCTGTTATGCGTTGATGAATTTCCATAGCCTGTTCTAAGGCTCCCATTCTTGTACAGGCAGAGAGGATGCTGGCAAAGGATGCAGAATTTGGCTTTACACCTAACAATTGCATTTGCTTAAAAGTTTCTAAACTCTTTGCAACAGATCCATTTTGTGCATATCCTGCAATCATTGCATTCCATGATATGACATCTCTTTTAGGCATTCCCTCAAACAGTTCACGTGCCTTGTCTATGCTTCCACACTTTGCATACATATCTACAAGCGCAGTTGCAACTGTAACATCTGGCAAAAGTTCCCCTTCCATTATGCTTTGGTGAATGTCCATACCCTGTTCCAAAGCTCCCATTTTGGCACAGGCACGTAAGATAGTGGCAAAGCTTGTTGAATCTGGCTTTACACCTGCCAATTGCATTTGCTTGAAAGTTTCTAAAGCCTTTTCAACAAATCCGTTTTGAGCATATCCTGCAATCATTGCAGTCCATGATACCACAGTTCGTTTTGGCATTCTTTCAAATAGTTCGCGTGCTTTGTCCATGATCCCCCATTTCGCATACATGTCTATCAGCGCATTTCCAACTTTAATATCCCACAAAAATCCTCCTTCGATTATGCTTTGATGGATGTCAGTACCCTGTTCCAAAGCTCCCATTTTGGCACAGGCGGGGAGGATGCTCGCAAAGGTTGAAGAGTTTGGCTTTACATGTGCCATTTGCATTTGCTTAAAAATTTCTAAAGCATTTTCAACGAATCCATTATGTGCAAATCCTGCAATCATTGCATTCCATGAAATGACATCTCTCTGATGCATTTTGTCAAACAGTTCACTTGCCTTATCTATCCTTCCACATTTTGCGTACATGTCTACTAGTGCACTTGCAACTATAACATCTGACAAAATTCCTCTATCCTTTATGCTTTCATGGACGCGCATACCTTGTTCCAAAGCGCCCATTTTGGCACAGGCTGGAAGTACGCTGGCAAATGTGATCTTATCGGGTTGGAGACCTGTTTGTTGCATATTGTTAAACAGTTTGACTGCATCGTGAGGATACCCATTTTTTCTGTATGCTGCAATAATCGAATTCCATGAGAGGATGTCTCGTTCTTTCATGTGATCAAACACTTTTCGGGCATCAACCAAACTTCCGCACTTGATATACATGTGGATAAGCTTATTACGAAAAGGTGTGCGTGTAGCGAAGGCAAATTGTCTGTGAGCGATGAAAGAGTGGAATTTTTTCCCTTGTGAAAGAGCGCTCTTGAGAATACATGTCTGAAATAACTGAAGATACGTAGAGTAGTCTTGAGGGAAATTGTGTGTACTAAGCAGAATGTGCAGCGCCGTCTCCAACATAATGCTGCGAGATTGAAACGAGTTGTGGATGGCAATTGCATCTTATGATTGTAGTGGCAGCGCAGAAAATTAGCAGAAAATTGTAATTCAGTCTGCGTGCACCACAATGAGCATTTTAATTTCCAATCCCCTTTCGAATGCCGAACTGCTTTCATCTAGTGTCTCATACCAGATAGTTAAATCAGGAGGATTGAACTCTAAATGAGAAATTGGGAAGCATAATTTATAAATAATTTAATTAAAGATTGTTGGCCTTGGCTAAATATAAGTTGAATCTTACTTTATGATTAAGGATATATGAGAGATTGTGAGAGGAAAGGTGTAATTTTGAGTTATATGAAGCAATTATATTATTGGGATAGATTTACAAATATAATGTATTTACACAAGATGTGAGAAACTAGTCAATATGTTGTTTATTGTGATTTAAATTTTTTAATTAGAAAATAAATTATAATTTAAGGTATGGTTAAAGATAATAAAATTATTTAAGTTAATAATAACATCATTGTTTATTGTGATCCCAAGATATCATATCATTTTGATCAAGCTAAAAGTGAGAGGAAGATATTATGGTTTAATATAATTCTTTTATTGTGATTAAGCTATAGGGATCAAGTATCAAATCTTAGCAATTTTCAATGTTAGTTGGGTAGTGACATGTCTTCATTGAGCATTTTGAATCATGGGCAATGGAATTTTGAACCACTCAAGTGTATTTCTTCCGTGAATAGTATTTATGATATTTTTTATGTAGCCCTAAATTAAAAGGAATTTCAAGATCAACTATGTGGGGAAGTGAAATATATCTACTTCTAAGAGTCTATCCCTTTATCACCCTTCCAAGAGAAAGTAAGTCAACTTTGACAAGCCATGATACTTCAAAATTTTGTAATGTGTAAAAATATATTTTAATTTGAGACACCCTCAAAGATTCTTGGAAAATACTTTAAAGTACACCTACAAAGGATTGGACAAGGCAAATTATTTTATGGTATTGAAAAAATAATTCAAGTATTTCAAGGACGAGAGAAATTCTTGAAGATTGTATAGGAAATTTTATCTCCTTTGATAGCATATTTATAGATCTATAAACTCCAATTACATAGTGGGATTTGAGGGCATATTTTTGTGTCTCAAGCTCCAAATTAGTTCCATTGTTTAAACCTAATAGTTGAGATAAATTTATGTATAATTATCAATGGTATGGAAAAGGTCCAAACATGGTTATTTGGTGTTTATGAAACATTATGTTAGGGGTAAAATCCATCTTCAAGGACTATGTAAAGAATTCATTCATTCATTCAAGGCGAGAAAAGAATAAAGTGTGAAACTAGCTTGCCAACCTAAGTCTTAAGAAATATTTCCATCCCTTTTTTTGTGGCTAGAATAGCATTCATGGTTTGGATTGTCTCATTGATCTAGCTATTATCCTTCATGAATATTCTAAGAATCTGGTGCAAGGGAAACCTTTTACAATATATCCTCCTTGGAAAATTTGGGGTTTTTATCTAAGATCGGTTTTCTTATAGAAATGTATGCATGCATGCACTTTAGGTGTGTATATGTATATTGTAAGCTAATAATATACATAAATCAATTTTTGTTATGAGATACAAAGGAGACATTGAACTAAGGACTTTGTGATTTCGTAGAAGGCACTAATATGTAGGTTGAAAACCCCTCCTAATCCATTTTATTTAAAACATGAGAAATTAAAGAAAGAATGATTCAATTATATAAATTATTTTACTCCATTCATACCAGGAATGTTGATGATACAAGGAATGTAATTATTCTTGTCTTTTACATTAAAATTATTGTCAAATTGCATAAAATACTTATATTTGGTATGCATTGTAATACAAATATACTGCATCTTTTAAACTACTATATTAAATAGGATTACCTACCCTGGTTTTGTAGATCCAAAAGTGCAAGGTAGAATACCCTCATTCTTCACATTCGTTGTTCATCCTTGCAACATTCTTGAGAATAGGAACTCATACTTTCTTAGAGATTCTTAACAATAGCTTGGGCATTCTTCTATTTTCTTCTCCCTAAGTTACACTTAGATTTTAAGGAAAACTAATTTGTTTACTAATCAGTTCTCTACTTAAGGTTATATTTTCTAATTGTTTCATTTCCTAGAGATAGTTTTGTACTTAAGTCATTTTGACACTAGGTATTCCAATTAGAAAATTTACCCTAAAGTGGAGAACCAACTAATAAATGAATTAGTTTTGTAGAAATGTTAACTGCAACTTAGGAGGAGAAAAGAGAGAAAACCCAAGATATTGTCATCAATCTCTAAGAATGTATCAAATTCCTATTCTCAATATTGTTGCAGGGTTAGCTAGCGAAAGGGAGAGATGGAAGTATTCTCTCTTGTACTTTAGGCTCTACAAACCCAAGGCACATAATCCTATTTAATATACTTACTTGGTTTCAAAACCTTTGAAGTTTCCTTAGTGAATTCTCATGGCCATTCCATGTGAATATTCTCTTGTAAATTTATGTGAAGAAACACACTCTTCACATACATCCTATAAATTAATCCCTTTGTTAAAGTGTTACTTTGTCAAATTTTCAAAGAATTGCATCCCTGGGGAGTATTTCTTCGATATTATTGATCCTCAAAGATTGGAATTTTATTAAGATTATATGTACTTTGCATTTTCCATAATTTTGGACTTCCTCGTCCATCTCATCCCTTGATGCCCATTCCCATTCATTTCCACTTCTCAAGCTCTAATGCCTTGCACTCCAAAAAAATTATTAAGCCTTGTGGGGTTAGACTTTCAACATTGCCCTTAATTGGCTACCCATTTCTGTTAAACCATAAAGTCTTGAAAATCCATCTATAACTCTATATAACCTAGATCAAAGTTGGAGTTTCATCCATTTTCATGACCTGGTACCAATTTAAGACTCATCTTGACTCCATGATCCCAATATTTTGATGTCTTGTTGCTATTAGAGTTCCCTTTCATTCTTCCCTCATCTCACATTATCTAGTATGACTTCCTTGTAAACTTGAATTCCTTGATTCCCTAGTGCTCTAATCCTTGGCATGTGGAATATATTACCCTTGACTATTGAAATTTATAAACCTCCTTAAATTTCCAAAAATATTATTAAAAGATTATATCTATAGATGGTTCACAAACCATCAAAATTTCTAAAATATTTTGTGACTTCTTCTAATCATCAAAATGCAAAGGAAGATGCAATTTTGAGTCCACAAAAAGAGTTACACTTCATCTTCAATAGATCTAAAATTTAATCACTTCTATGAAGTTTTATTAGGGTAAAAAGAGAAAGTGAGGAATCATTTCAAAGATTTTAATGGTTACAAAACCATCCAAAGCATTTAAAGGTTTGATATTCAATTTCAAAATGCTGATGATAATGTATGTTTTTGTTTAGTAGCATTTTTAAAGAGTGCCTAGCTTCTTCAAATCACCAATGGATATTTTATGTTTTAAAAATATAGAGGGGATTCCACTCAAACAAAATGATGTTGAATCAATGAAAAACAAAATTCATAAGTGTCAAAGTTTTTGGTGGGTGCCAAACATAAATTCATGAATCTATTTAAACTATCTCCATTGACAAGTGCCAAATAAAATGGCATGTTTCTCCTCCACCCACTCCCACCTAAGATCCATTATTGTAAATGAATTATCCAGGGTTTATTTTGTAGGGAAGTTAAATGTGTCAAAATAGTTACATTTCGCTTGTATTAGCAATCAAGTAGATAATGGAGGTCACAAAAATGTTGACTTCTACTGGCATGCAGAGGTTTTGGAAATTGGATGCAATTTAATGTAAAAATGACAAGGAGAAAGATCTTTCTACTCCACAAGGGAGTGTGTAAAATGATGAGGAAAAAAAATACATGTTTGAATGAGTAGTGATAGTTCTTGAGTACTTATAAGATATTTTAATGTAAAAAGATCTAGTTTGTACTACTCAAAGGAGTCAATTGAGATTATCAAGGAGTTTTGATGAGATAAATCAACATGTTTTTTCCTTCAATGCCTAGAAAAAATGAAGCCAATTGAAGCATTTAAGAGGTACATTAAATCCTTGTTCTTCTTCTGAATACATCTTTCTTATTTCTCTCACACAACCAATTATTTTTCTCCTATACCTTGTTTTAATTAGATTAAAGATAGTGAATGTTGGACTTTTGGTATCAATTTTCACATATTGAATTCACAACATATGCTTGAGCCTTTTAGATTAAATATAAGAATTGATTGTAATATTTCTCTTGTATAGTCCCATTATGTTTTCTTTAAGAATTGGAAGTTTCTACTATGTACATCAATCCATTCCATTTGCACCTTTCTTCTTCTAACCTTTTTGAGAGTATTCCATAAGTTTGTGTGATACATAATTAGATCCTTGAGGTTTATTTTCTTGATAAGGAAATCTAGGGGATTCTCCTATCATTTGTGCATCACCATCATTTTATTCTTAAACATTTACTTTCATATTGTCATCTTAATCAATAGCTTAGCATTAGGATTAGATCCTCAATAGTAAATTGAGCTTAGTTTCAAAGGGAAACAACCATTTCTTGAGAGTTATCTCCATCTTACAAGTCCCAAAATGAATGTTAAGATGGTTTTTCAAACTTACGAGGTGTGTGGACTAATATATTTATCATATTCTATTAGTTCATTACATGAGTATGATTATGTGTTTATCATATGTATTCTATTATTGATATCATGGTTATCTCACAATGTATTTTAAAAATTTACTCATTATGTGCTTCTATCTTTATCATTAATTTATCTAACATAATTTTCTTTAAATTAATTTCCCTCCTTAGGAGAAATTTTTGGGTCATACATGTCCACTAATGCTCCCATTTTCTATGTTTGATGTTATGTGCAAGTCGAAACTTCTTCATAAGATATTTTATTTCTAAAATCATAAGAACACATGGGAAAATATGCATAAGAAGTGTGACTTCTTTGAACACTTATCGCCTTATGTGGCCCTATGAACTTTGATATCTATTTGTTGTGCATGATATTTGTGAGAGGTACAACTACATGATTACAAGTGCATAGTTTATATGGCATTCACATGCACCTCAAACTTTTGATAAATTTCAATGGTGAAAAATTCACCTCGATGTCTTATCTTGTTTAGTTTTGTTCCTCTCTTGGGGTAATTTCTTGATACATTAAAATATGAATAAAAATGACACACTCTTGAGAAAATTCAAACCACCTTGGTTTATTTACATGTGATCTTACGCCATGTAATCCAATATCATGTCCACCCTATATATTTGATCTATGTTTATCCTTGTATACACCTAAAAATGGTCAAGTAGAATCAAAGTGAGTACTCAAGAATAAAATTGTGAATTAATTGAAATCAAAGCTATTGGATTAATTAAATCAAGAGGATAAAATAATTGTGAAATTGATTTTAATCAATTAATTGTATAGTTTAATTAAATCAAATCCAACCCATTCAAAGGGGAGACATGGCTAAAATTAATCAATTAAATCAATTAATAAATCTTATTATTCTCACAAACCAAATATAGAAAAAATGAATTCAACCAATGAGGTGAGAGTATTTGAATCACATGGATCACTCAAGAGGATTTCCTATCTCCACCATCCAATTTGCCTTTGCCATCTTGACCGTCCATTCTTGTCTCTTTGTCCCAACATTTGAAACCATCAACTTAACTCATCTTTAATCATGGGTCAACTTAACTCATATCTAACTCACCTTCCTAATTTTAGGAATCCTTTAAATGGAGTGCATTAATAGAGAAAATGGATCCATTATCTTAGAGAATCATTATTATAGAAAAATTTTTGTGAGCTTAGTATTTGATAATTTGCATTGAATAGTGATCATAATGGAGAAATTTAGCATAATTGAGCTAGAATAGGCATAGATATTTATTTTCTCATTCTAAGACTATCACTAATGGATGATAATCTGAGAGAATTTAATTATCTTTTCTAGTTAGAGATCCATAGGATGCTTATTATCTTGATTTCAATTCATTTGCTTTAAATTGTTATATTTCCTTACATTTGAATTGATATTTAATACACTAATCCTATGAAAGTATTTCTTATACACAAAATGACACCCACCATGGGGCTTAGGCCTCAAGTTTTATAAATTTGTTAAATATTTGCATATTCATACTTTTGTTTTACAGATTTTGATCTTTTGTAGGTGAAGTAGCATGTTTGAAGGGTGAAATGATGCCTATAAGCTCTATTTTGATGCCTACACAGAATTAAATGATGCATGTAACCAACCTTTATACGCATTTACATAGAGTTTTGATGCATTTGAATAGCCTTCTATCTTCTATTTAATTTTCTCTCAGTGTGTATCGCAAAGCATTGCAACACCTTTAAAGGGGCTTTATAATGCTTTTAAACTATGTATAATTATTATAGCATGTAGTAAATGTTAAATAGCGCTTACAATAATTTCTGCAGCACATTTAAAGAAAGTAGTAGTGCATTCAATAGTTTCTATAGCACATATGAGTCTTTATGCAATTTTAAAAATTTGATAAATCACTAATGATTATTCTTTGGTTTTGCAGATGACAGAGCACAAAAAGGTCCAAAAAATAGTGTGTGGGCAGCTTGATTACTTTAAGGAGAAGGGAAAAAGGAGAATATCAAGGTTAGAAAAAAAATTCATAATGAAAACATAATGGCTAATTTGGATGATGATTCAAAGTGATATGAACATTTCATTAAAGTTGTTAATGCATACAAATCCAAAAATATCTCCTTAAATTGGATTTTCTCTCCTTGAACTTAAATTTTCATATTGAAAGGAAAGTTGAAATTGCTTTGATTTGGATTTCTTCTCCTTGGATTTCCATGTGTTGGACTAATGTTTGTGAAAGGAGGATGCTAAGGAGCTAGAACTATAGCCACTAGGTGAGTAATAAATACAAAATAAACCTCAAAAATGCACCTAGCCTTTTCTATCTTTGAATAAGGTAACCCTAAGACCTTATGCAATTGCTTAACTTGTGGCATTTCAATTCCAAAATCTAGCTTAATTTAGAATAAAATTTGAATTCTAAGTGAGGCATTAGGGATATGCTCTTCAGTTTTATAAGTGAATCAAACTCCTAGAAGTACCAAACTTAAGAAGAAAAGGAGCTAAGGAATGAACAAACACACTAAATAAAGCCTATTTGTTGGTGGATGAGAGTATTAGGTGACTATGTTCTTCACCTTTTGGGGTGAAGCAAAAATCTAGACATACTCAAATTTCTCCTAGATTAAAGAGGCTTGGAAATTGAACCATGTTAATCATATTTGGAAGTGAACATTAGTAGGGATATTCACTTCACCTTTTGGTGAATCAAACTCCTAGACCTACTTATTCATTTCTTTCGTATACATGTTGGAGATCTAGTGGGCTTGCCTCCTAACAACATGCCTTAGTGAGGTCGATGAGAGGGATATCCCAAAGTGGGATACAATTGCCTTTTCCGCAATAATCTGACCCACTATAAAATGAAATGCATTCATCCTTAATGGGGTGAATGACAAAATAAATTGAGAATGGAACCTCCTCTAGTAGTCCTTCAGGATTGCACAAAAATCCAACATACAGGTGGTGGGAGGCCTCTATAATGGAGGATAAACTCAATTTTCTTTTGAAAAAAATCCATACTAGCACCCGGATAAATTAGAAAGCCTTCTTGATTGGAGTCATCTTAAAAAGCCAAATTTGACCTTAAGTAGATTGCTTGGAAGAGTTTTTTGTGCAAAACTTTTCTAACCCATTATTTTTGTGTTTGATGTGCTTGAATGTCTATGATTACCAAAGGAAAACATCCATTAAGATCCAAAAAATCAATTAAAAACCTTCAAACTTTACAAATTTGCAAACTGTCCAGTCAAATAGAGTGTACAACTAGTCAAATAGAGTGTACAATTAGTAAAATAGAGCATTCAATCAACAAAATATCATGTACAAGAAATAAAATAGTGCGTACAAGCAATGAAATAGCACGTACAATCATTTTAATAGCGCATACAAAAAATCAAATAGCATGTACAAGGATTTTAATAACACGTATAAAAAAATAAAATAACGCTTAAATTGAGAACAAAAAAGCATGTACAACTCACCAGAATAGTGCTTATTAGCATTCAAATAATGTGAATAGACTGAGACCTCAAAATAGTGGGCACTTCCTAAAAGAGTCTAATCAAATTGAAGGTATTTTTTAGTACCCTTTTCTGAGATCTGCCTATTCCAATCAAGACAGAGCTCCAATTCATCAAATCTTAAATTGTCAAATAAAGTGCATCATACCAACTATGTTTCAAAAGTCCCAAATTATAGTGGAAGTGTTTGAACATCTTTGATCTTTTCATTTCTAAAATTTTTCATCTACAATTGATGAAATTAAATGGTCTATATATCATAAGAATGACAATGAAGGAAAAGAGATTCTCCCGGAAGTCCCGATGGAGAAAATTCAATCATTACAATCAAAATTACAAGACATGAAGAAAGAAGAAAATGATACAACACCCAAACAATCCTCATTAAGATCAATGTTTCCTTTTCTCTTTAATCATTAGGCATCAAAATTTTCATTTTCTTCAAATAAAAAGGTTACTTCTCAATCTCACATCAATTTCATCTTTTATCAAGAAGAACATCATGACCAACCTATCTTTGATCAAGAAAATCTTAATGGAAATCCAATCTTTTATCACCAACCTATTTCACAATCTCAAGAAGATATAATCTTTAATCAAGAAAATCAAGAGGAATTAGTCCTATCTCAACAATCATCAGCACATGACAGTGGAAAATCAGATCATCATGATCTTGAAACTCAAATCTCTTTGGTCAACACAAGCACATCTCAACATCCATTGGATAGATCATTTACTCCTTTTGGACAATCTTACGAATCATCTTTGGAAAAAAATCCTTGAAAATGATCTCATCGCATTTCCTCAAATCACTTCATGTGGTTTTGTATTACTGAGAAACTATTGTGCATAGCATAGACATAATGAACACGAAACTTCAAATTTCATGGAGTTGAAGCATAAAATCCAATATCTTATTGATGATGACCTAATCAAAATTAAAAATCCTAATGACTCATCTAATGAAGATATTACTCTCCAGCAAGATCAAACTCATGAACCTATGTCTAGAAGTGGTTCTCTTGTAGCCTCCACCTCTTCGAACACTCATGCATCTCCTAAAGAAGAAAATATATCCAAAATAGCTCTAAAAAACAAAGAACCTAATTCTTTTCATGCTAACTATGTCTACCCTCAAGGGCTACCTCTAAGAGAAATACAAGCTAACTTACATCTTTCTACAAATCTTTTCCATGCCTCAAAGTTCATATACCCCAAACCTTCATATGCTTCAACACCTATAATATCTTCTCCAACTGATCCTTTATTAGCCTTTCAAGAAATCCTCATGCACATCAAAACTCTTACCTCATTCTTATAAGTGGTTCCATGTCAAGAGGATAATCCAAAGTGTGAAGAAACAAGTACCAATAAAGATCAAGATCAATATTTTACCCCTTCCTATCAAACATTTGAGCTAGAACCTGTATCCATTAAATCCCCACATAATCCCATATTCATGTCCTTTCACTTCTTCCAAGAAGATATCCCTTCACCTCAAGAGCAACGTATTCCTCCACCTCAAGAGAAACATATTATTCCACCTCCTACATCTTATCCAACTCCTAAGAAAGATCAAGATAGTCCTTCCACCATCTCTAATGAGCCTATTGAAAATCCAGAGAAAAGTGCCTTTTTTGCACCAGCCAAAGATCCTTTTCAAGATCAAAATACCCCATCATCATGACCTTGTCATACTCCTTCATGTCTATCTCAAGAACCTGTCATTCCTTTGAATCCCTTACATGAGAATAAATCCCCTCAAAATTATGTTACACCTATCAAAGTCACTCCTATAAAAGCTACTCATAATCCTATTGGTATAAAGATAAATCATAAAGATGAGATCCTCGGCCATACAACTCACAATAAAGATGTTGATATCCCTTCAACATCTCATCTCCCTCTATTTTCATATAAACATCTACCTTCACCATCCTCTAAATCAATTATTGGTCCATATAGCCCAAAGCCAAATCCTTCATCCCTTCCATCCATATTGGGTCCCTATATCCCTCTATCAACCATGCCTACTATCCCTAACTCACCATCCACTTACCCTACTATGCATATATTGGAGATTTTCTAGCAAGCCAGTGTTGACTGTATGTTTGTCATTAATGAAAACATATGGTAAGTAGCATGTGTGGAAGACTTATGCAGTAAGCCTTGAGTATATGTAGCATGGACATTTTATCAACATGATATTATGGACGTGGAGGTTAATTGTTAGAGCAGACAGTTATGTAGTAGCTTGTGTTGCCAATCTTCCTAACAGAGTTATAGGCAGTGTTCTGTGAGTGATTATCCATACAGTCATCATGGAGCCTTGTGCCTTTGGATATGTGATGAAGACATGTTAGTGATGTTACAATCATGGACACAGAGTTTGATGATCAGTAGAAGTGAAGTTATGTAGTTGCTATTCACCAGTAGGAGTTTCTTGTGTTTATTCAGAAGAGCCAACAAAGATTGTATTGGTTCAGGAGTTGCGCTTATCATTTTGGTATGTGCTCTTGGATTATGGATTGGAGAAGAGTTAAGAATGTTTAGTTAAGAGTGCATGATGTAATTCAGCTTGAAGAGAAAGTTTCAATTACTTTGGTAGAGCCGATAGTGTGTAGCATTCGTCTACATTTATTAATATTAAACAGGTCCCAAATTTTGTTGCATGCTTAGTAGAGATGATAGAATTATTATTGGAGTATGTTATGGTTTCTCTAATATGATTTCAAGGTGGTTCTAATAGGCCGACTTGATTATATCATTTAGAGGAAAGATATTTATAGGCACTCATTTGTGATTGCTAAAGTATGGTTTAGAGTTGATTGTGAAGAGTAGAGTAGAGTGTGTGAAGTGTTGAGCCATCAACAGAAGGTCTATGTGACCAAGTGAAGAGTTTATGTTATACATTGGAACTAATCCAGATAGTAGGTCAAAGCGCAGTTCACCAAGATCCAGATATAGTGTGTATCTGTTATTCAAAAGGTTTTAGCCTTCACCCCTTTGAGCGGTGTGCTCTCGGTTAGTGCATCCTCACCCCTAACAGGGTTAATTATAAAAGACTCCTAACAGGGTTCAACCCTTGACCAGGTCACTGTACTAAATGCATTGTAAAGATAACTCCTAATAGGGTTAAGGATATTCTAACAAGGATCATAATACACTAGTGCAGATTATTAGTGGGTGTCAATTCCCACCGAGGTTTTTACCTATTTGGGTTTCCCCATAACCAAAATATTGGTGTTGTGTTCAAGTGTTATTTCATTGTGTTTATGCTTTATGTTTAATATACTTAATTGGATAAAGAATTGTAACTTGTAGATAACTGATTCACCCCCCCCCCCCTCTCAGTTATCTCTTGGGACTATTCCTAACAATTGGTATCAAAGCCAAGTGCCTTAGAGAGAAATTTTAATAGCTTGAGGCTGATCAGATGGCATTCTTTAGAAAAGAAAGTCCTAAGTTTGATGGAGAGAATTATCTTGATTGGAAGAACAAGATGATGACACATTTGCAATGCATTGCTTTTGAAGTTTTTGAAGTGGCTATCAAGGAAGTTCAAATCCCCTCTCTAGCAGATCTTGCAAAGGATGATGCTACTAGCAAGCAGAAGGATTTGTTCCATCATAATGCAATAGAAAAAGAAGCCCTTATCAATGCCTTATCTGATAGTGAGTTTTCAGAGATAAAGAAAGTAGACACAACCTACAAGATATGGAAGCACCTAGAAGACATGTTTGAAGGAGATAAACAAGCAAAAAATGCACATAGAAAGACATGGAAGAAAAATTAAAATACATTAGAGATGCTACTTGAAGAAAACATAAGATCCTACAATCAAAGAATCAATGAAGCAGTTGTTGGAATCAGAAACAATGGTGGAGAAATCTCAAAAGAAGACATCATGGATAAGGTGATGACTACCTTGACACTGGAATATGAGAACAAGATAAACATCCTTGATGAGACTATGCAATCTTCAAAAAACTTCAAAAGAGAAACCTTAATCAACAAGATTGTTGCATTTGAAATACCAAGTTTGAAGACAGAGCCTAAAAGTGAGACAACCTTCAAAGCTTCGGTCCATGGTAAGAAATCCTTGAACACCTCTGGTAATTTTGATGATGATGATGAAGAAAAATCTCTAGATGATTTCATTTCTATGATTGCTAAAAGAGAAAAGAAAGGAAAAGGAAAATATGAAGCACAATTACCATTTAAATGCTTTTCATGTAATAAGATTGGTCACTTTGCATCTAAGTGTCCTACAAGAGTTAAAAAGTACAAGAATGACTACAAGCCTAAGTATACAAAGGAATGATACTATGTTGGAGATGGAGTATCAAATGAAGAATCAACAGAAGAGGAAATTAGATTCATTGCTCTTGAAGATGAAAAGAATTCACAAGAGTTAGCACTGATTTCACAAGATGACATCAAGATAGATTGGATCATTGATAATGGTTGCTCACATCACATGACAAGAGACAAAGATAGATTTATTCATTTGGATAGATACAAAGGATACATGGTTAGATTTGGAGATAACACTCCTAAACCCATCATTGGTAGAGGAGCCATCATCTTGGATGGAAAGAATAGCACTGATCATGTTTTTTATGTTGATGGTTTGAAACATAACCTACTAAGTGTTAGGTAGTTACTTGACAAAGGTTACAAGTTGGAGTTCAATGGAAACAAGTGCATCATTAACAACAAGGAAGGATAAATGATTGCAACAAGATCAAAGACTATAGGTAATGTTTTTCAACTTAATCCAGAAGCAACTTATTTTGTTGCTAAAGTATATGATAGTTGGCTATGGCACAAAAGACTATGTCATATCAATTTTGATAACATAGTAAAGATGAGTAATGTTAAGGCAGTAAGAGACCTACCTAGCATAGCAAAGCTGGTTGATACTATCTATAGGGAATATGTGATGGGAAAGCATGTGAGAAATTCATTCAGAAGAAAGCATGATTCAGTAGAGAACAAGTTGGATCTGATTCATATAGACCTATGTGGACCAACTCAAACAAGATCCTACTATGGTGAAATGTATTTCATTTTGTTTGTAGATTATTATTCTAGAATGATGTGGGTTGTGTTCTTAAAAGATAAGTCAGAAGCATTTGAGAAGTTCAAAATATTCAAAGCTAAGGTTGAGAATGAATCTAGACTAAAGATAAAATGTCTAAGGTCGGATAGAGGAGGAGAATTCACCTCTAACAAATTTTATGAGTACTACGAAGAACATGGCATAAAGAGATAGTTGAGGGAAACTAGAACCCCTCAATATAATGGGATTGTAGAGAGAAGGAATAGGATCATCCTTGATACAGTGCGCACCATCATGATTTAAGGAAAATTTTCTCACACCTATTAGAGAGATGTGGTCAATACAACATTCTATATAATCAATAGAATACAATTGAGGTCTAGCATGGATAAGACAACTTATGAGCTATTGTTTGGCAATGTTCCCACAATAAAATACTTCAGAATCTTTGGAAGCAAGTGTTACATCAAGAGGGATGAAGCAATAGGCAAGTTTGATGCAAGAAGTGATGAAGGTATTTTTCTTGGTTACTCTACTAAAAGTAAAGCTTATAGATGTTTTAACTTAAGATTGAAGAAGATCATTGAAAGTTCTCATGTCAAGATTGATGAAAAGTTTATGGTTCAAGAAAGATATCATGATTACTCACCTATGATTGAATAAGAACCTAGACCTTCCACTAGTGAGACAGTTGTTGAAGAGATGTTTGACAGTATTGATTTATTGTTCAATGACCCTGAAACAAGTGAAGAAGAAACTCAGAAGGAAGATGAGTCAATATCACCTAAAGTTCCAAAGTATACATCTAGATATCACTCTAAGGATGACATCATTGGAGATCAGAGCAACAAAGTCACAACAAGATCAAAAGAAAAGAATTCAAAAAGAAATGAAGCGGTATGTTTACTATCTCTGATTGAACCTCTAAGTGTTGAAGATGCATGTAATGATTCAGATTGGCATGATGCTATGAAAGAAGAACTAGATCAGATTATCAAGAATGACACTTGGGAACTAGTCCCGAGACCTAGTGATAAGAATGTGATTGGAACAAAATTAATATTCAGAAACAAGATGAATGAATATGGTACAATAGTAAGAAATAAAGCAAGGTTAGTATGTAAAGGATATGCGCAAAGAGAAGGCATTGATTATTCAGACACATTGCACCTGTGAGAAGATTAGAAGCTATTAAGTTGTTTCTAGCTTATGCAATAGTCAAAAACTTCAAAGTCTATCAGATGGATGTCAAGTCAACATTCTTGAATGGAGAGTTAAAAGAAGAAGTATATATTGAGCAGACAGAAGGATTCACCCTATCAGACAGACCTGATATGGTATGAAAATTGAAGAAAGCTCTCTATGGACTTAAGCAAGCCCCTAGAGCATGGTATGAGAGACTTGATGGATACCTAACAAAAATTGGATTCAAGAAAGGAGAAGTCGATTGTAATCTATTCATAAGAGAGACATCTGAAGGTCTACTACTTGTAGCTATATTTGTTGATGACATTATCTTTGGAGGTAATGACAAACTTAGTGTTGAATTTTCTAAGGAGATGTAGAGTGAATTTGAGATGAGCATTATTGGACCTATCAAATACTTTTTAGGATTAAATGTGCAGCAGACAGAGAAAAGTATTTTCATTAATCAGTCCAAGTATGTGAAAGAAATATTAAATAAATTCAAGATGGATGATTGCAAGCCAGTAGGGACACCTATGATAACTGGATGCAAGCTTACAAAAGAAGATAAATCACCAGTAGTAGATATAAAATTGTACAAGTCTATAATTGGAAAACTCATTTATCTTACTCAAACTAGACCAGACATTTCCAATTCAATTGATATTATTGGAAGATTTGTAGTAGAGCCTAAATAAAGTCACCTCATGCAAGTAAAAATAATATTCAGATATTTGTAGGGCACTATAGATTATAGTCTATGGTATCCTAACTTAGAGAATGTTAAGCTTCATGTGTATACTAATGAAAATTGGGCAGGATGTGTTGATGTCAAAAAGAGTACATCAGGTGGAGCAATGTTTCTTGGTGATAGACTCATCACTTGGACAAGAAAGAAGCAAAATTGTATTTCTCAGTCAACAACAAAAGCAGAGTATGTTGCAGCAGCCATGAATTATTCCACAATTGTTTGGATCAAGTAGATGATAAAGGACTTTGGTATTCAGATTGATTATCCTATTTCTATTCATTGTGATAATACTAGCACTATCAACATGTCAAAGAATCCAATGATGCATGCAAAGACAAAGCACATAGAAATTAAGTATCACTTCCTAAGAGAGAAAGTGGTAGAGATAGAATTCAATTTGGACTATGTAAGCACAAAAGAATAGCTAGTAGATATATTCACAAAGCCTTTGCCAAAGGATACTTTTGAGTATCTCAGGGAGAAGCTGGGAGTAATTCCCTTCCCTGATTCTGCTTAGAGAAAGAGGAAAGAGCATCAGTCCTTAGGGACTGATGGATGGTTGACTACTCTACTTTAGGAGTAGTACCGGTGCTTAAACTGATTGGCGCCCTTTCCCATTGATGTCAAAGGGGGAGTAATATATAGTCATGAAAAAAAAAGTAAAGGAGTAATATACTAAGGGGGAGCAGTATTCAATCATGAAATTAGTTCAGTTGAGAAAATGGAGAATGTTGAAGAATATTATAGCAGATGGAAGATTCATCCTTGGGGGAGTTTTGATGAGGAAATGGAGAATGTTATAAAAGATTTGTTCATTTGGATTGGTGGTGTTTTCATTCCATATGTTGCCATCAATGCCAAAGGGAGAGATTGTTGGAGATTTGCTAGAAAGCTAGTGCTAACTGTATATTTTTCATTGATGACAACATATGGTAAGTAGCATGCGTAGAAGACTTATGCAGTAAGCCTTGAGTATATGTAGCATGGACATGTTATTAGCATGATGTATCATCTTAAAATGGAAGCACTTCCATGATAAGAGCATTTAGCCCTTCGAGTGAGTGGTCTGGGGTCATGTTAAGCACCTTGATCAGGTCTTTGCATGTATCTAGCTTTTCCCCCCTGTTATGCTTCCTTCTGCACCAATTTTTCACTTCATGTTTGTATTTCATAACATTCTAGGATAGGATCCAGGGGTTTTTGACCAAAAGGTCAAAGTTGACCTTTTGGGGTCAAAGTTGACCTCTATCTTGACCTAGTTAGAATTGACCTTGATCCTGACCTATTCAGTTCCAACCTCATCCTTGACCCTCTGTTCAAAATTTCAAAATTCCTTGATTTTCGGGTGTCGGGTTTTCAGGGATATTTGTTTCCCGCCTCTGGGTCGGCCATTTTGGGTTTTGGAATGGTAAATCCTCTAATTTTCATTTAATCTAGGTAAATTTTCTAAAGGTTAGGACCTAATTAGGATTTAATTCTCCAAGGTGGCCCCTCTAGAGGATTGTGCCCTAGTTCACTATAAAAGGAGGCCTTCCTCTCTCCTTTTCTCATCCATTATTCACATCTTCTTTTGCCATCAAGCTATCAAGTGCAAGAAATTGTTCAAGCATTCAAGCAAGCCTTCAAGCATTCAAGTGTTCAAGCATTCATCCATCAAGGAGATCCATTGTTAGCCATTGAAGGATTCAATCTCTTTGGAGCCCCCTTGAAGATCCATCCTTCTACATTCATCTAAGCCTCCTCATATGAAAAGATAAATTCAAGATTGGTGTTGAAGATCAAATTCCATTGATTTGAGACATCCTACATTCATTCTACATCCATCAAAGAATTCCTACTTATGGATTTGAGGATTCAAATCCTCTACAAGGACTTCAACATAAGCGAGGTGAATTGTTTCAATTGCTTTGTTTATGCACACTACATTTCTATTCAATTTCAAGGTTAATTCTTAAATTGGGGTTTGACCAAGGAAAACCCCCCATACAAACACAAACCCCCATTTTCTTGTAGGTACAGGTGCGGAACTTCAAATCTAAGATCAAATTTGGATACCCTTTTCGGTGAATTTTTGAGATCTACGAACAAAGTCAAAATCCAATCCTACTGTGGAGAAAAAATCTTCTCACTCATCTCATGATGAGGATGACGCTTTAAGAGTTCCTCCTAAACAAGCTCAAAAAATTTCAACTGAACTTGATAAAATGGGTAATTGGCTTATTCAAGAGAACCATAATCAAGATTATATTCAAGCTATAGAGGCTCTTAAGAAAGTTCTCCGTGATAGTGATCAAGGAGTTAACCTCTTGTGTGGTATTACTCACCTTGTGCATTCAAATGTTAAACCTCTAGCTCAAGAAGCTCAAGATTTAGGGCTAATTCCTCCTATCACTAGTGTTGAACCTCCTTCTAATCCTTTACCTAGTATTCCTACCTATACTCCTTCTTTGGTGACTGTGACAGTTCCCTTTGTTCCTATGAGTGTTCCTCTTGTGTCCCTTCCTACATCACAACCTTCATATCATAATGTTTCTTTTACTTATTCCACTCCACTTCCAACTATAGTTCCTAGTGTTCCTCCAGTTGTGTCTTCTATTCTTATAACTTCTTACACTTTACCTAGTGTGTCTAATGTTGCTACTTCTCCTATTTCCTCTAATGATTCAACAATCATCAGTTTGGCTCAAACTATGTCATCCTTACAACACCAACTTGCTTTCTTAACTCAAAACAAGTTTAGTATCCCTACATGTGACATGGGAAGTCCTTTTCCCTTGGATATTATTCATACTCCTATTCCTCAGCAAGGCGATATGCCTCATCTTGAGAATTATAATGGAAAAGGAGATCATGTTCATCATGTTAAAACATTCCAAATCCTTTGTAGTGATTATGCTCATGACCATAGGATTTTAGCCAAACTTTTTTCTAGAACTTTCCATGACAAGGACTTACAATGGTATTGTTCCTTGCCTCCTTATTCTATTGATTCCTTTCCAAAAATTTCTAATGCCTTTATTCAACAATTTCAAAATAACATTGGCCCGCAAGTGTCTTTGACTGATTTGATGCATTGTAAACAAAGTGCTAAAGAAAAATTGACTAGATTTATTGGTAGATTTAAGCATTTGTATGCTCAGATTTCCTATCTTGTTCCTGATATGGATATTCAACATATGTTTATTTCAAATTTGCAAAAGGATATTAGAGATAAGATTCTGCTTACTGAATTTACCTCTTTTTAACAACTCTGTGTAGTGCTTCATCATTATCAATTACAAGTGAGTCAATTTGAGATCAACACTCCAATGGCTTGTGTTCCAATTGATAAGAGTGATGCTACTCCTAATCCAAACAAATTTCAAAAATTCAACAACTATGTCAAGATAAACAAACAAGCGAATGTAGTTGCTGATCAAGTTGTTGTTGCATCTCACAATGCCACTTCTGCATCCACTGCTTTTTGATTAAATTTTACATTTACTCCTCTTTCTGAACCTTTACATGCTATTATGAATAGCTTTTTAGCTGCTAATATGATTACTTTACCTCCTATTCGACCTTTTTTACTTGTTATGATACTGAGAAATGTTATTCTTCAAAACATAAGGTTCAAGACTTAATTGACTCTAATGCCTTATCTTTTGATAATATTGATGGTAGTGGGAACAAATCTGTCTCTCCTAATCAAAAACTTCAAATCTATATGAATTCTTTACCTACGCATGATACTAATACCATTTCTCAACCATCTACTATGTAAATTTTGTATGATTCAAAGATAGATTATCTCAATCATGTTGTTAATCAAGTGGAGCATGTTGGTCAATCTATATCTCCACCTCAACCTCAACCTCAACCTCAACTTCAACCTCATATTCAAACTCAACCTCGACCAAAACCTAAACCTAAACTGAAAACTCAACCTAAACCTTGACAACAACCTAAGAATAAAAGACCTCGGGAACTTTTGATTACCTTTGATGACTCTAAGACTATTAAGGCTCCTGATGGTCCCCTTTACATTACTGCTAGGGTTTCTCAGATACCTACTCATGGTTGTCTTGTTGATCCTACATCCTTAGTTAATGTTATTACTAAAGAAAATGTTTTTATGAAAAGCTTACAATGCAATTCTTATGATACATCAGATGTGTGGATTTAAACTTGTAATGGTTTTCTTTATTCATCATTTGGTTCTATTACTTTACCAATTGAACTTTGTGGAAAAATTGTGAGCACTACCTTTGTTGTTGTTCCTACTTCTAATCAATTTCAAGTTAAGCTAGGTTTTCCTTGGTTGAATTCCATGCATGTTGTTGCCTCACCTATCCATAAGTGTCTTAAGTTCATTCATGATGAAGAAGTGAAGATGATTAATCATAGTTTATATCAACCTTCTAGGCCTAGAGATTGTGTTGCTCTTGATTTCTTTTGGCCTTTATTACCTAATTTATGTCCTCCTCAACCTGATAATCTTTTTCATTCATATCAAGCTTATAAACATCGTAAGATTCTTGAATTAAGCATTCCTCCTATGGATCTTAATCATGGTCTTTTGCCTACACCTTTTATACCTCCTTTATCCATGACTTCTAGTTCTATTAATCAAGTTCCTTCTATCACTCTTCCTAAAGAACCTGTCAAAGATCCTGTAATTGTTCCTCCTATTCTTGATAATCCTATTGATCTTCCTAAAGAACCTATGAAGGATCCTGTGATTGTTCGTCCTAGTTCTCAACCTATTTCAAATAAATCAAAATGTAATCGATCTTCTAATGAATGTCATAAAAAGCATCGTGCTCATACTAAAGCTCATAATTTTATTCTTCAAAGATCTATACCTTCTTCAGATAAACCTATGCATGATGTGTTAGAAGAATTTGTTACTAATGATGATGTTCATATGCATGATTATGATGATTCTATTCATATCTTAGATCCTATTTAGATTAATTTGGATAAAGAAAACACTCTTGATGATACTAATGATGTTAATGATGAATATGAGACTATTGAAATTGACATTGATTTACCTAATATGCTCTCATCACAATTAAGTCTTACACCTAGTATCGAACATTGTGATTCTCAAGAGGATCCTTGTTTGGAACTAGCTATCATTCCTACTATGTTGGATGTAGTCCCTCTTGCAAGTTACCCACCTTCCCTAAATGATATACAACAAGATGGGGAGAGTAGGTGACATGCTTGATTGGCTTGTCCTTCATGGTAGCTTTATTGTGTGTTTTCCTATTGTACTATGCTTCTCCCATAATGTGTTTGCTAAATGTTGTTAGATTCTTTTATACGATCCTTGTTACTCAATTGGTACAAGGTGATAAAGGAATTGAAACTGTTGTTCAAATTCCTCTACATGAATCTCTATTCTTCTATGTGTTGTTCATTGTTATGTTGTAATTGTGCTATTGTTCGTAAATGTTTCCTTGTGTAATCTGCTTGGATTCGAGATATGGTAGCACTAATTCTTTTTGGTCTCTATGTCATGGTCTGAAAATATTCTCCTTCATATATCTTATGTGATCTTTCCTCCTTTGTGATCATAGTTCTAATTTCTTTGGGGAATGATGTCAATTCATTTGCAATAATATCATATATACATTATCTTATGATCATACTGACCCCACGATAGGTAGATCCCTTCTGTGTTCTCTGTATGTTTATGTGATATTTCCCTTGATTTGTCTTCACTTGGGGGCATCTCGATGTGGAAACGTAATAAGTGGAGTTGTTTATGTTTCCATTAAAGCCATTGCTCCTGTTAAAGTGTCAGCAATGACTTTAATGTGGGGGCATACGCTCTGCTCACCTGTTGCACACATGCACTTTTTGATATGCACATATTTTTCAAAATACTCTATTTTCCCTTTTTGGATTAGTAACTAATCCTTAAAGCATGGATTTATATTTTAGGATCTCTTGATCCCTCCAATTTCAAATATACATATATTTTGATCCCTTAAGGTCAGAGGTGTCCTTAAGACTGGATCTCTTTTGTTTTTGGTTTTATTCTTATGGAATAGAATATTCCTAAGGGTGAATCTTTGATGGGTTAACTAGTGAGTAGCCACATTCACTAGGCGGTTCAATTCCATCTTTCCAGTTGTGTCATTTCCTTGTGTGGTTCACAATGGGACATAGGTTCTCATTGGGTGAGGTAATCACACCCTTTCTTTCTCTCTCTAAAGATGTCTCTCTTATTGTGATCTAGGAGTCGATGAAGACTTGTGTCCCTATGGGCTTAAGGTTTCTCTTTGTCCCTTGGATTATGATAAGATTATCTTTTCATTCTGATCTCCTTTACCAAGAGTTTGCATCGAGTCCATACTCTTGCTAAAGTGGGGGCTTAATGTAATATCTTAAAATGGAAGCACTTCCATAATAAGAGCATTTAGTCCTTCGAGTGAGTGGTCTAGGGTCATGTTAAGCGCCTTGATCAAGTCTTTGCATGTATCTAGCTTTTCCCCCCTGTTCTACTTCCTTCTACACCCATTTTTCAATTCATGTCTACATTTCATAGAATTTTGGGACAAGATCCTAGGGTTTTTGACCAAAAGGTCAAAGTCAACCTTTATCCTGACCTGGTCAGTTCCAACCTCATCCTTGACCCTCTGTTCAAAATTTCAAAATTCCTTAATTTTTGGGTGTCAGGTTTTCAGGGATATTTGTTTCATGCCTCCGGGTCGGCCATTTCAGGTTTCAGAATGGTAAATCCTCTAATTTGCATTTAATCTAGGTATATTTTCTAAAGGTTAGGACCTAATTGAGATTTAATTCTCCAAGGTGGCCCCTCTAGAGGATTGTGCCCTAGTTCACTATAAAAGGAGGCCTTCCTCTCTCATTTTCTCATCCATTATTCACATCTTCTTTTTCCATCAAGCTCTCAAGTGCAAGCAAGTGTTCAAGCATTCATCCATCAAAGAGATCCATTGTTAGCCATTGAAGGATTCAATCTCTTTGGAGCCCCCTTGAAGATCCATCCTTCTACATTCATCCAAGCCTCCTCATATGCAAAGATCAATTCAAGATTGGTGTTGAAGATCAAATGCCATTGATTTGAGACATCCTACATTCATTCTACATCCATTGAAGCATTCCTACTTGTGGATTTGAGGATTTAAATCCTCTACAAGGACTTCAACATAAGCGAGGTGAATTGTTTCAATTATTTTGTTTATGTACAAAACATTTCAATTCAATTTCAAGATTAATTCCTAAATTGGGGTTTGACCAAGGCAAACCCCCCATTTTATTGCAAGTACAGGTGTGGAACTTTGGATCTGAGATCGGATTTGGATACCCTTTTCGGTGAACTTTTGAGATTTGTGAACAAAGTCAGAATCGACCTTCAAACAAAGAATGTAGCCTTTGACCTTTTATGAGGGTCAAAGACTACCTGCCAGCAGAAAGACAAAAGATTTTTGGGTTTTCTTCATCTCGGCATTTCCAGTCCGAAATAGGTTATAGAATTGCCTGAAAGTACACACACACATTAGAAATTGGCATTTTCTAGATTTTCCCTAATTTGAGGTATGTACTTGTATTTCAATTATTTCAAATTCCAAATACTTCAATTCTACCATAGGGAAATATAGGGTTTTTCTCTCTCTTTCATATTCTCCATAGATTGATTCAATTGTGTATTAACCTTTTGGTTGATCAAATTGGATCTCTCCTTTGGGAATTTGGATTTAGGAGTGGATATAATATTTCCCCCATACATCATACACATTTGAATAGGTGTGATTCCATTTTACCCCTATTCACATGATATCATGGATGCAGAGGTTAATTGTTAGATTAGACAGTTATGTAGCAACTTGTGTCAACAATGTTCTTGACAGAGTTACAGACAACGTTATGTGAGTGATTGTCTGTACAATCATCATGGAGCCTTGCGCCTTTGAATATGTGATGAAGACATGTTAGTGATGTTACAATCATGGGTGTAGAGTCTGATGATTAGTAGAAGTGAATTTATGCAGTCGCTATTCACCATTAGCAGTTTCCCATGTTTATTTAGAAGAGCCAATAGAGATTGTATTGGTTCAGGAGTTGCGCTTATCATTTCGGTATGCGCCCTTGGATTATGGATTGGAGAAGAGTTAAGAATGTTTGGTTAAGAGTTCATGATGTAATTCAGCTTGAAGAGAAAGTTGCAATTACTTTGGTAGAGCCGATAGTGTGTAACGTGTGTCTACATTTATTAATATTGGACAGGTCCTAGATTGTGTTGCGTGCTTAGTAGAGCTGACAGAATTATTATTGGAGTATGTTATGGTTTCTCTAATATGATTTCAAGGTGGTTCTAATAGGCTGACTTGATTATATCATTTAGAGGAAAGGTATTTATAGGCAGTCACTTGTGATTGCTAAAGTATGGTTCAGAGTTGATTTTGAAGAGCAGAGTAGAGTGTGCGAAGTGTTGAACCATCAACAGAAGGTCTATGTGACCAAGTGAAGAGTTTATGTTATACATTGGAACTGATCCAGATAGAAGGTAAAATCACAATTCACCAAGATCCAAATATAGTGTGTATCTGTTATTCAGAAGGTTGTAGCCTTCACCCCTTTGAGCAGTGTGCTTTTGGATAGTGCATCCTCACCCCTAACAGGGTTAATTGTAAAAGATTCCTAATAGGATCCGACCCTTGACCAGGTCACTATACTAAATGCATTGTAAAGACAACCTCTAATAGGGTTAAGGATCTTCTAACAAGGATCATAATACACTAGTGCAGATTATTAGTGGGTGTCAATTCCCACCGGTGTTTTTACCTATTTGGGTTTCCCCATAACCAAAATATTGGTTTTGTGTTCAAGTGTTCTTTCATTGTGTTTATGCTTTATGTTTAAGTATACTTAATTGGATAAAGAATTGTAACTTTTAGATAACTGATTCACCCCCCTCCCTCTCAGTTATCTCTTGGAACTATTCCTAACAGTATCAAGATCAATAAAGACATGCATCCTTGAGAAATTTTCATACACCCATCCATATGAACCAGCCATATCAACTGTATTCATCCACAATTCACAAGTCATTTAGAAGCAATCTAGATGTGCAACATAAAAATAAAAAATTCAAGAATCCACTTATATATGAAGATCATTATGTCCAATCTAATTGACATATTAATACAAATAAAAAAGAAATATTCAAGAGACCACAAAGGCCCTTCAAGAAAAAAGAAAAATCAAAGAAAATGTTGCCTACTAAATCCCTCATTGAAGAAGTGCATTCTAAAGTATCACACAAGAAAGAAAAATCAAAGTTCATATGGATTCCCAAGTCACTTTTGAAGGACTTGCACGCAAAGTAAAAATCAAATTTGACATATAAGCTTCCAAAGGCTTCCACTCCACATCCTGCCAAATATTTTCTACTTTCCAAGTCTATTTTGGGTATCTGAAAAATGTACATTCTTTCATCCATCAAAATCTCAAGCTGCTCCATCTATTTTTACTCCATCATTCCACTAACCTTCAAGGTGTGTTAATGTTGATCTTGATAATACTTCGTATCCTCCTATTCATTATCCTTTCATCCTCTTTCTTATACGCACACATAGAAATGCTTCTTATCCTCCCATTCAATATTGGTTAATTTCCCTTATCCAACCCATCGCATAAATCCTTAGCCACCATATTACCCCTTCCATCACCCTATTAGCATCTTTGAGCATACCTTTCAATGGCCTTGGCCCATCATATCATACATGCAAACACCTAAAAATGATCAGGGTATTCTAAGTGAGCAATCAAACTAAAATCAAAGATTAAGTGAAATAAAAGCCAAAAAGGATGAATTAAATCATTTAATTATGCAATTAATCTAATTAATTGTATAGTTGAATTAAATCACATCCAACCCATTCAAGGAGTACACTTGGCTAAAGAAATTAATTAAACCAATTAATTAATTCGTAAAATTTCTCACCTACTACATGGGAATGAATTACATCAACCAATAGGAATTGAGAATTGAGCTCACATGGATCAAAACCAAATTGAATCTCAATCACTCACTTTGAGAATGCATCTTGACCACTCATTTTGTCTCATTGTCCCAAGCTTCGAGGACAAAATATTTAAATTGTCTCAACATTTAAAACCATGGACTTAACCCAAACTTGATCATGATTAAACTTACTCCACCCCCTAATCTTGGAGAAATCTATAAATAGAAGGCAAAAATCAAGAGAAAAGGATCCAAGAACATTTTAGAATTGGATCCTTATTATAGTGAATTTGATTTGAAAACTTAATTTAGCATGTTTTGAGAAAAGATAGGCATAAGATTTCATCATTTAGCATTAATTCTCATTTTAGAGTTGTCTCTAATGGAATTTTGCTAAGAGTGTTTCATTAGCATCTTTAATTAGAGAGCCATAGGATATTTATTATCCTTGTTTTCATTCTATAGCTTTTAAATTGTTGTATTTCTCATTATTGAATTGATATATTGACAAACTAATCCTATGAAGTTATTTCTAATACACAAAACGGCACCCACCATGGAACATCTTGCCTCTACTAACTAAATTTCATGTTTATTTGCTAAATTTGCATGAATTTGTGTTTTAAATCTCTATATGACAGGTAAAATAGCATGTACAAGGCCTACAATAGTGTGTATCAAGAAAAGTATGATGCATTTACACAACCAAATGATTTGTACATGATACATATTGATTTCTTTATGTAGGCTATCTGTGCGTAAAAAATCATTATGTCTTCTATCTAACTTTCCTTCAGTGTGTATACCCTGACTTTATAGCACGTACATGCTCTGTATTGGTGCTTACAATATTTTTCATGTTTTAAATTCCACTTTACATGAATTATTTGTTAGCATTTACCTTATTTAGTAGCGCACATAATTGGTTAAATAATTCTTTTAATTCATTATGTAGCGCGTACACTAATCATAATACTGCTTACAATGCTTTTTGTAGCACGTACTACTATTTGGAAAAATTAAATTCTTTCAGAAAATGATGAATTCTTTGTATTTTGCAAATGATAGAGCATAAAAAGGTCTAAAAGCCAAATACTATGGTTAACAGAGAGGACAAACAAATAAGGAGAAGGTTGAAAAAGGAAAAGATATCTCATCTCAATAATTCCTTGGAGGATTCAAAGCAAGAAGGTGAAGCTTATGAGAGGTACTCACAAATAATTGAAACTTATGAATCCAAATTTGTTTCTCTTAATTGAATTTTTGTTCCTTGAGATTTATCAATTTTAATCATTTTAAGGAAGGATGAAAACTTGATTTTCTTGGATTTCTTCACTTTTTCTTGGAATTTATGTTGGACTAACAGTCTTAAGAAGAGGATGCTAAGGAGCTAGAACAGTCACCACTAGGTTAGTATCAAAATGCATAAATAAAATAAAAAATGCTCCTAGACTTTGTTAGCTTCAAAAAAGCTATGCCTAAAAGCCTTATGCTTTTGATTAAATTATGGCAAGTTGATTTGAATCTAACATAATAGAAGACCTATTATTGTTTGTTAGATTTCATAGTAGGCCTATTCTCTTCACTTCTTTTAGTGAATCAAAATGTCAAACCTATCAAATATTTCAATTAAAAGAAAGGTCAAAGGAATGAACAAGCACTAAATTAAGCCTATTGTTTTTGGAAAAGAGTATTAGGTGATTATGCTCTTCACCTTTTATGTGAATCAGAAAGCTAGAAGTACTCAATTCCCCTTAGATAAAAAGAGGCTTGGAAATATAACAATGTTTATTGTGTTTGGAAGTGGAAAGTAGTATGGATATTCTCTTCACCTTTGGTGAATCAAATTCCCAAACCTACTTTTTCATTTCATTTCATTTTCTTTCATTAACATTTTAGAGATTTAGTGTGCTCACCTCCCGAGAAAATGCCTTAATGAGGCCGGTGAGAGGGACAGCCCAAAGTGGGATACAATTGCTTTTTCTACAATAATCCAACCCACTATAAAATAAGATGCATTCATCCTTAATGGGGTGAGTGACAAAGGAAGATCAATAATTGAACCTCCTTGAGTAGTCCTTCGAGATTGCGCAAAACTCCAACATACCGGTGGTAGGAGGCCCCTTTAATGGGGGATGAAACTTGATTTTATTTTGAACAAAATCTATATTAGCTCCTTGTTAATTAGCAGGCCTACCTCAATAGAGCCATGTTTACAAGCCAAAATTGACTATACATAGATTTCTTGAAGTGATTTCTTGTGGAAGACCTGTGAAAACGTTCTCACATATTCAAACATTTTGTATTAGAGGTCAATTAAAAGACAAATGTTCTTGTGTTTTCTGCATTTGAAAAGACGTGTTACAAGGAAGAAGCATCCATTACAAATCAATTAATATTTTAAAAATCTTCCTAAAAAACAATCACAAAGAGAGGGGAATTCCACTTGACTCAACCCTTGTTAATGTCAGTTTTTACTAGATCCTGTCAATTGAAAATATCTCTTCAAGAAGATGATACTTTTATTATTCAAGAGTTCCATACGAATACTTCATATTCCAAACCCCATTTGAAGAACAACAAGAACAAGAAGAGAGAATTCCCAACCTATTCAAAGAAAGAGTTGATCCTATCATGAGAAATAATGACTACTATGAGTTTACCCAAGGGAGAAACTATGAAAGCCGAGAGGAGAACCAAAAAAGAAACTGAAGACATGAGGAAACAACCAAAGAAATAGATAATAGGGAAACACAAGATCCCAAATTCCTTGAATTCATGGAAAAACTTTTGGAAAGGGATAAAGAAATATATTTTCTCAACTTAGCTCAATCAGGAGTTTAACTTCCTCATGACTATAATACATCGACCTTAAAGAAGGATAAGGTAGAAGAGAATCCATTAGGAATCATGAACAAACAACTCAATTTGTTCGAAGCCCAAATTGATAGCATGGAAAAAGTGGTTGAACCCAAACCATTTTCAATCAAAGCCTTATGTCCTTTTCATATATTTGATAGCAATTTGATCATGGTGCCTTTTACCCCCAATGTGGTATTTCCAAGATACGACAAATAAATGGGTAAATCTGACCCATAAGACCACTTGAGGGAGTTTTGTGATTTAAGCATTGATTCCATGCATGAAACTACTTACCTAATGAGATTATTCCCAAGAATCCTTGGAGGGAAAGCCATGGAGTGGTTTTTGAAATTGACCTTGAGAATAAAAGCTTTTGAGGAATTGGTCTCCAAGTTTGTGACTAATTACTCTTATAACATTAAGCAAAAAATCACCATGCTAAACCTATGCAATACTAAGAAAAAAGATGGTGAACCTTTCATATGCTTCCTCCAAAGATGGAGAATGGTTTTTGTGAGATATCCAAGAAGCATACTTGAAATGGATAAAATGGATATTTTCATGAACAAATTGAATATGGAAATGAGCTATCAATTACAACTTTAGTGTCCCCCAAGCTTTGAAAATATCATAAAAAATGGGATTAAGATTGAAGAGGTATTAGTGAATAAAGGAGAAATAAATCTCTTCAAGGAGAATAAAGGTTATCCTAACACCAACAATAATTTTAATAATAATATTAAGGGTGCTAACAACAACAATGATAAATCAAGATTTTGGTTGAAAAACACTAACAAAAACCTTGTAAATGATGGGGTTGTAGTAGCCAACAACCTTAAAGCCACCCCTTTTAATTTATCAAGTGGGTCCAATCAAATGAATAGTGTTAATCAAACACCTAAGATCCCTTTCAATAATAATAATAACTCTTTCAACAACCAAGGTGGGTATAAACCAAGGCCTTTATTTAATCCAACCCAAAGGAGAAATTTCACATTCTTCAGAGAACCTTTGGAAAATGACTTAAAGACCCTTCTTGCCAACAAAATCATCATCTTACCTGAATCAATACCATACGAACCCCAAGTTAAACCATCTTGGTGGAATGACACCCATCATTGTGAATACCATCAAAATAAAGGGCATAAGACCAATGAATGTATGAAACTCAAACACTTGGTCCAAGATTTGATAGATGATGGCATGATCAAAGTTGAGGGTCCTCAAAAAAATGAAGATCATATGACATTTAAGACTCCTTTCTTGAATCATGAGAAAGGTGAAACCTCAAATTTGAATAAAAACAACAAAAGAGGAAATGAAAAAGTTAATTTCACCCACACTTATGACAACTCTATAAATTATTTGACAAGGTATGAAAATACCATCAATGTCATAGTGGTGAAAGAAAAGAAACAAGAAGAAACCTCTAATGTTGTGACTAGGGGATAAGCGTCCAAAATCACCTTGCAAGGGGTTACCCCTAAAATTTTTCTACCAAGTCAAACATCCACATCATCAAAGAAATACAACCTTGTGGATCAACTCTAAAGAACTCCCGCATAAATTTTAATCTTGGAGTTGTTAAAACTTTCACCCATCCACAAAGAAATCTTGGAGAAGGCTCTTGTTGAAACCAATGTTCCACTTAATTTGGATGTCGATAAGTTTCAGAATATGGTAGGACACCTTATTTCACCTCATTTCCTATAAGACCTTGGCCTTAAACAAAGCAATTTCCCAATACTACTACATTAGAAAATAATTGTAATTTGAATCATCACAAGCTTCTAAATAGTCTAAGTTCAATTTCTTAATAATAACTAATACCTCAATTCCATTGTGACTCTTTAAATTATTATTTATTTAAACTAACCATTTTAGTGAGTCAATATTTAAATACTAGGTTAGGACAACAATTAGATACCTGATATGTTTCTCTTAGGTAAACATGTCTTACATAAATGATGTTCATCAAACCCAAAACTTATAATTTAGATTTTTTTTGAAGTAATATTATAGACAAATGATTCAATATTTTTAATCTCATTTTTCATCTTCCCTTTTAAATGCTTGGACTCAACAACAATGTTGGAAATTGTTGAGATATCATGCATATATGTACTGACATTTATGTTTTTTCATTGATGTCATTGAGCTCTAGGTTGTAAGCTTGAATGTGTGTGCATTCCCCTTTGTACCTTTAACATGGTTATTGTGTTAGTACATCATTATGTGGGTTTGATCGCCACCATAGTTTTCTCCCTTAATTAGGTTTCCAAATAAAAAATTATGGTGTTATTTGTTCATGTGATTTATGATTCAATGCTTTAATGTTTATCATTCAGATCTAAGTTTTGAGGTTAAGTATTGGATTAAGTTTTGAGATTATTGGACACAATTGGTTCACGCCACCTCCCCTCTCAGTTGTGTATGTTTCCTTCTTTCTAACACCATTATCCTATCCAAAGGCTCAACCACAATTCTAGAAACAAGATGCTTCAAACCTTATTTCTCAAGGGAAAAAATGTCTCATGAAGGTGTTACCCATCTTATGCAGGTTTTCAGTCCTCATTCTAGCTCAGTTTTGACTACACAACCATCTTCATTATGCTACTCTTACAACCCTTTTGGGTAAGAAGAAGATGGAAATGAAGCTCTAGACAAATGTAGGGTGGTCCTAGAAAATTTATACCCTAGTTTCTAGTCAAGATCAGGTTTCTTGTAGAATAACTTCTCATCTCTTGAGGATGAGGATGGCATTCAAGATTTTGAATGATTAAATTTCATGGCATGGAATGTCCAAGGTCTAACTAACCTTAATAGGAAGTATTCCATGTGGTATACTCGACAAAAATATCCTGGTATAGATGTTTTTTGTCTTTAGGAAATTAAAATTGCACCTTTCTTTCTTATTGTTGTGTGTTATGTGATTTGACCAATTGACCTAGTTTTTACTTTAGAATATGAAGCTGGATGAGGAGGTGTTGTCATCCTCATAATGTCATGCCAAAAATATTCTATTGTTTCTCATTGGTCAAATCCCACACAATAGGTGGTGTGGGTCCTCATCTTAGTTGATAATCATTATTTTGGGATCATTAATATCTATGTTACCAATGATGCTATGGAAAGATCACATGTTTGGTAATGGGTTGTTGATTATGTACCATCATCAACTTGGATTTTATGTGGAGAATTTTTTTATAATTGAGGTGGCCTCAAATAAAGAAGGGTTGTTTCCTTCCCACTGAAAATTAGGGCAAGAGAAGTGTGGTTTTACATGCACAATAAATGACATAATACAACAGATTGACAACTTGGAGAAACAAATGTGAAGATGATCACTGAGCCACAAAGGTATATGTGGGACATTAGACCAATCATTATATTGTCATTTATGTCAACTATTTTTTACTATACTTACCATGATAGTTGCAAATATCTCAAGAAGGTAATAATGATGAAGGAATGAGATATTAACATGAAGATGAGATGTATGAGCAAGACATGAGTATGGTATTCATTGGGTAACTTATTGATGAGTCTATGACATTATGATAGTGATTTGATTGTATTACATGATTCTGTTATGAATTGAAGATAAAAAATGTATAAGTTTATGTGGTCGGTAAATGAAGAACTTAGTATACACCAAGTTGATACAGTGTACACTGAGCAAGTGTAGTGTATATCGAGTACAATATTAACTGAGTAAGAAGTCACCGACACATCATGGTATTGACTGAGTGAAAGAAATAACATGGAACATGTGATTGTCGACTAAAGATGATGAGCTGGACAAATATGGATGATTATGAGGTTAAAGATAAAGTTTTTTATGAAGATCAATGGCTGAAAAAATTTAAGGATGATCGAATGATGAAGAATGAAACATGTTTAAGGTACAAGTTCCAAGGAAGGTTGAAGCAGAAAAATCAACGATGGAGATTAATAAGAAAATATATGGCTGAGAAGAAAATGGTTTATCATGTCTATTTAAGGAGACAAGAGATTAAAATGAGCTAATGCATGTGAGAAGAAGATTGCATTCGTGAAAAGCTAGTTAGATTGGTTGAAGTAAGAACCGATCAATTTTGCACACTACACCGAGCGTCAAAGAAAGGAGATAACTAAGCAGAACAAATTTGAAGGATAGAAAGAAAAGGAAGAGATTATGATGGCCAAAGGTATTATGAGCTTAGCATAGATCTGAAAATCTACAAAGAAATTTGTATTTGAATTAGATCATTTACTATTGCATTCTAACCATTGCTACAGACAAAATCTCTTAACTGAGTGGGACTTAACAATCTTTATTTATTTCATTATGAAATTCAATGAATTTTTATTGTTTTCTTGTTTATCCCAAGTAAATGTTTGGTTATAGAGAACTATTAGTGATAAATCCTCTAACAAGGTCACACCTTACAGTGTATTTTGTAACCAGTCCCAGGTGGTTTTTCCCCTAATAGGGTTTCCATGTTAAAAATCAAGTGTTAAATGTGTATACATGTGATGATTTTTTATTTTACTTTACACATTATAATTATTGGTTTGATTAGTATATATACTAGTTAATTTCATTGGCAATTAGTTAATGAACAAAAAGGCACAAATAAGTTTTTACCGAGTTGTTTAGTTTATTGGATAAAGTTGATTTTATACATCTGAGAGTATTTTTTATTGTAGGATAACTGGACTTAATTGATTCACCCCTCTCTTAGTTATCTAACAATTGGTATTAGATCAAGAGTTCTTGAAGGAATAAATTTGAATGACTTAAGTTAAAGATCACAAGATGTATAAGAGAGAGGTGTTGAAAATGAACAATGATAATTTCTCAACATGGAAAAGTAGGATGAAGTTGTGTCTATCAGGGATTGGAGATTCTACACTTTACTACTTGGAAAATAAGTTTATAAATCCCACTGCCCTCTTGACTATCACATAGATGAAAGAAAGACAAGAACATAATGATATGATGATTGAAATTGCTTCTTCTCTAACAGATGCCGAATTTGAAGACATTAAGACTTGTACAACTACTAAATAGATGTGAGACAAGATGACACTAGTTCATGGAGGAGATGTGAATGTGCTCAGAGAAAAATCAAAAAGCTTAAGAGTAAGACTTGAAGGAGTAAGAATACTACTTGCATATGTTGCTTATAAAGGATTTAAGGTATATCAAATAGATGTGAAATTTGCATTTCTGAATGAGATACTTGAAGAAGAGGTATATATTGAACAACCTAAAGATTTTTTTGATCCTAATCAGAAGAGCATGGTATGTAAGATGCACAAGGCATTATATGGACTGAAGCAAGCACCAAGAGCATGGTATGAAAGACTACATTCCCATCTCATAAGAATTAGATTTATTAGAACAAGTGATAACAATAATTTGTATTTGAAATGTGAAACTGACGGTAAGATTCTTATTGCTGAAATTTTTGTTGATGATATAATATTTGGAGGCCATGATACTGTATGTAAGTCTTTTATTGATGAAATGAGGAAAGAGTTTGAAATGAAAATATTTGGGGAGATCAAATTCTTTCTTGGTTTGCAAAATACAACAACTAAAGGAATACATCTATATCACATAAACAAAGTACATTAAAGAAGTCTTGAAGACATTTAGTATGGAAGATTCAAAACCATTTGGTACACCTATGGTAACCGAATGCAAGCTGACCAAGGATGACAAGTCAACCGAGGTAAATCAAACCTTGTATAGATCTATGATTAGAAAATTGATGTATGTTGTGCATAGTAGACTAGATATTGCACATGTTGTTGGAATTGTGGTTAGATTTTCTGCTAATTCTAAAGAGTCACACATGACTAATGTGAAAAGAAGTTTGAGATAATTAAAGAACACTAAAAATTGTGGATTGTGGTATAAGAAAGAAGGAAATTTTAAACTAAGAGTTTACATTGATGTTGATTGGGCTGGAAATATTGATGATAGAAAAAGCACTACTAGTGGAGCATTCATTTTAGGAGAAAGATTAGTAACATGGATAACTAAGAAACAAGGACGCATTTCTCAGTCCACTGTTGAAGCTGAATATGTAGTTGATGTTGCTAATTGTTCAAATATTGCATGGATAAAGAAATTATTGGAAGGTATGAATGAATAAATCATTGATCCAATGATAATTTATTGCGACAATACAAGTGTTATTAACATTTCAAATAATATGGTGATGCATGAAAAGACAAAGTACATATCTATTAAGTATCACTATTTGAGGGAGAAAGTTCAAGAAAAACAAGTCTAATTGGAATATGTAAAATTGTAGGAGAAACTTGTTGATATATTCACAAAACCCTTATCGAAGGATAGATATATTTGAATACTTGAGAAGTAGACTAGGGGTCTGTCCCATGTCTAATAGTCACTAAGGTGATATGGGGTTGCATCAACCTGTACTTTATCAGAAGATTTAATGATGTTGATGCATGATGTTCACACTTTAGGATTCCTATGGTTGTGAAGAAGAAGAAGATGGAAGATATTGCATATCTTTACATGCAAGGTACAAGAATCTAAATTGAACAACATAGATTCTAATTTGGCTACTAAAGAGTTGTTTACTTTTGGCATTTTTGTCAAAGGGAGAGAAGATTACATGAAATATTCAGAAAGGAAGAGAAGGTTACATGATAATAGGGAGAAATGATCATGACATATTAGTTAGAAATGAAGCTAACTAAAAGGGAGAGTCTATTCATTGATGTTGTGTAGTGATTAAACATATTAAATGCATTACCAAGTCACAACATATAAGACAGAGTTGTAGACACTAAAGATGTTTGGTATTCGATGGCATATTTCATATTGTGTTTGTGTTGCCATCAATGCCAAAGGGAGAGATTGACATAATACAACTAATTAACTACTTGGAGAAACAAATGTGAAGATGATCACCGAGATACAAAGGTATCTATGAGATATTACATCAGTTATTATATTGTCATTGATGTCAACTAGTTTTGAATGTACTTATCATAATAGTTGTAAACATTTGAAGAAGGTAATAATGGTGAAGGAATGAGATATTAACATGAAGATGAGATATATGAATAAGACATGAGTATGGTATTAATTGGGTAACTTATTGATGAATCTATGACATTATGATAGTGATTTGATTGTATTACATGATTCTATTATGAATTGAAGATCAATAATGTACAAGTTTATTTGGTCGGTAAATGAAGAACTTAGTATACACCGAGTTGATACAGTGTACACCGAGCAAGTGTAGTGTATACCGAGTATAGTATTAACTAAGTAAGAAGTCATCGACACATCACGGTATTGACCGAGTGAAAGAAATAATATGGAACATGTGATTGCTGACTAAAGATGACGAGTTGGACAAATATGGATGATTTTGAGGTTAAAGATAAATTTTGTTATGAAGATCAATGACTTAAAAAATTCAAGAATGATCAGATTATGAAGAATGAAATGTGTTTAAGGTACAAGTTTCGAGGAAGGTTCATGAAGAAAAATCAATGATGGATATTAAGAGGGAAAATCTATGGCTGAGGAGAAAATGGTTTATCATGTCTATTTAAGGAGACAAGAGATTCAAATGAGTTAATGTGCATGAGAAGAATATTTCATTCATGTGAAGCTAGTTAGACAAGTTGAAGTAAGAACTGAGCAATTTTGTAAACTATACTCAGTATTAGAGAAAGGAGATAATCGAGCATAATAGAGTTGGAGGATATAAAGAAATGGAAGAGATTATGATGGACACAAGTATTATGAGCTTAGCATAGATCTAAAAATATACAAAGAAAGTTGTATTTGAATCAAATCATTTACTGTTGCATTCTAACCATTTCTACAGATAAAATATCTTAACTGAGTGGGACTTAATAGTCTTTATTTATTTCATTATGAAATTCAATGAATGTTGATTGTCTCCTTGTTGACCCCAAGTGCATGTTTCATCACAGAGAACTGTTAGTGATAAATCCTCTAGCAAGGTCACACCTTACAATGTGTTTTGTAACCTTTAACAAGGTTGGCTCTTAACCGAGCTCACTTCAGAAGAGTGCAATTATTTTGGGTACTAATCCCAGGTGGTTTTTCCCCTAACAGGGCTTCCATGTTAAAAATCAAGTGTTAACTATGTATGCATGTGATGATTTTTTTATTTTACTATACACATTACAATTATTGGTTTGATCAGTATATATACTAGTTAATTTTACTAGTAATCAATTAATAAACAAAAAGGCACATACAAGTTTTTACCGAGCTGTTTAGTTTATTGAATGAAGTTGATTTTATACATCTGATATTATTTGGGACTGTAGGATAACTAGACTTAACTGATTCACCCCTCCTCTCACTTATCTAATAACTGGACTTAACTGATATTATTTGGGACCTGGTGCTTCATCCTCTGAGGAATCACTGCATTTGAATGACCTATTTTTTGAACCTAAATACCAAGACAACCCACTTGCTCTTATTATGTATCAGCCACCACCACCAAGTCCTCCTCCTAGAATGGCTGCTCAGCCCACCTTTCCTTTTCCTATCCTTCCTCAGCAAGGTAATCAAAATTTGAAGAACATACCTACTATTGTGCTTCCCAAATTCTATGGCCTCATTATAGAAGACCCTAAGACCTTCCTCTTTGATTTTGACATCATTTTCCAAAGTTATGACTATACAACTAATGCCCACAAGCTAAATTTATTTCCATCGACTCTAAAAGAGGCTTCCTTGAGATGGTTCATGGGGTTAGGCACCAATTGTGTAGTAGATTGGAATGCCATGCTTAATTTGTTTATTTCAAAGTATAAAGAATATTGTAGGGGTCAAGATTTGAAATGTGATGACATTTTCAAAATGTCTCAAAAGGAGGATGAAACATTGGAGGATTATGTATCAAGATTCATGTTCAACCTCCAGTGTAATATACAACACTAGCTAAATGAGGCATCTCAGAAACACCTTTTCTTAAAGGGTGTGAATGATGGAAGTATTGAGGCTCTAGACCTGATGGCAAAAGGAGATATCACATAGAAAAGTTGGGATGACATAAAGAATATATGTCTAAATTATTCAAGGGCCACTGTGAAGAAGGGTAGGGGACTTAGAGACCTACCACATAAGTCCAATGGTGGTTCAGGAGTATCCAAAATGGAGCTATCAAATTTGATGTCCAACTTCAAGAAGGACATCATTAATGATGTCGCCACTTAGTTGCATAGTATGCAGGTGAGGAGGAAGAAGAAAGAGGCAGATGCTATGTTGGCTGAGTTCTATTCTCATTGCAGAGAAAGGAAAAGAAATTTTAAATGCAAAATAGTTGCATCCATGGACACTAATCCAATGCCCACTGAGTTTAAAGCCATAGATGAGGAGAATGGAGAATTTTTCTATGTTTCTCAAAGGCTTCCATGGGCTTAGAGACAAGGTATGCCTCCAGACCCATTGAATAATTTTGGTTATAATAATAATAGTAGTCAATGGCCAAATCATAACCCCCAAAATTCTGCTCCTCAAGGTTAGAATTGAAATTATAATTGGTCCAACCAACAACCGCACTCTAACCAATCCTATTAGGAACAACCACCATTTAACCCATGCCAACAATAGTTTAACTCCTATCAGCAACCATAATGGAATAACCAATGGCCACCTCATGGTAACTGGAAACCACAACCTCAGTGGTGACCCAACTAGTCTAGTCAGCAGCAAGAAATCATGCCTCAACCTCAGCAGCAAGATATTATGCTGCCACCTCCTGTAGCCAATAGAAACCCTCAAAAACCAACTCAACTTCCTTCTCAGCCAACTTTGAATCCTAATAACAAGAAGCAAGCTTATTCCTTGCAAGTAAATGATATCCATCTCAGATCAGGAACTATGTTGCCTACACCTAAGAAACCCATAATAATTGAAGTTGTTGATGCTGAAGACATACCCGTGAACTAGCCTACTAATGTTCCAACTATTGTTCAATCTGCACCAGTGCTAAAAAATCCTCCTTATCCACAAACATTGTCTCAGGCAGTTCCTCCAAAATAAAATCCTATGGCAGCCGATTTACTTGATCAACTCAAGAAAATGACAGTGCAAATTCCCTTGTTGGATGCCCTTAAAGAAGTTCCAATCTATACCAAAGCAATAAAAGAAGCATGTATTAAGAAGCCCAGAAGGAAGAAAAAAGACCCTAATACTATCCATGTCTTAGGCCAGCTCTCTGATCTCATGCTAAGAAAAGTTTTAATGCCTAAGTATTTTGATCCAGGAAGCCTAGTAGTCACTATTGATATTAATGATATCCAAATTTAGAATTTCCTAATTGACTTAGTAGCATCAATCAATGTCATGACTAGGGAAGTTCTATTAAGGCTCAATATCATTGGTTTGCGAGATACACCTACAATATTGCAATTAGCTGATAATTTCACTATCAAGCCAAATGGTATGGTTGAAGATATTGTTGTCACGCTAGATTCTTTAGATTACCCTTTGTATCTCATAGTCCTGTCACCCAAAGCCACCTCAGGAGGATATCCATTAATCCTAGGATGGCCTTGGCTAGACACAGTTGATGCTTGCATTGCATGTCGCTCAGGAAAAATGACCATATCAGATGGGATAAATAGCAAGAAGTTAACTCTATATTCTCCAGCAAAACCCCAAGTAGACCTTGATCAAGTTGTCTAGCTAGATTTAGGTGATGCTACCCTTGAAGAAAACTCAGTGCAAAAACTTATGGCCATTGAGAGAAATCCATTCATGGTATCACAAGAAGAAGATGATATACTAGTAGAAATCCTTACCAACCAATATGGTTCTAAGGAATCCTCTTGTGATGTTCCTAATTGTTCCCTTCAAACAATAATGCCTAAGCAGACCACATCTTAGTTTCCTACAGCATTTGATTATCTCCACACCTTGCTATGCCATGAAATAAAGTCTCCATCCATGGAAAAAATCTTGATGTTAGAGAAGGTCAAAAGAGTTAAAATTGCCTCAGGGAAAGAGTTGAATGTTAATAAAAACTTCACTGAATCTTAGATGTCCAATCTTCTCAAGCTTTTACAAGAGATTCAACAAGCCTTTGCATGGGACTATACTAATATGAAAGGGTTAGACCCTAAAATTTTCACTCATAGAATCTATTTAAGCCCTAAGTACAAGCCAGTGAGGCAAGCCCAAAGGAGAATTAATCTCACTTTGAGAGACATAGTGAAGACCGAGTTGCAGAAGCTTCTTAGTGTCGGTTTTATTTATCCTATTTTTTATAGCTAGTGGGTTTCTCCTCTAGTAATTTTTCCAAAGAAAGGGGGCAAGTGGAGATTTTTTGTGGACTATAGGGAGCTTAACAAAGCCACTAAAAAGGATCACTTTCCACTACCTTTCATTGACCAAGTGCTTGATAATCTTGCTGGTAAGAAGTATTTTTCATTTCTAGATGGCTTTAGTGGATATAACCAGATACAAATATCACTAAAAGACCAGGATAAGACAATGTTAACCTATCCCTGGGGAATATTTTTTTATTCAGTCTTTCCATTTGGGCTGTGCAATGCACCTTCTACCTTCCAGAGAGCAGTGCTAGGTATTTTCTCGGACATTGTTGCTAACTGTGTTGAAATTTACATGGATGAATTCACTACTCATGGAACCACATTTGATGGGGCACAAGTTAACTTGGAGAAGGTTCTTAAGAGATGTCAAGATTTCAACCTCTCCCTTAATAGTGAGAATTTTTATATGATGATGGAGGAGGGAGTTGTCCTTGGACACTACCTCTCATCTTTTGGAATTTAGGTTGACCTTGCAAAAATTGTAGTTATCAACACACTTCCCACACTAGTTAAGCAGAAAGATGTTAGGAATTTCCTTGGCCATGTTGGTTACTATAGGAGATTCATAAAGGATTTCATCCAACTTGCAACACCTTTGTACAACTTGCTAAAGAAGGAAGTTAAGTTTGATTGGACAGAGGACTGTGAAGCCTCATTCCAGAAATTGAAAGATGTTTTAACAACAACACCTATTCTTAGAGGACCTGATTGGAAGTTTCCATTTCACATCCACACAGATGCATCTGACTATGTCATTAGAGAAGTCCTTGGATAGAAGGAAGGTACTATTGAACATGCAATTTACTAAATTAGTAAAAAATTGCAAAGTGCTGACTTAAATTATACTATTACTGAAAAAGAGTTGTTAGCAGTCGTCTATGCACTAATCAAATTTAGGCATTACATCACAAGTTATGAAGTATTTTTTTACACTGATCATTCATCCATCAAATAATTAATGAATAAACCTGCCATTAGTGGTAGATTAGCACACTAATTACTCCTCATGTGGGATTTTGATGTGAAAATAATAGACAAGCCAGGAAAGGCTAATCTGGTGGCTGATTTCTTATCAAGATTGAAAGTACCAAATGATCCTGTAGCAATTGATGACAACTTCCCTGATGAGCACTTATTTTCTTTTGATTCTATGTAGACTTATCCAACTACCTTGCTACAAGCAGAACACTGCCTCACTTCTCTCCTAAGCAGCACCGATTGTTGGTTGAGAAGATTTTTAACTTCTCTTGGAGCTCAGGCTTCATGTTTTATACAGGACCAGACCAATTCACCAAGAGATGTGTTTGAGAGGATGAAACCTATGACATTCTACGGGCATGTCATGATGAACCATGTGGCGGCCATTTTGCAACAAAGCGGACCGCCTATAAAATTTTGACAACTGGATACTACTAGCCTACTTTGCATAAAGATGTAGCAAAGCATATCAGGCATTGTGATAGGTGCCAACATATGAGGTGCCCAACAAAATCTTATGAAATGCCCCTGCAGCCTCGGATAGTTGTCACACCATTTGACAAGTGGGGTATTGACTTTGTTGGACCCATTGAACCCTCTTCTTATGGGAAGTCATACATCTTAGTATGTACTAACTATGCCACAAAATGGGTTGAAGCCAAAGCTATGAGGCATGCCAGAGATCACAAATTTGTTGAGTTCTTCTATGAATGCATATTCACTAGATTTGGAGTACCAAGGGAAATAGTCACAGATCAGGGAGCACAATTCACCTCAAATCTTATCATAGAATTGATGCAGGAATACATGGTGTGCCATGGAAAATATTCACCCTATCATCCCCAAGCCAATGGTCAGGTTGAAATAACAAATAGGAAGATAGAATCCATTTTGACAAAGACAATAGTTGTTCTTAAAAAGGACTGGGCTACCCATCTTCCTAAAGCCATCTGGGCCTACCACACAACATGGAAAACCACCACAGGGTTTACTCCTTTTGAGTTGGTGTATGGAAAATCAGCCTCAATGCCTATTGATTTTCAGCATAAAACACTCTAAACAGCCTTGGATTTGGATATTGATCTCACCAAAGCACAAGAAGACCGGTTACTACAATTAAATGGATTCGATGAATACATGAAGTCTTCCCTCCACAATACGGAGTTGATACAAAAGAAAAGAAAAAAATAGCATGACAAGTTCATCTGTGATAAGAAATTTTATGTGGATGATTGGGCACTATTGTATGATTCAAGATACTAGCACACACCCGAGAAATTTCACACCAGATGGCTTGGGCCTTATGAGATAATATCAGTATTTAACAATGGAGCAGTTCATCTTTCAACCATTGATCCTATGTGATTCAAGTTACTGGTAAATGGACATCGCCTGAAACTCTACAATAAGCCTTTCAATCATGATGAGTTCCTGAAGTAGTTCTAGAGCAGCGGTGACATACATGATCCTGCAGCTGAAGAATCTAGGTCTTCCACCTAGCCTTCTGTTGATTCTTGATTCCATTCAAGAACACCATAATAAACATTTCACATTTTGTGGAATTATTTCTCCATAATAAATTTCATTTCACCATCTCTCTTTTCCACCCATCCACTCCATCCCATCACTTCATCAATGAAGATGAACTTTTTTAGAACACTCTTCCTACAATGCTTCCAGGTTCATGCCACATACACTCGTACATATTTTATTTTATTCATTAATTTTTAGAATTTTGTGTCATTTTAATTTTCTACTCTTGCATAGTCTAGCTTGGTGGGACCCATGCCATTACTTAGTTGGGGGGTGGGGGGAATATTCTATTTTCAAAATTTTAAATTAGCATGTAAAAATTGAAGTTTCTTGTCTTTATGAGATGACTGTCGTCATGTCTTGTTGATTTTTCCTTCCGTGATTATGTCATCATATCTGTAGTGAAATTAAAGATAGTAAAAGCTTAAGTTAATTTTTAATGATATGATGCAATGTGTTCATGGTGGCAGCCCTTGGCATGAGCAAGCTATTATGAGATGTTATGCAAGAAATATATCATTAGATTTCATGCAAAAATATTTAATTTCATGAAGCAAGTTACAGTTGGTACGCCACCTTTTTCGACTGCAAAATCCTATACTATAATACTTAGAATTATGTGATTTACCATTGTTGAGCTGTGTGAAAATACCAAGTTCTGGGAAATTCAAAATTTTCTGAGTGTAACAATGGGAGGTGACCTTCAACAACATGAGCTAGTGGATCATAGGGTTTTGTTGGGTGATGCCTCCAGTTGTGAAATGTTTAGAAGGAGAGGATGGTTGGATTACTGCTTAAGTCTTAAGGGGTTTGACAAAGAAATTGCTCTGCAATTTCTATCCACCTTGAAGGATGGATTTGTGGTGGTCAAGGGCTTAAAGATTGAATTTACAAAGGATGTAGTAGTTGAAGTAACTAGTTTTTTGTAGGAAGGTGAACAATGGGTGAAAGACTTCGACCTACATTTGGCAAGGGCTCAGTTCACTTTGCATGGTGACCCCTAGTTAGACGTCGACAGGAAAAAAGGTACTTGGCGACTATCATTACCTCTAGAATTCATTCAACTAGCTACATTCATTATCTAGTACTTCACCTTCGAGGGATGTTACAAGTATTTGCATGCTCTACATTTCAAAATTCTGAGTCATCTTCAACACGACAATAGATTGGTAAATCTTCCCAGCTTCCTATTTAACATTATGAAAAAGAAAGATTAATAATTAGTCCAGTCAGGAAGCAACCAGTCTATTTCACATCATTGTTTGATAAAACTAATTGTAGAAAGAGAATTAAATAGACAAATGGTTGGGACATGGGAATAATTCTTGCAAATGAATGAGGTAGAACCTAGAGTGGTCGGCCCTAGAGGTTGGAGTGTTGGGCGGAGAGAACAAACATCCACTGGGGTTTGTAAAATTGTCCAAAGGATTGGAAATGTTCCTAAAGATTCCCCTTCCATTTCTAGGCCCTCTAGAAAAAGAACTTGCAGTGTTGGTGCCTCCACTTCTAAGAGGAAGAAAAATAAAAGTAAAGAAACTACCAATATGCCTGAAACACCACTGTCCATAAGGACTAGGTCTGCATCTAGGAGAGACAAGGGTAAAGGAAAGGAAGTAGAAGAAGAAATATTAGAGCAGCAACCTAGTAATAATGTTGGTAATGTTGAAGAAACCTTACATTGTCTTGGGGAAGAAAATCTAGTAAATCCACCTAAAGAAGTTGTAGAAGAAGTAACCCCTAGTAGGAGGAAACAGAAGAGTCCTTCATGCTCATTTGTACCCCCTAGAAGGAGAAGTGTAAGACTTTTTGAAAAGGATGTTGAGGCTCCTATTCTAATTGTTAACCTAGAGTCCTTCGAATCCATAGAGAAGTCCTCTTCGAAGGAAATTTTTCATCAAAATGCAGCCAGTGATACTACATTCAACAACCAGAGTCCACAAATAGAAGTTAACCCTAGTGTTAACTACATACTTATTGACAGTGATGAGGATTCTAAGGAGGAAGAGGAGTTTGTCAATAACTCTGTTGGGCCAGATATTTGTAGGGATTTTGAAGAAACCCTAGAATTTGGAAAGGATATTGTTGAAGAAGTGCCTGAACAAAGTAATCAGGATGGGTTAGAAATGCTAGCTAAGGTAGCAGCTGATGCTAGTGAGGAAGGTAATGTAGTGAAAACTATTGTTTTGTGGAAAGAAGAATCCTCTGCACCAAAGAAAACAATAAAAACTCCTCACTTGCCATCTAGTTGGGTGGATATTCTAAATCAAGAACCCTTACCACCACCAGAGTTGTCTACACCCCTAGCTGTAGGGATAAATTTGTATCAACAGTTGTTGTGGGAGAAGGCACAATGGAAAATTAGAAAAGGAAAAATTGAAATGAGTCATTAGTGAGAAAGGTTCTCAGATAGAGGATAAATTAGATCAGATTGAGGTGTTGAAAAGGAGGATTGATCAAATTACATGATTAATTCCAAAACTTGTGGAATGCAGATCACCATCTCTGGTGTATGCACTATTCCTTAAAGAACAACTTGTTAATTTCAAATTAACAAGAATTGTAGAAGGGCTTAGTCCCTCTATCTTGACTCCTCATGAATTTTATGATGCATTCCAGTCTGCTACAATGACTCTAAAAAACTTATTGTGTCAGTTGTACTTGCATAACTTGGTAGTCCATGATGATACAGAGTGGAACTCACTCCTCTATATAGGAGATGTGTAGTTAAGGGCAGATATGTCTTGGATGTAGAATGAAATAAGTAGGGAGCATCAAGTTTCACCTTACAAAAATAATGAGATGACAACTCCCTTGTTGATGAGGTCTGAAGTTCATCATTCTAGGCGGACATATCTAGACTGGCTTTCTATTATAGTGAACTCAAGTGGAGCTAATAAAATATATCTAGTAAGAGAGAAATCTTTCACAAGTTAGGAACAACATTCCTCACATGATATTGCAACAAAAATTAGTGCCTCCAAAAAAAGATGGATACGAATGTCACATTATCTAAAGTCAAGGGAACCTCACTCTCCATAGAATTTAACCCTTGCTACAAGAAGAGTTCCATGGTACATTATGCTGGGAAGGACACTCCTTAATTACTAGTTTCCATTAAGGTTTTAGCCTCCACTCTTCCTATAGCTATTGCTAGCAATGAATGACAGTGCAATAGATTATGATATGGCCACCGAAGTCTAGTAATGAGAAAGACTCAGAGAAAATCATGAGTACTTCGATTATGTTAATGATGAGTCCAAGGAGAGAACAACTAGTGACTTGAGGGTTTGTGCCAGAATTTGGAATTTCATGGTTGCTGTGGACCAGAAATAGTTCAATTGGGGGGAATGATGGGCTTCTAAATAGCCATCTTTCTTAGTAATTTTTATCCTATTTTTAGAACAGTAAATTGCACATAGACATGAATTTATAGTTTTTAAGCATATGAACTTATGGTTTTTCTATATATGTTATATATGTGTGAAAACATAAAATGAAATATGGATACTTTAAAGACATGATATTTTCTTGAACTCATGGATAGGAATGGTAAATGCAGTAGCTATACATGTTAATGAATGTTTCCTTTCCTAAGCTATGTTTTGGGTAGTCTTCCTCCTATAGCCATATGACTTGCAAGAGTGTTAATTAGAACTTACACCTTTTCCTAATATTAATGATGAGGATATATATGTGTATCATCTTAAAATGGAAGCACTTCCATGATAAGTGTGTTTATCCCTATGAGTAAGTGGTTTGGGGTCATGTCAAGTACCTTGATCAGGTCTTTGCATGTATTTGGCTTTTCTCCCCATTTTCCACTTCTTCCCCGCACTTGATTTCTTCATTCTAGGTGAAATTAGGGTTAGGATCTTAAGGATTCTACTAATTTTCCCTCTTCCATGGCTCTATTTTCTAGGTAGGATGTACAAATAGATCCTCCTATCCTTCATCATAGTAATCATAGGATTTTATGTCTATCCTTGACATTCTATCCCATTCTGGCATTAGTTCTAGGTTTCTGGACATTCCCGGGAACTCCTGACTTGGTTCTGAGTCAATCCGGGACCAGGGTCAGGGTCGAGGTTGAACCTAACTAGGTCAAGGTTGAGCTCAAACCTGACTAGGTCAAGATCAAGCTCGAACCTAACTAGGTCAGGTCCAACCTTGATTTTTCCCCCTTCAAATCTCCAATTTCTATGATTTTCGAGCATCAGGCTTTCGGGAGATTTATTTTCCCACCTCCGGGTCGGCCATTTTGGGTTTCAGGATGGTAAATCCTTTAATTGTATTTAATCTAGGTATATTTTCTAAAGGTTAGGACCTAATTGGGATTTGATTCTCCAAGGTGGCCCCTCTAGAGGAGTGTGCCCTAGTTCACTATAAAAGGAGGCCTTCCTCTCTCATTTTCATATCCATCTTTCACATCTCAAGTGCTCAAGCTCTCAAGTGCAAGCAAGTCTTCAAGCATTCAAGTGTTCAAGCATCCATCCATCAAGGAGATCCATTGTTAGCCATTGAAGGATTCGATCTCTTTGGAGCCCCCTTGAAGATCCCTTCTTCTCCATTCATGCAAGCTTTCTCATATGCAAAGATCAAATCAAGATTGGTGTTGAAGATCAAATACCATTGATTGGAGACATCTGACATTCATTCCTACTTGTGGATTTGAGGATTCGAATCCTCTACAAGGACTTCAACATAAGTGAGGTGATTTGTTTCAATTAATTTGTTTATGCACAATACATTTCAATTCAATTTCAAGGTTAATTCATAAATTGGGGTTTGACCAAGGCAAACCCCCCATACAACAAAAACCCCCATTTTCTTGCAGGTACAAGTGTAGAATTTTGGATCTAAGAGAAAATTTGGATACCCTTTTCAGCAAATTTCTCAGATCTGCGAACAAAATTTGAATCGGACTTAAAATAAAGAATGTAGTATTTGACCTTTTATGAGGGTCAAACCTGAGCTGAGCCATCTTGGAGAAAAATTTCTAGGTTTTCTCTGTCTCAGCATTTCCAGTCCAAGATAGGGTTCAGATTTTCCTGAAAGTGTACACAGACATCAACATTTTCCAGATCTGCCCTAATTTGAGGTTAGTATTTGTATTTCAATTATTTTGTATTTCCAAACATAATATATATCCTCCTCCATAGGGAAATATTGGATTTACTCTCTCTCTCTCTTCCATATTCTTCACAAATTGATTCAATTGTGTATTAACCTTTTGGTTGATCAAATTGGATCTCCTCTTTGGGGAATTTGGGTTTGAGAATAGATCTCATATTTCCCCCTATACATTTGAATAGGGTTGAATCCATTTTACCTCTATTGATTTTGGTGAGCCCATCTAGCTTACTCTCTTTTTGTTTTGGTGTTAGATTCCTCTCTATTCTTATTTTGGAATTGGATGCCTTATTGTTTTATCCTTTTTATCTTGTTAGTATTAGATTTTTCTTTTGTGTTAGATCTTGTATGCTAATTAGATTTTATATTCATGCTTTATGTGTCTTTAGTTTAGTTCATTTGCATTACATTGGTTTATGAGCTTTACTACCACTAGTCCTACTTATAACATTCTGGTTAGAAGAAGTTGTAGACTCATGGGTGCCTTTGATCCTAAATCTTCCTCTCCTTTCCTTAGGATCTCAGATGATAATTTGATTCTTCATGATTCCAATCCTCCTATAGAGAAAAACTCTTCTCACTCATCTCATGATGAGGATGATGCTTTAAGAGTTCCTCCTGAACAAGTCCAAACACTTTCCACTAAACTTGATAAAATGGGTAATTGGCTTCTACAAGAAAACCATAATCAAGATTCCATTCAAGCTATAGAGGCTCTTAAGAAAGTTATCCATGATAGTGATCAGGATGTTAACCTCTTGCATGGTATTACTCATCTTGTGCATTCAAATGTAAAACCTTTAGCTCAAGAAGCTCAAGATTTAGGGTTGATTCCTCCTAGTGTTGAACCTTCTTCTAATCCTCTACCTAGTATTCCTATCTATACTCCTCCTTTGCTAACTATGATAGTTCCCTCTATTCCTATGAGTGTTCCTCATGTGTCCCTTCCTACATCACAACCTTCATATCATAATGTTCCTTTCACTTATTCCAATCTGCTTCCAACTGTAGTTCCTAGTGTTCCTCCAGTTGTGTCTTCTATTCCTACAGCTTCTTACACTTTACCTAGAGTGTCTAATGTTGCTACTCCTCCTATTTCCTCTAATGATTCAACAATCATCAGTTTGGCTCAAATTGTATCATCCTTACAAAAACAACTCACTTCCTTAACCCAAAACAAGTTTAGTATTCCTACATGTGACATGGGAAATCCCTTGTCCTGGGATCTTATTCGTACTCCTGTTCCTCAACAAGGTGAGATGCCTCATCTTGAGAATTATAATGGAAAAGGAGATCTTGTTCATCATGTTAAAAAATTCCAAATCCTTTGTAGTGATTATGCTCATGACCATAGGATTTTAGCCAAACTGTTTGCTAGAACTTTCTATGACAAAGCTTTACAATGGTATTGTTCTTTGCCTCCTTATTCAATTGATTCCTTTCCACAACTTGCTAATGCCTTTATTCAACAATTTCAAAATAATATTGGTCTACAAGTATCTTTGACTGATTTAACGCATTGTAAACAAAGTGCTAAAGAAAAATTGACTGAATTTATTGGTAGATTTAAGCATTTGCATGCTCATATTTCCTATCATGTTCCTGATATTGATATTCAACGTATGTTTATTTCAAATTTGTAAAAGGATATTAGAGATAAGATTCTTCTTACTGAATTTACCTCTTTTCAACAACTTTGTGCAACACTTCATCATTATCAATTACAAGTGAGTCAATTTGAGAGCAACACTCCAATGGCTCCTGTTCCATTTGATAAGAGTGATGCTACTCCTAATCCAAACAAATTTCAAAAATTTAACAATTATATCAAGATAAACAAACAAGCGAATATAGTTGCTAATCAGGTTGTTGTTGCATCTCATAATGCCACTTTTGCATCCACTAATTTTTTATTAAATTGTATGTTTACTCCTCTTTCTAAAACTTTACATGCTATTATGAATAGGTTGTTAGCTGCTGATATGATTGCTTTACCTCCTATTTGACCTCTTTTACCTACTATGATTGCATCTAAATCTTTTGATCAAAATGCTTTTTGTCAATATCATCATCAGAATGGTCATGATACTGAGAGATTTTATTCTTTAAAACATAAGGTTCAAGATCTAATTAATTCTAAGGTTTTATCTATTGATAATCTAGATAGTAGTGGGAATCAATCTGTCTCTCCTCCTAATCAGAACATTCAAATCTATATGAACCCTTTGCCTATGCATGATACTAATACTATTGCTCAACCATCTGCTATGGAAATTGTGTATGACTCAAAGATGGATGATCCCAATCATGTTGTTAATCAAGTGGAGCATGTTGATTAGTCTATATCTCCATCTCACCCTCAACCTCAACTTCAAACTTAGATTCAACCTCAACTTCAATCTCAACCTCGACCAAAACCTAAACCTAAAATGAAAACTCAACCAAAACCTTGACAACAATCTAAGAATAAAGGACCTTGGGAACTTTTCATTACCTTTGATGACTCTAAGACTATTAAAGCTCCTGATGGTCCCCTTTACATTGCTGCTAGGATTGCTCAGATACCTACTCGTGGTTGTCTTGTTGATCCTACCTCCTTACTCAATGTTATCACTAAAGAAAATATTTTTATGAAAATTTTACAACGTGACTTCTATGATACATTGGATGTGTAGATTCAAACTTGCAATGGTTTTCTTTATCCATCATTTGGTTCTATTACTATACTAGTTGAACTTTGTGGAAAGATTGTGAACACTACCTTTGTTGTTGTTCCTACTTTTGATCAATTTCAAGTTAAGCTAGGTTTGCGTTGGTTGACTGCCATGCATGTTGTTGCTTCACCTATCCATAAGTGTCTTAAGTTCATTCATGATGAAAAAGTGAAGATGATTAATCATAGTTTATATCAACCTTCCAGGCCTAGAGATTGCGCTGCTCTGGATATCTTTTGGCATTCATTACCTAATTCATGTCCTCCTCAACCTGATAATCTTTTTCAATCATATCAAGCCTATAAACATCATAAAATCCTTGAATTAAGTTCACCTCCTATGGATCTTAATCATGGTCTTTTACCTACACCTTCGATACCTCCTTTAAGTATGGCCTCTAGCTCTATTAATCAAGTTCCTTCTACTAAACCTATCAAAGATCCTATGATTTTTTCTCCGATGGTTAATAATCCTATTGATCTTCCTAAAGAACCTATGAAGGATCCTATGATTTGTTCCTCTGATTTCTCAACCTATTTCAAATAAATCAAAATGAAATTGATCTGCTAATGAACATTGTAAAAAACATCGTTCTCATGCTAAAGCTAAAAGATCTTTGGATAAACCTATGCATAATGTGTTAGAAGATGTTGTTACTAATAATGATGTTCACATGCATGATTATGATGATTCTATTCGTATCTTAGATCCTATTTTGATTAATTTGGATGAGGAAGATACTCTTGATGATACCGATGATGTTAATGATGAATATGAAACTATTGACATTGAGATTGATTTACCTAATATTCTTTCATCACAATTAACTCTTACACCTAGTGTCAAACATAGTGATTCTCAAGAGGGTCCTTGTTTGGAACTGGCTATCATTCCTACTATGTTGGATAGAGTCCCTCTTGCGAGTTACCCACCTTCCCTAAATGATATAAAATGAGATGGGGAAAGTAGGTGGTACGCTTCATCAGCTTGTCCTTCATGGTAGCTTTGTTGTGTGTTTTCTTGCTGTACTAGGTTTCTCCCATAATGTGTTTGCTAAATGTTGTTAGATTCTTTTATATGATCCTTGTTACTCAGTTGGTGCAAGGTGATGAAGGAATCAAAAATTGTTGTTCAAATCTCCTATATGTATCTCTATTCTTCTATGCATTGTTCAATGTTATGTTGTAAATGTGCTATTGTTCATAAATGTTTCTTTGTGTAATCTGCTTGGATTCAAGATATGGTAGAACTAATTCTTTTTGGTCTCCATGTCATGGTCCGAAAAGATTCTCCTTCATATATCTTATGTGATCTTTCCTCCTTTGTGATTGTAGTTCTACTTTCTTTGGGGAATGATGTCAATTCATTTGCCATAATATCATATATATATTATCTTATGATCATACTAAGCCCATAGTAGGTAGATCCCTTCTATGTTCTCTATATGTTTCTATGGTATTTCCCTTGATTTGTCTTTGTCTAGGGGCATCTTGACGTGGAAACGTAATCAATGGAGTTGTTTATGTTTTCATTAAAGCCATTGCTCCTGTTAAAGTGTCAGCAATGACTTTAACATGGGGGCATATGCTCTGCTCACCTGTTGCACACACACACTTTTCAATACGCATATATTTTTCAAGATACTTCTTTTCCCTTTTTGGATTAGTAACTAATCCTTAAAGCACATATTTATATTTTAGGATCTCTTGATCCCTCTAGTTTCAAATACACATATATTGTGATCCCTTAAGGTCAGAAGTGTCCTTAAGATTGGATCTCTTTTGTTTTTATTTTTGGTTTTATTCTTGTGGAATAGAATATTCCTAAGGATAAATCCTTGATGGGTTGACTAGTGAGTAGCCACATTTACTAGGCGGTTCAATTCCATCTTTCCAGTTGCACCATTTTCCTATGTGGTTCACAATGGGACATAAGTTCTCATTGGGCAAGGTAATCACACCTTCTTTCCCTCTCTAGAGATGTTTTTCTTATTGTGATCTAGGAGTCAATGAAGACTTGAGTCCCTAGTGGCTTAAGGTTTCTCTTTGTCCCTTGGATTATGATAAGATTATCTTTTCATTTTGATCTCCTTTACCAAGAATTTGCATCGAGTCCATACTCTTGCTAAAGTGGGGGCTTAATATATCATCTTAAAATTGAAGCACTTTCATGATAAGAGAATTCAGCCCTCTAAGTAAGTGGTTTGGGGTCATGTCAAGCACCTTGATCAAGTCTTTGCATGTATTTGGCTTTTCTCCCTGTTTTCCACTTCTTCCCTACATTTGATTTCTTCATTCTAGGTGAAATTAGGGTTAGGATCTTAAGGATTCTACTAATTTTCCCTCTTCCATGGCTCTATTTTCTAGGTAGGATGTAGAAATAGATCCTCCTGGCCTTCATCATAGTAATCATAGGATTTTATGTCTATCCTTGACATTCTATCTTGTGCTAGCATTAGTTCTAGGTTTCTAGGCATTCCTGGGACCTCCTGACTTAGTTTTGAGTCAATCTAGGACTAGGGTCAGGGTTGAGGTCAAACCTGACTAGGTCAAGGTTGAGCTCAAACTTGACTAGGTCAGGATCAAGCTCAAACCTGACTAGGTCAGGTCCAACCTTGATTTTTCCCCCTTCCTTCAAATCTCCAATTTCCATGATTTATGAGCATTGGGCTTTCGAGAGATTTATTTTCTTGCCTCTGGGTCGGCCATTTGAAGTTTTAGGATAGTAAATCTTTTAATTGCATTTAATCTAGGTATATTTTCTAAAAGTTAGGACCTAATTGGGATTTGATTCTCCAAGGTGGCCCCTCTAGAGGAGTGTGCCGGCCTAGTTCACTATAAAAGGAGGCCTTCCTCTCTCATTTTCATATCCATCTTTCACATCTCAAGTGCTCAAGCTCTCAAGTGCAAGCAAGTCTTCAAGCATTCAAGTGTTCAAGCATCCATCCATCAAAGAGATCTATTTTTAGCCATTGAAGGATTCAATCTCTTTGGAGTTGCCTTGAAGATCCCTTCTTCTCCATTCATGCAAGCTTTCTCATATGCAAAGATCAAATCAAGATTGGTGTTGAAGATCAAATACCATTGATTGGAGACATCCTACATTCATTCCTACTTGTGGATTTGAGGATTCGAATCCTCTACAAGGAATTCAACATAAGTGAGGTGATTTGTTTCAATTACTTTGTTTATGCATAATACATTTCAATTCAATTTCAAGGTTAATTCATAAATTGGGGTTTGACCAAGGCAAACCCCCCATACAACAAAAACCTCCATTTTCTTGCAGGTATAGGTGCAAAATTTTGGATCTGAGAGTGAATTTGGATACCTTTTTCAGTAAACTTCTGAGATCTGTGAACATAATTCAAATCGGACTTCAAATAAAGAATGTAGTATTTGACCTTTTATGAGGGTCAAACTCAAGCTAAGCCATCTTGGAGAAAGATTTATGGGTTTTCTCTGTCTCGGCATTTCCAGTCCAGGATAGGCTTCAAATTTTCTCAAAAGTGTACACAGACATCAGAATTCAACATTTTCCAGATTTTCCCTAATTTGAGGTTAGTATTTGTATTTCAATTATTTCAGATTTCCAAACATAATATATATATCCTCCTCCATAGGGAAATATTGGATTTACTCTCTCTCTCGTCCATATTCTTCACAAATTGATTCAATTGTGTATTAACCTTTTGGTTGATCAAATTGGATCTCTTCTTTGGGGAATTTGGGTTTGAGAATAGATCTCATATTTCCCCCTATACATTTGAATAGGGTTGAATCCATTTTACCTCTATTCAATATGTATATATTGGATGTGTGCGCATTGATTATTTTCCAAGTGTTGACCGTGGGCATTCAAGAACCAACATAGTGGAGTCGGAGTAATCAAAGCCAACCGTGGGTTGAAGAATCTTCGTAAGCAAAATGAATCAATTATTGTTTTTTGTTACATGCAGTGCACAGATTCAGTTCCCTTAACATGCTATAATCCTAGAGATTATTCATGTTCAATGATGTTTCTATTCTAGAACTTTATGAGTTGTAACTGATCCTCATTTATGAAGTGATCATAGATTTAGGAGATAATTGTAGCTTTCCTTTAAATAATCGACTATTGTAACTCTTTTGGAGTTAGTCAGATGAACTAGTTTTTATAACCGATCTCTTGCAATACTATTTTCAATCAAGTGTAATCATTTTGTTATGGATGAATAGAATGCTCAGTTCAAGTTTATATCTTTTATCTTGATTGTATTTCCTATTCACTCATTCAAGGGGGCCCACTTGATGAGTGAATTGTTCTGTTAGCGTAGAGTTCATTTTCCTATTTATTTCTAAGTAATTAGAACTCTGCTATTCCTACAACTACTGATAATAGAATTGGTAGTCTTTTCCTGCAGCATAGGCGGTTAGAGTAATTCCTAATCGTGATTCCCTGCTTTGTTAGAATAAATTTGATTTACCAGTTCTAGCATATTTTTCTTGAAGCATAAGCATTTGAATTCCATAGATAGTCTTAGATTGAGAAGGTTTGAAGCATATAGTTTGCAAATTTCATTCCAAGTTTACGTCCCTGGTCGATCATTAAATGAGACTGAATAATCCATTTAGAAATTATTTAAGGTGTCCAATCCTAAAATAGGCAGTCCATTGCTATGGGTTTCTGATACTATTATTTGGCCAAGCACAAGCCTAAGGAAAGAATTGTCTCCTTAGGGATCAAAGAAGGAGGATCTGTCCTTAAGAAAAGCATTGTCTCCATTAATGGATATGTTAGCACATTTTCCTGTAATAGAAAAAATCCTCAGAAAATGGTCTATCCTGCAAAAAGATTTCATGGCCCTGTCTATTTTCCCCTAGTCTCTGTAATATTTTCTATGTCTCTGGCTGAAACCCTAGGCAAATATTCATAAATCTAACTGTTGGGAAGGAAAACCCTAATTTTACCCTAGCTGAGTTCTATTTCTTCATTACTTTTTCAGGCCACTTAAGTTTCCCTTTTGGCATGTGCACATTCTCTTCCTGTCGGTCGCAAGTTCTCTAAGTCCCTGGAGGTTACATCTTTCTATTTGGTGATTACACGAACACAGTGTTCGCATAATCTCCTAACTCTGGCGGTTTATATCATAACATCTGGTGATCCTACGAGTGGCTTATCCTTCCTTTAGTCACTGATTCATGAAACGGTAGGCCCTTTTCATAGAAGTGTTACATGTGGACCGGTCGTCAGATAATAATACAAGTGGCAGCTTATGATTTGATAGAGGTTAATGAAGTGTCAGTGGGACCTAACATCTCAGTCTCCTTTTGATCTAGCGGCTGGCGTAAGAGCACAAGGAATTTTCCTACCCTATTAGATCATGCAACGTTCGTTGATTTAGCATCTAACCAAAAGGTTGTCAGTGGGTGTATGCACCCTAAAATGGTCGCCTAGACTTTGGGCCCCCATTTAGCAATTTGTCAAATTCCTGAATCAATATTTTCAAAAATTAACAATATCAATTATATCAATTTCCTTGATCAAATCATAATCAATTCAATATTTCCTAAGGTTTGAGCCTTATTTAATTTAAAAGAAAAATAAAAATAAAAATCTTATTTAATTAAGAGAACATGCTCCCTTTTAATTAATTAAAAATCTCTTTTAATTAAGTAATAAAATTACTTTATCCTAAGCTTTTATTTAATTAAAAGAAATTTCCTCCCTTTTTATTTAAATAAAAAAATCTCCACTTTTCCTTTTATCCTATGTTGCACAAATAAAGCATTTAATTCTTATTTATAAAGAAAAATAAAATAAAAATTAAAAGAAAAGTACTTTTTGTCTCACATGGACATAAAGTAAATGCTCAACATAAAGTAAATGCTTCTAATTTTCTTATTGGAGGATATTTGTGCACAAGGATCAAGCTTCCATTTTTCTCCATCGTTGATTAAGTCTTTTGCCTCTTAATCTCGATCATCCATTGATTTCTCATTCTCTATAAAAGAAGAGCTCTCTTCTTCATTTTGCATACACTTGAATTTTATGCTATTGTTATGCTACAAATTTTCTAAGTCATCTTGAAGCTTTTGGAGACATTCTTGCATCAAGTTTTGAAGATTTGGAGCATCATTGGCATTCATCTTGCATCTACATCACATTCTAGCTTGCATCATAGTTGCATCATCATGGTATCATTTCCTTTCATGTTTTTATTTGGATTTAATTGAAGATATTAACATTCTTGCCCTTGTTTTCATTGTGAATCTCTCATTGTATGGTTGACTATCAAGGTCATGAGTTTATAGCTCTAGCTGAGAGCAATTTTACAAATCTTACAACTCCATGCATAAAGAGCTATGGATCAATTTGTGAGAGCTCATTCTTGAGTTTTCTTGCATGTAAGGATTCATAGAAGTGTGGTCACATTTTTACCATACATTTTTGGCACCCACCGTGGGGCAACCCACCTCTTGCATGCTGGTTTTGATCATTTTTGGAGCTAACCCTTGTGCAGATTTGTTTGGAGATGAAAAAATCCTAGATTTGAAAGATTGGATCATATCTCCCAAAAGGCTTAGTGTTTTGGTCTAAAATTTGTTTTTCAAGTTTGAGACATATCAAAGAAGCTCCAAAAAAAAATTTAGAATTTTTGGAGGTAATTTGTATTTTTTATGATTTTTTCTTGATTTTTCATAAAAAATTGATTTTTGGCGCAAATCAGCATATGTTTCAGAAATTTTTACATTTTTGGAAATTCCTTTAAATTATATAGGGGGTCCATTCATTGTGTTTTAAATTTAAAAATCATATCATAGCTCATTTGGTCAATTTATAAAAACTGGTCTATTTTGGTAAAATGGGTCTCTAGGGCACAAATGAAGAGATTTTTTTAAAATTTTTACATTTTTGGAAAGCTCTTTATTTTTTGATAGAGGTCTCTTTTCTATATTTTGGGTTTAGGGTCCGAATTCATGTGGTAAAATCAGATCTTGTTGACTAGGTCAAATGCAAAAAAAATAAAATTTTGTGATGGGTATGCACTTATTTTTCATTGTTCATTGCATGATATAAGTTATCATTTGGATTATTTACTGGTTATCATTGCTCCTAAAAATTGATTTTCAGATCTAACCCTAGGGTTTGCATAAGTTGGATATACATTGCATATCCTGTTTGCTTGTTTTCTTGTCTTGTTCATTTGAAGGTGCTCTTGCTTTCATGGAAAATGCTTAAAACAAAGCGTTGGACTTGAGGTACTTTGTTCTATCTCTACAAAATTTGGATTTTGGGATTAAAAGTGAACCTCTCATGTGTTTGGCTTGAGTGTTTTACATGCTTTCATAGAACACATTTCAATTGATGCTCTTAATGGGAAATAAATGAACATAGATTTGCTTTCATACAAGTTTGTGTAAGTGAATGCTTGTGTTTAAACCTTAAGTAATTCTTGGTTCCAATATCAAATATCTCATTGAGTGATTGAGGGCATGGATTCATTCCTTGTTTACATAGGGAGTTAAATGCACCACTTTGTGGACTCACTCTATGTTTGCTTGGAAAGTTAAATATTCCATTGATTCAACCCTTTGTCATTTGTGAGTAGTATTGATAAACAAATTTAGATTACTTGTGATTGATCTAGATTGCTATCTTGGGTTATTGGACTCGCTAATTTTTTGGCTCCTCATTTCCACCCCATGGTTGTAAGATCATCACCACATTAAAGGGGAGGGGTCTACAGGAAAGAAGCGTTAATTGCTCCACTAGGCAACCCTTTTGTGCTTTTTGGAACTCACTTGTTTTCTAAGGTGTGGACTCACTTTGAGTTGATGTGAGGAGTTAAATATTCCACTTTTGGGCTCACTTTGAGTTGGTGTGAAGAGCTAAATGTTCCACTTTTGGACTCACTTTGAGTTGGTGTGAAGAATTAAATGTTCCACTTTTGAACTCGCTTCACATTATCTTAAAGGGTTAAATGTTCCACTTTTGGGCTCACTTCACATTCACTTGAAGGGTTAAGTGTCCCACTTTTGGACTCACTTCACATTTACTTGAAGAGTTAAGTGTTTCACCTTTAGTGCTCTAAATACTTTTGATAGTGAATTACTTAGTTTTTATTTCTAGAAGGCCTGCTTGGGGACACACCACCTCAAGGGATGACCTTAACTCCTGTGTTCCGGCGGAGTATAAATATCAGGAGGTGAATCCAAAGACACCTCTCTTGGGAATTGAGTTTGATATCACTTTTGGCTAAGCCTCAAAGAACTTTATACCTTTGAAAAGTGAAGGAGGAGATTTGGGTTACCGTCTCCCCTCAGCTGTGTGATTTTGAATTCTTCTCATCTACAGATTTGGGCCTCATGTACCTTACGTATATTGAGGACTCCTTTTAGAAAGCCACACATATCCTTGTAGACAGCTTGTTAGGGTGTTGTTGTGTTCTATGTGCCTGCTAAAACATTTTCAAGAACATACACAAGTAGAACCTTTAAGGAGTAGAAATACTAAGTCACTATCTCTGTTCATGCACAAGGTTGCTTTTTCCCTTGCCCATTGCTTGAAGACTATTTTCTTGAACTCCCTGATTGCTGTTCTATGTGCTTGATCATCATTGCAAAATTTTTTGAAAGATCTAATTGGAATATTGAAACTGAGTTCCGTCCTGCTGTAGTGAGTTCTCCTTAGAAGCTCGGTCTTCCTTGGTCAGTCCAAATCTCAGATCCTAGGTGTTGTCATGTTGCTCAACATCTCAATGAATGTTATGGTATCAACTACACAAGATGACTCTTAGTCTTCTTCTTTCTTCTCCATTTCCCATGTTCTTCTGAAGTCTTCTATTCCCATGGGAAATTCTTCTTCTTCTTGATTTCTTTCCTCTTATTATCTAGTCTACTTTCTTCTATTCATTTATTCATTTCTTCCATGATTGATTCCTCCTCTTCTAGAACCATGAATTTCAACTATCTTGTTAAGGAACCTCTCTTGAGAATGGATGATCTTGAACTCATTTCTCAATTTGAAAATTTTTGTTCCTCCAATGGTTCTAAATATGGCATAGGTGATAAACTTATAGCAAAAATAAAAGAAAAGTCGATTAAATTAGATGCCTTTGCTAGAATCATACTCATGATCTCATCCAAATATTCTTCATCTTCTAAATCTTCTCATCATTCTTCATCTTCTAAATCTTATCATGATTCTTCTAAACACTATTCACATTCTTCATCTTCTAAATCCTATCATGATTCTTCTAAACGCTATTCACCTTCTTCATCTTCCAAATCTTATCATGACTCTTCTAAACATTATTTGAATTCCTCATTATCCAAGTTCTCTTCCTACACTAAGTCTTCAATTTCATCTTCTTCACGATCTCATTCTTCTTCTACTTCTTCAAAGAGTCTTACTTCTCTTCACAAGACATACCATAATGAGCAACATGATGATACCCATGACACCTCTATTCCTAAGAGTCCTCCTAGTTGTGTCCTTGTGCTTACTGGAAATGGGTCCTCATATTGGAAAGATCGTGATGGTGATCCATATGATTCTGATTTTGAAAGAAACTTTGATGAGTTTTGTGAACAATACCTTGATTATAATCCAGCTACTACTATTGAGGAATATAAAATGCACCGTGTTGATTTAAAATGTAAATATTATAAGAATCCTTCCTCTAGGAAATCTCATGCTAAAAATAAAAATTGCACTCTCAAGCAAGATCATGTTAATGCTAAACCTTTGTCTTGTGATGGTTCCCTTCCATCCCCTACTTCATCCAATACCCATACATCTACTAAAGCTTCCGAATCTTTCACAAATATTTCATCCAACAAAGATCTTAATGCTTTTCATGCAATTCCTTATAGTTATCCTCAAGGGCTACCTCTTAAAGAAACTCAAGCTAACCTTCACTTGGCTGAAAATACTTTCAATAATGCTGAACCTAAAGAGCCTAAGCCTTTATGTGTTATAATGCCTACTTCAGCTGGTCCTTCACCATCTCTTCCAAAGTCTTCCATACAATTCCAACCTGCTTCCTTGTCCTTAGAAGTGGCTCCATGTCAAGAGGACTCTAAAAATGATAAAGAAAATAATATAAAGAAAGATCAAGATCAAGAACCCTCCATGTCATCCAATCCTGTTCATAATATCTCTCATTTGTTTCATGGTTCTTTCGATCCTTTATGCTCTTTCGCATTCATTCCACCATCTCCTGAGCAAGATCAAGCTACTACTTACACCATTGAGCTTATTGATAAACAAAATAACCTTACTACACTTGCGCTTTCCAAAGATGATACTTCCATTAAGGTTATTAAAAATGGTTTTGTTACTTCCAATGTTAAGCCTATTGAAAATCAAGAAAAAAATGATACGCTTATGCTATCCAAAGCTCCTTGTCAAGATCAAAGTCTTCCATCTTCTTGTTCTACCATTCCATTTTCGCTTCCGCTTTCTACTCTTCCTGAGTCTTTGCAAGCTTTGAACAATCCTATCAAAGAAGTTGCTCCTATTCAAGATGTCCAGGATCTTGTTGAAAATTCTAATGCTCACTCTAAAGATGTCGATATCCTTGGTTGTGATATAGATGCTAATGAACTTATTGATTATCCTTTTGCGTCTTCCACTTCCATCCTTGGACCTCTTCCACCGTTGCTAAGGACTTCACGTCTACCTTCCATATTGGGTCCTTATGTCCCTTCACTTTCCCCTCCTAATTCTCTTAATTCATCATCCATCTTGGGTCCTTATGTCCCTCCATCTCCTATATTTTCTCAAGATCAACATAGATGCATACCCTTGAATCCTTTTCATCCATCCACCCATCTAAACCAGTCATATCGTCCTTCTTCTTCCACAAGTCCCAAGTCTTTTGGAAGTAACTTGAATGTTCAATACAAGGAAAAGAAGAAATACAAAAATCCATCAAAAAAAGAAGATCACCATGTCTACTCTAATCGACATGGAGGCATAAAGTCCAAAGAGATATCTAAGAAGAAAACTACAAGACAAGTATGGGTTCCAAAATTCATCATTGAAGATATTCTCTCTAAGATATCAAAAGGAAATAAAAAGCCTAAGGCTATATGGATTCCAAAGTCTCTTTTGAAAGATTCTAATATTGAACAAAAGTGAAGTTGACATTCATGCTTCCAAAGGCTTCCGCCTCATCTTCTTCCAAAAATATTCTTCCATTCCATGCGCCTAAACCGCAACCTCTGCTAAACATTCACCATATTCTTTCTCGTATTCCTTCATTCACATTTCCTCCACCCTCTCACCACCCTTCAAGGTGTGTGTTGATGTTGATCTTGCCTTCCTTTCCATCTACCCTTTCACAATCCTTCCATTCATTATCCTTCTACCTTCTATCCTTTTTCCTCATTTGTCTATTCCTCATATCTTCCAACCTCACTCGCTTTACATAAAGCCTTATCTTTCATTTTTTTCTTTCATCTTCCTTTCCTTATTAGCATCTTTGAGCATATTATTTTGAATCCTTGGCATATCATGGTTTATCCTTTCAAGGAGAATTACCTAAAAGCTTGCTTTCTTCCAAAAAATTATAAAATTAAAAAAAAATAGAAAAATTAAAAAAATAAATAAAAATAAATGAAAAATATTGAAAATGTGCCTTGGTGAAAACCTGGAAACAGGCGCCTTGGTAGCAAAAGTAAAGAGAAATAAATTCATCCTATGGTGAAAACCACTCCCTTGTGGTGCCTTGGATAAGTACCGTGATGAAAACTTGGTAATCAGGAATCATGCGTAGTTCTTCTACATGTTTCATCCATTCCATTCCATCTTTGATCTTGACAATGTTGACCTATACACGAACATTTGGCTATCTTGTGAGCTATCTTACGATGATCTTGCTTTTATTCCATTCATGTTTAGCCTTCATATTTATTTTCCTCCATTCATTCTAGCCTTTCACTATCCTTTTCCCCCTTGGTCTTAATCTAATAAAAAAGAGTAAAATACGATGCTATGAAGCCTCTTCACATGTCTACTCCTTTGGACTATATCCTTCCTTCTTTTGTAGTGTGCTTTTGTGACTTATCCTATGCTAGCCTTTCATTGCTTGTCCAAATGCATTTTATATGATAATTTTTCCCTAGCTTGGTACTCTTGAGGAGTTTTCCTTTGAGGATTTCTTCCTTTCATTCTCCTTCATTCTTTTATCTTCCATCTCTTCCACCAGCTTGCTTATCCATCTTGTCCTCCACATTGCTAGATATTGGGACTGCACAATGTGATCTTTCTTCGAAGTTTGATGCCTATTCTGTTTGGGGGCATCTTTTGTATATATCTTATTGATCTTGAAAAAATACCAAAAAAATTCATATATGATGCTGAAAAAATCTTAAAAAGCATAAAAAGTCCTGAAAAAATAAAAAAAATCAAACAAATGTAAAAATTAAAAAAAATAGAAAAAGTACCCTGGTGAAAACTAGGAAACAGGCGCCTTGGTAGCAAAAATACAAAAAAAATAAAAAAATCTCCAAGTGGTGAAAACTTGGAAATAAGCGCTACTTGAGGCCTTTGTACTCCTATTTGTTAGCATGCGTCCTCAACACTGAACCTTTCTCCATCATGTCTTGACCTTATTTGGCTTGGTCTGGAATTGGTCTTTATCTTTGTCTAGGGGGCATACCTATTAGCATAGGTCCTTTAGGTGCGTTTGTCTCTTGGGGCATTTCACAACAGGTGTTTTTCAACACCACCCCAGATAGTGTTTCTCAACACTACCCTTGCATCGAGTGTTTCTTAACACTCATCAGATGTCTTACCCAATAGTCTAGTATGATGCAATATTGCTCATTAGCAAATTTGATCCTCAAAGTTTGACTCTATGACCAACACACATGCACTTAAAAAATCAACTTGTTGAGATATGTTGACTTTATTTTTCTTTGTGTGCTGTCTATGAGGATCTCTTTGATGAGTGGTCTCTCCCTGAGAAGTTTTCGATGATGCATAGCTAGAAGACTGAGGGTATGAGAACATGTTTTATTTTTTTATATGCTTGTGGGTATACTTTGTTGGTCCTAACTGTCATGACCATTTATGCTGGTCTTACTTGACACTATGGATTGACAAGGTATTATCCTTGACTGTTTTGCAAGTGCATGCTTCTAGTTATCCTGACTTTCATGTGTCTTGATACAAGCATAATCTCACCATATCAAACTTAGGTAATCTCACTGCATTAGTCATCTTGACCTCCATGTCTTTGATGCCTAGGTGGGATTTTCACATTTCTATCTGATAAAGATCATATTCATATCCACATAGTTATGCTAGTGTGCATTGTATGATCTTATGACACTACCAATAATGCTCGATGATGATAATTAGATGTCTATAGGTGTTGTGACCTTGCAAGTCAACCACTTTCATAGTAGCTTGCATTCTTAGGTTCATCATAGTTTAGTTTTTGCATCTTGCATATGGAAAGAGCTCTCCTTTTTATCATCTACGGACTAGTTGGTCAACTGTGCTCATTTTCTGATTCTTCTTGATCATATCTTTCATTTTTTATCTTTCATATCACATCATTTTCTATCCATTTTCGGACTCGAAATCAAAATCTGAGTCGCATTTCCAAGATTTCTCATTCTTCTACACAGTTGACTGACCTTTTGAGGCATAATTCTTTGATCTTTGATGGAATTTCTTCCTTTCCATGTCTTCCAAACTTCTAGTTTTCATTCACCCCTTTCACTTCCTCTCTCTGAGGTTTCACTTAATCTTTATCCTATATTTTTTTCAGTCAAACCTCGTCAACCTGGGGCATATCTTCACTGTTTGATGGTTATCCTATCATGCTCCATCCTTCGATTATGATTTATTGTGACTTGATCAGGTTTATCAATTTGTTGTTCTCCTCTATCTGATTTTGATTTCGATTCCGAGGGGGCAGTACCTATCAGCTTTAATCTTTGATTCAGCTTTATCATTCAGCTCAGCTTGAGATTCTTATTTTTAGACTTGATTATCACTTAGCAGCGATGGTGGTGATTTTTTCTTTTGATTTTTATCTCCTATTTTTCAGACTTGATTATTGCCTAGCAGCAACAGCGATAGTTTTGCCTAAGGCTTGATTTTCATCTAGCAGCGATGATGTTGGTCTTGTCTTTCAGCTTTTTGCTTATTTTTGTCCCGATGTGTTCCCAAAATGAACACACATCTAGGTTGTTTTGTGATCCCAAATCGATCTCACATTAAAATTCTTCTTTGACTGCATGTGTTCCCGAAATGATCACACATCAGTCAAAGAGGGGCAAATGTATGCACCCTAAAATGGTCACCTAGACTTTGGGCCCCCATTTAGCAATTTGTCAAATTCCTGAATCAATATTTTCAAAAATCAACAATATCAATTATATCAATTTCTTTGATAAAATCATAATCAATTCAATATTTCCTAAGGTTTGAGCCTTATTTAATTTAAAAGAAAAATAAAAATAAAAATCTTATTTAATTAAGAGAACATGCTCCCTTTTAATTATTAAAAATCTCTTTTAATTAAATAATAAAATCACTTTATCCTAAGCCTTTATTTAATTAAAAGGAATTTCCTCCCCTTTTATTTAAATAAAAAAATCTCCACTTTTCCTTTTATCCTATGTTGCACAAATAAAGCATTTAATTCTTATTTATAAAGAAAAATAAAATAAAAAATAAAAGAAAAGTACTTTTGTCTCACATGGACATAAAGTAAATGCTTCTAATTTTCTTATTGGAGGATATTTGTGCACAAGGATCAAGCTTCCATTTTTCTTCATCGTTGATTAAGTCTTTTGCCTCTTAATCTCGATCGTCCATTGATTTCTCATTCTCTATAAAAGAAGAGCTCTCTTCTTCATTTTGCATACACTTGAATTTTATGCTATTGTTATGCTACAAGTTTTCTAAGTCATCTTGAAGCTTTTGGAGACATTCTTGCACCAAGTTTTGAAGATTTGGAGCATCATTGGCATTCATCTTGCATCTACATCACATCCTAGCTTGCATCATAGTTGCATCATCATGGTATCATTTCCTTTCATGTTTTCATTTGGATTTCATTGGAGATATTGACATTCTTGCCCTTGTTTTCATTGTGAATCTCTCATTGTATGGTTGACTAGCAAGGTCATGAGTTTATAGCTCTAGCTGAGAGCAATTTTACAAATATTGCAACTCCATGCATAGAGAGCTATGGATTGATTTGTGAGAGCTCATTCTTGAGTTTTCTTGCATGTAAGGATTCATAGAAGTGTGGTCACATTTTTACCATACAGTGGGTCCACTGCCAGCTATGCTGAAATGGCATCTTCCCATTGGTTAATGGGGAAGGTGAGTTGGCTACTTGTTAGGTGGGCCTGATATCTTTTGGCTCTGCGACCGGTTAAGGTTCGAGTAGGATCTATGATCATCATTATACCATTGATGAAAGATGCATGGGTTTTAACGCAATGGTATAACGACAGTCATCCGATCTCCTAAAGGACTAAATGGAGTGGGTCCATTGCTACGTGGCAAAAATGGTGACTTTCTATTGGTTGTAGAGAAATGAGGTGGATGTCCTGTTAGAGTGTTTACCACCAAGGAAGAAAAGTCAAAGGGGCCCGCTTGTCAGTTCTTTGAAACATGGCATTATTTGATTCGACAAGTTGGCTAATGCAGCAGGGTGGGGTCATGCTTTGGTGGCATCAGTGACGAGGACAAGATCAATGGTTGGTGCATGATCTCATGGGTTATGTCAGAGCCATGAGATCTTGCACTCATCGTCCGATTTGAAGGGATGTATGCGGTGGGTCCTTTGTCAGTAATGACCGAGTGGTAGCAACGAATGGTATGGTGACAAGTGGCATAAAATGGGCCCAGGTGGGATCTAAAGTCTAGTGGTCCTGATAAAATGGTTAGCGGCTCTAAAAAATTTCAAGGGGTTCATTCATTCATGTAATAAAATGGCGGAGCTCCAAATCAACTGGCGATTCAACAAACAAGCGTTCGCGTAATAGCTAAATAAATTAGCAGAGGCCTGAAACATTTAGCGACTTGGAGGTATTCTTTTAGTCATGTGTTCGTGGAATGACCCAAGGTTAAATGTTTGCCGAGAGTAGTGGGACCATTTGATGATTCATCACTGAGGTGTCAGGTTTTGATTTGCTGAGCTGGAAGGGGATATTGACACGTCAGTGGGCCCGAAAGATTCTAAAGAAAGCCAATGTGGAGGATCTGACGGTTGGCGTATCTTTGCATAGAATCTTTTGAGGCTATGTGATCTTATGCCAGCCATTGGATTAGATGCTTATAACGAGTGGGTCCAAGGCACTGATTCATCACTGATGTGCTTGAATTTCATTGGTTGATGGGTTAATGATGTGGAAAGGGTCTTTTAGAGGTTTTGTTGACTATTGGAGGATTTTTGCAAACCGCCTGATCTACTAGGAATATTAAGGATCAACGGTCACATTTTAAACCGGAGCCTATAGCTGTTTTATTTCAAATTCAAATATTTTTGTAGGGTTTTCACCAGGGTTTGCAACAAAGAGCCATATAAAACAAAAGGGTTGTTCAGAATTAATTCTTCCAAGACATTTGCAATTGGACAATGATGAAGAGGACATGGGTTGCCACACAGATCAAATTTTCTTGCCTAGGGTGCCATGTCGAATGAATGCAAAGGACTGTTGTTCCACATGTAGGTGGCTAGGGTTTGGTGTTTGTCAGAGATTTCCATGACTGGTACACACAAGTTTTTCTGTGGGCTGACTCTGGCATTTAATTTTTGTTTCCTACAGCAAGAAATTGATTGAATTTGTATCTGCAATTAACCCTGATTATGAAACCAATGCATTTGTACATCAGATTTGATCTGATTTTCTAAGGTTTCTTGGGTTTCTTGCATTCTTTATTTCTTATTGTACTTGGTTGTTGCAAACCTAGTTTTTCGCTGAATGATCCATAGCTTGTTGCAATCCTTGTTCCTATAAAAGGATTTTCAATATCATTTAGAAGGGTTCTAAAAATTTGGAAGTTTTCTAGTTTTTTCAATTCCATGAAGGGTCCTTTTCCTGTAGATATTTTCCTTCTTCTCTGCATATAGAGTGTTCCCTCTTTCCTTTCTGGCTTTGGAGAATAGAATGCAAGCTATAACATTTTGTCTTATGTATGAGATTTCAACATGTTTGTACTATTATCAGATTGTCTCCATTTGAGTTTTAGACTTATTGATTGAAGCATCAAGAGTGTTTCAATCTTTCTATTTGCATTTCCTATGTGTCTGCAATAGAGTTATTTTCACAGAAGCAACTAGGTCTAGGACTGGTTTTTAGGTGTGTATGAACTGGGGTATCAAGGGTATCTCATGTTTGTCTTTCAGTGGATGCTGATTAATGTATTACTTGTTTATAGGTCTCTTCTAAGGGGAGGGTTAAAATACTTTAAATGAGTGATAGCACAGTTGGAAACACAAGTGGATTGTTAAAGTATGATCTGGTTGATGGTGTATGGTTGATGTAAGGCATAACCAGATTTGAATGTATTGTCTTTTTGTTTCATGGCTCTCTGTTGTAGTGAGGTATTTGACTCTGCTTCCCATTGGATAAGGCACTGGTCTATAAGAGATTAGGGGTATTTCAGGAGTCCTTTCAACCCAACATCAATTATTTAAATCAAATCCCTTTCCCTTTCATGTTGGTAGTAGTAGTAGTAGTAGGAGGTCCATTCTAGTCTTCATATTCATTCTATGCAAATAGGGCTATTGCATAAGAATTTGTTTCATTGGGGTACAAGATACCTAAAGGGGTTTGAAGACTTTTCCACACTAATCTATCTGTAGGCCTTTTATTCATCAAAAAGGAGTCATGAGTGTGCAAATAAGGTAGTACCTGCCTGAGTGATGTGGAGCTCAAAGAAGAAGGAGGATTCCTTTCAATCCTCATCAATTGTACTATTTTCTTGTCAAACTTTAGTACCTACCCTGAGAATCAAGCTCATCTATTGATTCAAATTTTGTCCTGCAAGGAAAAGCTCCAAAAAATTGGTGACTTTGCTGGGGAGAACAAAAATGAAGAACTACATCTGTTAGAATCTCTGGTTGTGGTTATATTGTAAAGTCAAAATCCTATTGACTAGATTGATTTTCCCATCTGAGTCACCAACAAACTGGTGACTCTACTGGGGAGCCATTGGAAAGAGTCAGATATAAAAATAAAGCATTTGCTAACATCTTCTCAATAAGTGTTGAGTGGTGGTTCTGAAGTTTCTATTTGATTAGTGCAATCCCTGTTAAATAGTGTGAAAACCCTGGTGAAGTTTTGGTTTATTGGGAGAGGTACAAAGAAAAGAACAATATTTTCCTCTTCAAGGAGGTGGTGACTCTACAAAGAAATGAACCTGATGGAGCTGCATGATGAGCTCTAGATCTACCCTGCCTTCTAGTCAACAAATTTCCTGTTGCAGAACTTCCAGGTATTTTGGTTTTCATATGCTCTGTTCTTTATGAAAATCAATTGTAAAGAAATGTTTCCCTATCAAGTGTTGAGCACTGTATAAAGGGATGAGTAGTAGTGGGTAGTTCCTTATGTTGGAATATAGGCCCTTTTGTTTTGATGGCATAGAAGGTGCCCCTAATGAGTTCCCTGCTGATGTTGAGGAATGCTTGCCTAGATTCCTAGCTAGTGGATCTATTTCTGCAAGCCAACATATAGATGACCTCATGGATCTTTTTGGTGAAATGGATATTGAACATGAAGATGTTGCTATGAGGCTGCTTGTGCAGACATTTTCTGATGGTGCAAGGAAGTGGTTCTTGTCCTTGCCTTCATGTTCAATCCCTTCTTGGGATGTGTTGAGAGCTAAGTTTATAGAGCATTTTGATAAAGTTTCTTCTCTCAAGAAGGAATTAGCAAAAATAAAAATGGAGAACTGGCAGTTAATGGAGGACATAAGATTGCTAAGACTAGTGGTTCCTGATGATGATCATGAGGAGGCCATTTTTTCTGATGTTGATTCTCATTATGCAGAAAGTGTTGATTATGAAGCTAACTTTGAGGTCGATGCATATGAGAGTGCTGAAGATGAATCTGAATTTGATAATATTTCTAGTTTGTCTATAGATTTTTCTTCTGTTCAATATCATAAGCCAGTTTTATTGTCCCATTTTGATGATGTTTTGTGTGAAGGGCAGAGTACTAGATATGATGCCGATGATGATTCCTGCAGTTATTGTTTCACACAAGATGATCTAAGGCCAGAAATGTGTATCCTTGTTCCTAATAGGGATGATATTTGTAGCATTAAGGGTGAGGCTGAGGAAGATGATATCAAGGCCCAAAGTCCATTGAGCAGTGAAAGGATTTCAGCACTCTTGGCTGAAGAATTTCAAAGGTACGCCCCTATTTTGGATTTTGATTTGCAGGCCCCCTATGATCTGTCCTTTGACACTGATAATGAGGCTAGTGTTCAAAGTGATTATGATGTTCCATTTTCACCAAAGATCCCCTCATGTAGTGACTCTGCAAGAGAAGAGGTAGAAGGACATGACAATGTCTTTTCCTGTCATAGAAATTGCAGTGATGAACAAGCCTCTTGTTCAAACTCCTTTCCTTTTTTTGCTAAGTATGGTAGTGATGGTGGCAGTGTTGAGGACTTTGTCTTCAAAAATTGGGACAATTTTTCTTTTGATAAAAATGATGATGCAAATCAAGTGTCCTACTGTCACAAAAGTTTTGAAATAGACCTTCACTTGGTTCATGATCCAATTCATGAAGACATCATGGATGAGCCAAGTTGTTTAGTGGTTGAGGCAATGCATGAAGACAAATCAGAGGATCCAAGTCCTTCTCAGCTAGGTATTTTTGATGTAATGCATGATGCTCAGTATGCTTTATTTTCTGATGCATTACTTGATCCTTTTATTGTTTCCAGTCATCAAAAGGAAGTAAATGATGTTCCTTACTTCTTGGAGTATGAATGTAATAACTATGACTAGAAAAACATGGGTAGTGATTAGTACAATTTCATTCTTCAGCCCATGAATATTCATGTATGTCGGCCACAAGGTGATCAGGATAATTTTAGGTGGTTGGTCACATATGTAGATGAAAATTAGATTTTTGATTCAGGAGGGTCACTGGTTTTCTTTTGGTGGCCTGGGGCCACCAAGTAAAAGTGTAAAAATTTTGTAGATCTCTGTAAATATTTCCCTTTCCTATTGTGTTTTTCTTTCCCTGGTTCGGTTGCCAGTTTTTGAGGTCCTTGTGTTTTGTCTTGTGGGTGGTCTGCTCTCCTAGTGATCTAAATTCTTGCCATGCCTGCAAGAGGCATGCATCCCTAGATAGAGCCATTGTTAGCCCATTTTCCTGTAATAGAAAAAATCCTCAGAAAATGGTCTATCCTGCAAAAAAAATTTGTGGGCCTATCTATTTTCCCCTAGTCTCTGCAATATTTTCTATGTCTCTGGCTGAAACCCTAGGCAAATATTCATAAATCTAGCCATTGGGAAGGAAAAACCTAATTTTACCATGGCCAAGTTCTATTTCTTCATTACTTTTTTGGGCCACTTAAGTTTCCCTTTCGACATGTGCACATTTTCTTCCTGTCGATCGCAAGTTCTCTAAGTCCCTAGTGGTTACATCTTTCTATTCGACGATTACGCGAACACAGTGTTCATGTAATCTCCTAATCCTGGCAGTTTATATCATAACATCTAGTGATCCCACGAGCGGCTTATCCTTCCTTTAGTCACTATTCGTGAAATGGTAGGCCCTTTTCATAGAAGTGTTACATGTGGAACGGTCATCAGATAATAATACAGGTGGCAGCTTATGATTTGATAGAGGTTAATGAAGTGTCAGCGGGACCCAACATTTCAATCTCCTTTTGATCTAGCAGTTGGTATAAGAGTGCAAGGAATTTTCCTCCCCTATCAGATCATGTGACATCCGTTGATTTAGCATCTAACCAAAAGGTTGTTAGTGGGTCCACTACCAGCTATGCTGAAATGGCATCTTCCCATTGGTTAATGGGGATGGTGAGTTGGCTACTTGTCAGGTGGGCTCGATATCTTTTGGCTTTGCGACTGGTTAAGGTTCAAGAAAGATCTACGATTGTCATTATACCATTGATGAAAGATGCATGGGTTTTAATGCAATGGTATAATGATAGCCATCTGATCTCTTAAAGGACTAAATGGAGTGGGTCCACTGCTACATGGCACAAATGGTGACTTTCTATTGGTTGCAAAGAAATGAGGTGGATGTCCTGTCAGAGTGTTTACCACCAAGGAAGAAAAGTCAAAGGGGCCTGCTTATTAGTTCTTTAAACCATGACATTATTTGATTTGACAAGTTGGCTGATGCAGTAGGGTGGGGTCATGCTTCGGTGGCATCAGTGACAAGGACAAGATCAATGATTGGTGCATGATCTCATGGGTTGTGTCAGAGCCATGAGATCTTGCGCTTGCCATCTGATTTGAAGGGATGTATGCGGTGGGTCCTTTGTTAGTATTGACCAAGCGGTAGAAATGAATGGTATGGTGACAAGTGGCATAAAGTGGGCCCAGGTGGGATCTAAAGTCTAGCGGTCTTGATAAAATGGTTAGCAGCTCTGACAAAGTTCAAGGGGTTCATTCATTCATGTAATAAAATGGAAGAGCTCCAAATCAACTAGCGATTCAGGGAACAAGTGTTCGTGTAATAGCTAAATAAATTAGCAGAGGCCTGAAACATTTAGTGACTTGATGGTATTCTTTCAGTGGTGTGTTCACAGAATGACCCAAGGTTAAATGTTTTCTGAGAGCAGTGGGACCATCTGATGATTCATCATTGAGGTGTCAGGTTTTGATTTGCTGAGTTGGAAGGGGATATTGACATGTCAGTGGGCCCAGAAGATTCTAAAGAAAGCCAGTGTAGAGGATCTGACAGTTGGCGTATCTTTGCATAGAATCTTTTGACGCTATGCAATCTTATGCTAGCCATTCGATTAGATGCTTATAACAAGTGAGTCCAAGGCACTAATTCATCACTGACATGCTCGAATTTCATTGGTTGATGGGTTAATGATGTGGAAAGGGTCTTTTGAAGGTTTTGTTGACTGTTGGAGGATTTTTGCGAACCACCTGATCTACTGGGAATATTAAGGATCAACGGTCACATTTTAAACCTAAGCCTATAGCCATTTTATTTCAAATTCAAATATTTTTGCAGGGTTTTCACTAGGGTTTGCAACAAAGAGCCATATAAAACAAAAGGATTGTTCAGAATTAATTCTTCCAGGACATTTGCAGTTGGAAAACGATGTAGAGGACATGGGTTGCTATGCAGATTAGATTTTCTTGCCTAGGGTGCCATGCTAAATGAATGCAAAGGACTGTTGTTTCACATGCAGGTGGCTAGGATTTGGTGTTTTTCAGAGATTTCCATGACTGGTACATGCAAGTTTTTCTACGGGCTGACTCTGGCATTTAATTTTTGTTTCCTGCAGCAAGAAATTGATTGAATTTGTATCTGCAATTAACCCTGACTGTGAAACCAATGCATTTGTACATCAAATTTGATCTGATTTTCTAGGGTTTCTTGGGTTTCCTACATTCTTTATTTCTTGTTGTACCTGGTTATTACAAACCTAGTTTTTCCCTGAATGATTTGTAGCTTGTTGCAATCCTTGTTCCTATAAAAGGATTTTCAAGATCATTTAGAAGGGTTCTAAAAATTTGGAAGTTTTCTAGTTTTTTCAGTTCCATGAAGAGTCCTTTTCCTATAGATATTTTCCTTCTTCTCTGCATATAGAGTGTTCCCTCTTTCCTTTCTGGCTTTGGAGAATAGAATGCAAGCTGTAAAATTTTGTCTTATGTATGAGATTTCAACATGTTTTTACTATTATCAGATTATCTCCATTTGAGTTTTAGACTTATTTATTGAAGCATCAAGAGTGTTTCAATCTTTCTATTTGCATTTCCTATGTGTCTGCAATAGAGTTATTTTCGCAGAAGCAACTAGGTCTAGGATTGGTTTTCAGGTGTGTATGAACTGGGGTATCAAGGGTATCTCATGTTTGTCTTTCAGTGGATGTTGATTAATGTATTACTTGTTTATAGGTCTCTTCTAAGGGGAGGGTTAAAATCCTTTAAATGAGTGATAGCACAGTTGGAAACACATGTGGATTGTTAAAGTATGATCTGGTTGATGGTGTATGGTTGATGTGAGACATCACCATATTTGAATGTATTGTCTTCTTGTTTCATAGCTCTTTGTTGTAGTGAGGTATTTGATTCTGTTGCCCATTGGATAAGGCACTGGTCTATGAGAGATTAGGGGTATTTCAAGAGTCCTTTCAACCCAACATCAATTATTTAAATCAAATCCCTTTCCCTTTCATGTTGGTAGTAGTAGTAGTAGGAGGTTCATTCTAGTCTTTAGATTCATTCTATGCAAATAGGGCTATTGCATAAGAATTTGTTTCATTGGGGTACAGGATACCTAAAGGGGTTTGAAGACTATTCCACACTAATCTATCTGCAGGCCTTTTATTCATCAAAAAGGAGTCATGAGTGTGCAGATAAGGCAATACCCGCCTGAGTGATGTGGAGCTCAAAGAAGAAGGAGGATTCCTTTCAATCCTCATCAATTGGACTATTTTCTTGTCAAACTTGAGTGCCTACCTTGAGAATCAAGCCCATCTATTGATTCAAGTTTGGTCCTACAAGGAAAAGCTCCAATAGGATCTAACAGAAGATGAGCAAAAGAAAAACATTATCTTCTTCGTCATCTTTAAGACAGATTATATTAACTCATTATATCTGTGTGCAAAGATGTGAAACACAAAGTGGAGTGTATGTCCCCCATTAAAGTGATTTCATGCACCTTAATGATAAAAATGTCTTAATAGAGCATACATGCACCCACAATAAAATTTTCTACTATGAGATGCCCCCAAGCAAGGACATAACAAAGAAAATGAACACATGAAAAAAGAGAGCATGTAAGAGATCTACCAACTCTGGGGTCAGTTTGATCATATGATAATACATAAGATATTGTAGACACCTAAAAATTATCAAGACTAATTCAAGTGAGTAATCAAGGAAAAATCAAAGCATTAATTGCAGTCAAGCCAAAATCCAACATTAATTGAAATCAAAAGTCAAAAGGATTAAATAAATCAAATAAATCATTCAATTGTGAAATTAATCTAAGTAATTGTATAGTTGAATTAAAATCAAATTTAACCCATTCAAGGAGTACACATGGCTACAAAAATTAATTAAAGTTAATTAATTAATTCATAATTTTTGTCACCTACCACATGGGAGGAAATTACCTCAACCAATAGGAATTAAGGATTGGACTCATATGGATCAAAGCCACATTGAATCTCAATCACTCATAAGGAGAAAGCATCTTGACCACCCATTTTATCTCATCTTCTCAAACTTTGAGGACAAAATATTTTAATTGTCCCCATATTTGAAACCATGGACTTAACTCAAACTCAACCATGATAAAATTAACTCCACCCTCTATGCTTGCTAAAATCTATAAATAGAAGGAAAAAATTAGGAGAAAGGGATGTTGATTACATCTTTGAATTGCATCATTATTATAGTGAATTTGAGATAGGAGCATATTTTAGCATAAATTGAGCATTTTTTGAGTAAAATAGGCTTAATTGCATAATCATTTAGCATAATTCACCTTTTACAGTTGTCACTAATGGAGGCTTGCTGAGAGCTTTGCATTAGCATCTTTAAATAGAGAGTTATAGAATGTTTATTATCATTATTTTCATTAAATAGATTTCTAATTGTTGTATTTTAGCTTAATTTGATTGATATAGTGATAAACTAATTCTATAAAGCTACTTCTTGTACACAAATACTATATCAAAATGAAATGTCATCATCCCCTAAATGTAGTAGAACTAAAAACAAAATGGAAGAATGCCACGTAAGAGTTAAGAAGAAGAGTCTTTTGGGGTTGGGATCACAAAGACCAAAAAAAATAGGTAGCTTTTGATGAGCATAAAATTTTTCTCATATCTTATATAGTGTTGTGTCTTAGTCCATGCTTTTTACTCCTACTATGTCTCTTTTTCCATGTTTTTAGTCTTTAACTTTGACTTGGTTGGGAAGGTTGTCCTATAGCCTTAGAAGCTCTGAATTTCATGACTTAGACCTTATAAACCTTTTATGCAAGATGCCTATAATGTAGTACTTTATAATTATGTTTTAATGGATAACTTGGTATGTGATAAATGAATATGTGTTGCATATCTTGTGGATGTGTTTTTCTTTGTTCCTATAACCATTTATGATACAAAAAAGGAGTGATTAAAGTAGTTGTAAGTCTAATCATGCAACAAAGTGGTTAAGTAGTTGCAAGACCTAGTCTTATAGCAGAAACCATTACTTGGAGAAGTTCACGAGATAATCATGGCATGAGTCCAGTTTGATCGAGTCAAAAGGATGAAATCTTAATGATGATGGAATATAGGAAGTTATGGATGCTATATTTATTCCTTATGATGGTGAGCAATTTTCTTGTTCATTATTGTAGGAGTGGTTATGTTCCTTCTTTCCGGGATGTAATTATGATTCACCCCTTTTCTTGTCGTGATTAGTTAGTTGATAGTTTATTTTCTTGTTATAAATAAAGAGCTACTCCTCTGCATAGTAGTAGTTGTAATAGAGATCAAGTTAGAGTTTTAATAGTTTTTTTGAAGTTCAATTTAGCTATGCATGTAATGAAATTGGTTTTGATGAATAAAATGATAAATTTTTGAGAATCTATCTTAAGTAACTAAATTATGGATACTTGCTGAGGGGACCCACTTAGTGAGTAATTTACAGTTAGAGTAGTTTTCTTTTCAGCATTCTATAGTTTTAAGTCTTGGTATTGGACTTTTCTTGTAGCCACTGGAGTCCTTCCATGTGACTGTTCCTACAACCATGACAGGCAATGTAGTTCTTTCCTGATAAAAACTAACCTTTATTTTTCTTAAGTGTGAGAGTTTAGATTAGTACTTTATTTTGCATAGTATTCAAGTTAAGTAGTTTCTATAATTTCATTTCATGCATCCATAGAATAGAGCTACTTCAAACATTTACTTCCTACAGCTTCACGTAAGAATGGCTTTAGTAGGTACTTAGTGCACATACTATGCTGCACCATTTTAAGTACATGTCCCTAGATCAATATTTAAATGTATCTCCATGGTAAGAAAGTATCTACTTGGATAGAATATTTAATTCCCAAGATGAATTATGGACCTAGTTATTAGTACCTTTTGTGGAGCTGCCTAGCTACCATTCTACATCATCCCCAATCATACAACATAAAGGAACATTTATGAATAGTGACACATGCATGACATAACATGTAACAATATATAGAAGAAGTAAGATACAAATAGAGGAATGTTACAATAGATCGATTCCTTTATCACCTTGTGCTAACAGAGCAACAAGGGTTGTTTAAATAAATATAACCAAAAGCATGTCACGAGGGAAACACATTACAACAAGAAAACACACAAAATCCACCACACCAAAGGATCTATTCAAGTGTATCACCTACCCCCCATATCATTATGTGGTGTTTAGGGAAGGTGGACAACACGTAAGAGGAGTAAAATCAAGTGCAACAGATGGAACAGTGGCTAGTTCCAAACAAGGACCATGCTATGAAGATGGGGTATTTTGTTCATCATTAGGACTAAGAGATAATTATTTTAAAAACATAGCTGGTAAATCATGATTAACATCAATTAGCTCAAACATATGATTAGATTCATTAGCATGAATATCATCATTAGTTGCATCAAAAGCATCATCGTCAAGAGTATCTTCTTCATCCAAATTAATTGTAATATAATCCAAGATATGAATAAAATTATCATGTTTATTCAATTTCAACTTTTCCAAATTAACTTCCTCCTTTGGTTCAAGCATAGGTTGATCAAAGGGAATCAAATCATCAATAGGTGTTTTATGTGAAGGAGGGTTTTTGGAAGCACGTTAATGGACTCTATCAAGAAATTTATGATGACACTCATGAGCACAACAATTATGTTTGGTTTTGCTAGATATTTGATTTGGTTTAGGATTAATCAACATCATACCCTTTTCTTCCTTAGGAGGAAGAACAAACGGAACCTCACTAGGTTGAGAGATAGTATCAGCAAAACATTTATAAGATATGTGAGGTAGAACTAAAGCATATATAGGAGCTTTAGAAGGTGTAGGAAGAAGTCCACATCTAGGGAAAGGATATGGAACATCCTTAGGATTACTAAGTTCACAAATCTTATAGATTTTTTAGTCTTGATATGATCGGAAGAGGCTATCTCTATGGGGTTGAGTTGGTTGAGGCATAGAAGGCCAAAATAAATCAAGCTCAAAAGAGTCTCGAGGCACTAAAGGCTAATAGAGGATATGGTTAATAGTCATGATTTGTCCATTGTGAGAAAATTTTAAATATTTATTAATAGAAAAGGTTATATCTTTCATGGAGGTAAGACAAGGAACACAAAGTTTGACTTGGAATTGATTAGAAGTTGAGATGACAACAAAGGTGAAGTTTTACTAGCAACTTCAATAGGAAATGTAATAAAACCATGGGTAGGATAAAGGAAACCATTGCAATTTTGGATCATAGCATTATATTTATCATATAAATCACATTTCAATTATCTATTGAAAAGATGTTCTTCAGTTATCACATTTACCATGCAAGTTGGGTCAATGAGATCACCATGAGAATGGAGACAATTAACCTTTGCGACAATGTAAGAGGACCATCACCTATTCTTTAATTATCTCACTAGGGTCAAATGTAATGAAAATCCCAGGTTTGGGTTTAGATTTAGGTTTGGTTTGATCAATGAGGTTGATAATGTTATTGGCTTTAGTGCACTTATAATCATAGTCAACATGAGTAGAAGAAGACTACAAATATTAGGTAGACTCAACATTATTGGTTGAATGAGATGGAAAGGGGTTGGTATAGATTTGAAAATTTTGGTTGGGAGGTGCTATAGATTTATTTCCTTAATAATTAACACCCTCAATAAGTATGGTATTAGAATCAATAAGGTCTTGAATGATGGATTTCAAATGGAAACAACTTTCAGTATAATGACCAAGTTGACAATGGTATTGATAAAAAGCTTTATGATCAAAGTGTTTGGGTAATGGTTTGGATGTGTCAATCGGGTTAACAAGAGGAAGAGTTAACACTTTAGCATTGATAAATTTCAACATCACATTATGCAAAGATTCAGATAGTTGAGTATACGAGAAGGTCTATAAATAGATGAAAAAGGAGTCACACCTTTGGATGTTGTTGCCACTTACTCATCAACATTGTTGGATAAACTATTGATTTTGCTAAAGTTTTTTGGTTTTTGAAACTTGTTGAAGGATGTGGCATCACTCTTATCAACTGAAGCCATTGGAGTGGTTCTCTCAAACTTATTCACTTGAAGTTGATAATTAAAAAAGCACTGCACACAATTGAGTAAAAGAAAAAAATTCAGAAAGTAGAATCTTATCTCTAATGTATTTTTATAAATTAGAAATAAAAACATGTTTTACATCAATATCAAGCATAAGATAAGAAATATGAGCATGTAAATGCTTAAATATACCAATGAAATCAATTACTTTCTCTTCAACACCTTGTTTACAATGCATCAAGTCAGTCAAAGAAATATTAGGACCAATGTTTTTTTGAAATTGGTGAATGAAATCATTAGAAATATTTTGGAAAGACTCAATGGAATAAGGAGGAAAAGAGAAATACCATTGCAAGGTTTTATCTTAAAAGGTTCTAGTAAAAAATTTAGCCATGAACCTATGATCATGACAAAAATAATTGCACAAGGTTTGAAAGGTTTTCATATGGGTCCAAAGATGACCTTTACCATTGTAATTATCTAGGTGATGGATCTCCATGTATTGAGGAATAACAACATGGATGATATCCAAGGACAAAGAACTAGAAATGTCACAAGTAGGAATATTGAACTTATATTGATTCATGGAAGCAATTTATTTTTACAAAGACACAATTTGAGCCAAACTATTAATATTGGCAGTTAGAAACAATGGTAAGAGAGACATTTGAAATATTTGGAGCATTAAGAGAATTTGAAGGAATGGTGGAGTACGAAAAGGGAACACTATTGTAAGTGTTCATTTATGAAAGAAATGAAACACATGGCACACTTGAAAGAATAGTAGAAAAATGGGATAAGGAATGATAACATGTGTAGGATTGATATTTTGTACTGAAGTAATGATAATGGGTGGAGCATAAGTAGACACACTAGGAATAGAAGTGGAAATAGGCATAGAGGTCTCAACACTAGTGGTAGATGGAATGAAAACTAGCTCTTAAGCACAATCCCTAATAGGCTTAACATTGTTATTAATGAGATGAGAGATACTACACAAGATATTGACACCATGTTAATCATTATGGATTATCTTCCTTAATCCCTCTACCATGGATATGACCCAAGATTAGAGTTTTCTTGTCCTGACCATTGCTTAAATTTTTCAAAGTCATTGGAGATTTTTTGAACTTACATAGGAGGGAATATTAAGGCCTAATATTCATCATGATAAGAATGGAAATATTTTTTTTCAATGATAGGATTAATTTCATTAGGATGCATTTTGGTCTTATCAAGATTCCTAGGAAAGATAGAGGACTCGAGATCAAAGGAACTCATAAGTATATGAGTTCTCCTAACTGGAATGTTATAAGTAGGACTCAAAGTGATAACACTTATGAAAAAGGGAATGAAAGAAAAGGTAGATATAATGAAAATATGTTATTTGCAATAGATATGATAATCTAAAGAAAAATAAAATATAAAAGCATATCTAACTATCAAATTTAAAGATCTAATGTAAAGCATGAAAAGTAGATATAAATCTAATTACCAACATGAGAACTATGTCATGCACATAATGTATATCTAATCAAGATGATAAGAATATGATATAATGCAATGTATACAAGTAGATCTAAACACCAAATCAAATCTATAATGAGATAAACCTATACATCTAGATACATACAATGTGGTAAAGATAATATGCAATACATACAAGGAGATCATGCAAAGAGGATCTAACCAAAAAATAAAAAGTATGTAAGAGGATTCAGGCTCACCAAAATATATAGGGTAAAAAGGGAAGAAATGAAAATAGATAGATGAATTACCACCTTTTTCATCAATTACACATTTGAAAGGAAGATATCCCCAATAGGCTCAAGAGGAGACTTAAGCGCTAATTGGGGACAATGAACCTTCACAGAAATGTTTTGATTGATGAAATAGAAATGATTAATTAATGTGATTAAGATGATTAAAATTCCAATTGAAATAAAGATGCAAAAAAAATGGAAATAACAGACAAAAATAGATTGATATTGAGTAGAAAAGTATAGATTTGGAAAGAAGAGCTCAAGAAAATCTTGTGAGTAAAATATGAGTAGAAAATGGCAAGGACAAGTGGAAAGTCATCATATACCTAAGGAAAGGTTTCCAATAGCATCCTATACCTGCAAATTCTGGCTAAAAGTTTCTAAGAACTTCCGATTGTACTCGATTTGTCCAAAATCCCAATTTGGTGGCTCCAAAACCTATTCCTAAACACATAAAAAAAGCCTTAAAAGGTTGGGAAAAAGGGGTTTTCCTTGGTCAAACCCCTATTTAGGAATCAAGCTTGAAAATAGATATAATTTTCATAAGGAAAAAGTATGTAAAAAGGAAAATTGTAGATTTAGCTTGCATAAACCCTCATGGATAGATGTAGAAATTGTTCATACCCATGAAGATGCTTGAATGTGCTTGGAATCCAAAGAGTTGACTATGGAATGTGATGTAGAATCAAGGATTCCCTCACAAATGTATGAATCTATGATTACCACTCCTAGATCTTGAATGTTGATATGCTTGAAAATCACTTGCAAAGAAGGAGAGATAGGAATGAATGATGAATCTTCTTTCTTGATTGAGAATTACTCTACCAGGCCATCATGGGAGAGAAACTTGATTTAATTTTAGAAGATTGTGTTTTCATTGATAGATCTTGAAGAAAATGAAGACTTGGGGATCTTTAATTGGGATGCTTGTCTTCAAATATTGAATCCAAATACTTTTAATGCTTACTTGAAAACTTGATACCTTGATTTCCAAAAGTAGTAGATCATGTGTGTATGTCAAAATGAGGAGAGAATAGGTCCTTTGATATTTTACCCCATGATTTTAGGAATCAAATTTGATCTAGGCTTACCACAAATCTTCAAATCTTGTTAATACCTAATATTGGGCCCCAGGAAAATTTTGAACCCTAAATGCTTGGGACGAGATGCCAATGGAAGCCTATACCTTGGGAAATAAGCTCAAAATTATAGGGTATGTTGGGATGGAAGAAAGGAAGCAGGGGCATAAAATACAAGTTTCTAGGATCAAGCATAATAGGCATTCCAACCTCAAAATCAATAAAATGAGGCCTAATAGGTCCTAAAGCATCCAATTATGGGTGCTAACTTTTTATGACTATACACCTTTATGTCATGAGTTGCAAGTTTATATTGCACAAATTTGTCACTAGAAGAAGATGTTGATAGTTATGTCATGTGTGGAGCCCAAGTCAAACCTAGGCTTCACTGGCTTAAAGTGGAGGATCATTCTTCAAATGAAATATTAAATTCATTAAAATTAGGGGATATAGAGGAAATTTACAATTGGAAGGCAATCACTTTTCTCAATGTATCCCATAAAATCATTTCCAAAGTGTTGGCTCTTAAGATTTTTCATCTCCTTCCACGAATTGTTCATTGTGATCAAACCAATTTCATCAAGTCTAGAATTATCCTAGATAATATTATTGTTGTTTAAGAGGGTGTGGAATAGGCTTGTCATTCCAAATAAAATGTTATTTTAAAAAAATATTGTTTTTTTCTAAAGCTTTGACCATATTGATTTGCTTTTTATTATTTCTATGATTCATGCCTTAGGGTTTGGTCCCAAATTTATTTAGTTTGTGAAAATTATTTTTCAATATGCTTTGGCCTATATCACAATTAATGGTCATCAATCCTTAACTTTTGGGTTGTTTCAATCCATCTGCCAAGATTGCCTACTGGATGCTTCCTTGTATGTTCTAGTCGCTAAAGGATTTGGTTACCTGCTTATTGTCATCATTTTCATAGGTCAACTTAGGGGTATTTCCCTACCTAAGTCACCTTATTATCTTGTCAATGGCCATTTTGTAGATGATCATTTCCTCACCTTGAATAAATATGAGTAGAATGTTTAAGTGACACTCCAGTGCCTTGATACTTTTTATTTGGCTTTTGGGTTAGGAATTCAATGGCACAAAACCAAGTGTTACAACCAATCCTTTCTCTTGGATCCACCTTGGACTATTTGGTATGGGTGTAAATGGATCAAGCATGGGAAAGTTTTTCAATTTCTGGGCATTCCTTTTACCTTTCATAGATTTGTTGTGGATCTTTGGAATGTGATGCTTGACTAAATTTAGGAGAAGTTCACCTACTAGATTGCCAAGCCACTTTCTCTAGTTGGTAAATTCAAGATTGTGTTTAAATTTCTAGGTGCTACTCATGTGTATTATTCTTCTTGATAGGAACCATTGAAGGCTTCATATAATAAAGTGGAGAAACTTCTTTGAGATTTTTTCTAGGCCTTGGGAGATAACCACCATGACTTTCACCAAGTTTCATGGGAATATTGTTTCCTTCCCATAGAGACCATAGGACTCAATATTTTGTCTAACTAGAAGAAAGGAATTGCCTTGTGTTCCAAATGGGCTATACATGTCATTTCTAGAAATGAAGCCCACAAAACTCTCCTTGGGCATTTTATTTATTCTATATATTCAAATAATAAGCCCTCTTGGAAGGGAATTGGCTTTCAAGCCCTTCTGGTCATGAAAATTTTTGTGCATAGTCAAGAAATTTTGTTACTAAAGTTATATGGTAGGCCTGGAAGATGTCAAACCATGGATTCACTAGGATGGGACTAGATTTAGAAATGGTTTCTCATTTAATTAGTAGTGGTCTCCACTCATTCAATTTAAAGGGATTCCTTTAGCATGTATCCTTGGGATCCATGTCCTGTGCTTTTTCAAGTGAGGCATTGAACAACCTCATAATAGGTAATAATAACTATGCCAAAGCCTTCCCTAGGAATAGTATATTCAAACTAGATATTATTTTTCCTATTACAAAGTGCATTTAGATTGTCAACCCAAGAACGTATACTTGAAATGGGATATCACAATTTATGTACTAAGTTTCACATAGAGTCATCTTACTTAAACTGTTGCGGGAAAGGAAAATGCATTTAAAGAACCAAACTATTGTTACAGAAAGGTAAAACACACAGTTGAACAAATAAACTAATATAAACAACCATAAATCTAATTCCATCTCATTCTACCATTCTAATGCATGAACTATGGCTATCTCTGCATATGATGCAGGAACTAACACAAATACAATGTTGTAGGAATGAACAATGAACACTACCTTAAATGCTGAAAAAAATTAAACTACTCCCCTCTACTCTAGTCTACTCTACCTCCCAAGTGGGCCCTCCTTGGTTGGTTTCGACTAACTACAAACAAAAAAGATAACTCAAATTATTCCTTCATTTCATATATTCAGAAACATGGATTAAAATCGAAACATAGAATTTAAGAACAACTTGCTTCAATACAACAGTAACATCATTATTTTGTCTAACTAGATTTCCATCGATCATCTCCATATATATAGAGAATTACATTCAAATATTCAGATACACTTGACTGATTCATCCATGAAAGAAGGAGAACATGTCAATCAATAACAAAATATCATAAAGATCAAACAACCATCTTAACAAACATTAGTTGTGGAGGAGATCTAGGATGATCGTGCTCCCCTATATTCCCTAAAGCATTCATTCATTCCTTCAATTCTATAGGCATATCCTGTAGCTATCTTGATGGGTCTTCTGGTCATGACTAAAACATCTCCACTCCTTCATTGATGTAACCAATTTTTTTTCTAGTTGCTCCTTCATTCCTGGAAGGTTAGTAGCATATGCATGCACATTCATATATTCAACTTAATCAATTTCATCCAAATGTTAAAACACACATTAAAACAACTATATGAAATATTGCATTATGTATATATATAATATTGGCAAAGTGTGTATACTATTTCCTACCCAAAAGTTTGAGGATATAATTGTACTTATGGAGTATATAAAAGCTTAAACACTTAAGAGTCACACAAATGTTTCAGGAATGTTTTAGGAACAGAGCATAAAACATCATAAAACATAGACCAACTTTGGTCTCATCATTTGCCCCCCAACTAGTTTAATGTTTTTCCTCAAGCATTACACTTCTTGGCTACTATTATGAATTCACCAACCTCTATCTTGCCTCTCCTTTTACTATTGAAAGTGTAATAAAATCCCCTGGTCTGCTCACAGTAGTCCATTCTATGATCTTCATGTAGCTGGTCTAATCTAGTAGTGTTAATGTCATATAGTGGCCACAGGAACATAGGTGGCAGGAAAGTTAGAGGACACCAGAGTTCTCTTTTGATATGCCTTCCTAGTTGCATGTACTTTGTTTCCCTATTCACAGCTACCTCAAAATTAATTGGACTATGCGGTTCAGATTTCTTGAAAATATCAGGCAATCTATTCCACCTACTTCTGACTCTAGTCAGGCCCTTTTGAAATGAAAAATAAGGTAGTCCCTAATATTCCATGTAAACTCTATCTCTGAGAGAAAAGATCTTGTCCCTGAATTTAGGTTTTTCATTTCCATAGGTGAGTGCTAACCAATCTCTTAGAAGGAGATCTAGTTTACTTGATTTAGCTCTTAGAGGTAAAGGTTTTGATTTTTCCTTATCTATGTAGTTATTCGGCTGCCTGTCATAGTTGGCTTCATTTTGCATCTAGGACATCAATTCTTTTAAATGTACATCTCCTATATAGAGTAGAGGATTCCAATCAATTTCATTAGGAATAATGAAATTATGAATTCACAGAGCAGATTATGTTGCCAAGTAGGAAGTATTTGATAAAGACCATAGAAGTCTTCAGCTGTTTTGAACTTAGAATCCTTATTTTGAATGGTCATCATGAGTTGGAACATAAGGAACTATTCTTTTAAACAAATAGAAGATACCTTTGGGGGTGGCCTACAGGCTATAATCTGATCAGCCAGCTTGAGGGCATGATCCATTCTCTATTTTTTCTTTTCCATTTGTTCCTTTAGTCTTTCAATTTCCTCTTTCTATTCATTAATTTCCTTTTTCAACTTTTTCTTCTCCTCTCCCCACATAATATTCTTGAAAAAAAATTGGGTATACAAACTAAACATAATTGAATACAAAGCCAATAGGCCAAGCTCCTCTAATTGTGCTCTCTATTTTCTTTCTACAATACAAGCATGTTTTAAATAGTCTGTGTACCAAGTCCTTCTAAAAGGCACTATGACATTGTGGCCATAGGATTAGATAAGTGACTGAGGTGTCTGCAAGTTCTCATGACAATCTTCTTGAATTGTTTGTGCACTTCCCTTAGGGCTTCCTTTTTGTTCAAGAGACTTGGCAGGATATGAATTGTCTACATTGAGAGGGGGTTCTGGAATATCTGGTGGAACTGGAGAATCAACATCATGAATATGAGGCTCTATATAAGGAGATTTCTCCGGTGGAACTTTTTGACTTTCTAGGGAATCCTTAGGAATCTTTTCTCTCATCCTAGAGCTTCTTCTTAAGGGAGTTTCCTTCATTTCTATAGTTTTCCTTTTACTAACCTTCTTCGGTCTCTCTGCTAGAGGATCAGTTGTTGTAGGAGCCAATTTTCTTTTTCAACTTCTTGAAACTGTAGGGTTTTGAGATTTTGCTTTCGAAACCAAAGTTTCTTCATTAACCTTTTTCTTCCCTTTCCTCTAGGATGGGGTAGGTACATTAGAAACTGGAATAGGAGAAGGTGGTTTTTCTTTTGGACTCTCTGATTCCTTTTCTTGGGATACTTCTACTTGTTTAGGGGGTATTTCATTTTCAAGAATTGGCTACTTAGTAGGCTCATTCTGGGGCTGCAACGTTTTGTTCTTAACAAATTCTTTCCATTCCATAGGAGAGATATCCCTAAGGGCTCTTTCAACTAGAAGTTTGATTAGGGCATGATCGGAAATGGAATTCACTTTACCCTTTTGTGTCTCCTCAACACTAATACTTAACATGTTCTATAGAAAGTTTAGAATATTTATTGGAAGATTATTCCTAATACAACTAAGTAACCTGAAATGATGAGCATGCAAGTTGGAAAATCTCCCTTCACATGTAAAATATCTGATGATATGTGTAGCCAACTCGTTATATGGAACTGGTAATGATATTCTCTTGCATCCTTGCTTATTTACTTCCAATGGAGGGTTGACAGGTTGGGTAAATTGGGCTCCTGTAAACCTGGCATCATGATCATTAGGGTAATGCTCCCCCATTGCAGGTAAGCTTGTCACCTCAGCAATTCTTTCCTTTGTTGCTAGAATAGTCACTCCCCACACAGTAGCTTCCCCCTCATCAAATGTATTCATGAACTCTACTACAACTTCTTCGTCAAAATCTGTTAATTTCAAGAAGTAAACCACCCACATGCAGGCATGGAACCTATGAATAGCTTCAACATCCACCAATAAGATAGTATGAATAATAGGTTCATGCCTCATCAACTGTCCACCCATTATGTTAAATTTTTCCTTCAAAATTCCTTCTCAAATTCTTTCTCAACCTCTTCCTCAGTTTGCAATTTTACAATGTCCATTTTCTCTGAAACCCCAAATATTCTAAATTCCTTGAAAAACCCCTTTTATTTAGCTCATAACTACACTTCACTTCATCTCCCTTCAATCTTTGTGTCGTACTATTTTGAAAATTAGGCAATACAAATGATAATGACACTTGATGATGGGGAATTATATTTCTTTTAAGTGTAATTAAGCCTTACACAAATTTAATTACGTCACCTAGGGTATGAATTGAGAATAATCTGAGCAATTAAGTACAACAATTTATGCAAACATTACAAGGACTTGATGACACATCACATAAGTATTGATTTGGCTAATGTGAAATCTAGTTTGAAATGATAGGTATAATAAATAGAAACTTGGTAATTAATACACTTTTCACCCCCATACAAAAGAATGACAAGTGTCCACACTTGTCATCCTTCATAGGGGAGAGAAAACTGGCATAATGCCATAATATATAGACACATGCAGTACTAAATATATTTGCCAAAATCTATGTTTTAAAAGTGGAAATAAATTGAATAAATTAAATAAATGTACCTTTCATTATGTTTTTGTATGCGCTTGAAAAATGAGAATTTGTTGTGCCTTGAAATTGATTGTCCCTAAATAGATTTATGCTGACGTGGATTTTATTGAAAACTTTAAAAAAATTGAGCAAAGTGGGTGACATGGATTTTTTACAAGTGGAAGGTAAATAAATGAGGTGGGTTCGAAAGAGAATTTTAGAAAAGTGAATGTGGAATAGGACTTCATTGGAAATGAAGTTTTATTATGGATGTATACTGTTGTATGCTAGGGTGAAGCTGTAGGAAGAAGGTTGTCACCTTCTACTACAGGAGTGATTACCTGTGTTACCTTTGGCCCGTCTTCTATGAATTGTTGTAGGAACTCTATCTTGGTTTGTGGCTGATGGTATAGATGAAGTCTATGGCCATTAACCAACAACTTAAACTGTACTAGGTCAATTTTTGTCAATTGAACCACTCCATTTGCAAAAATGTTTGTTATTTCATATGGCCCTAGTCATCCTGTTTGCAACTTGCCTTGTGTCTCTTGATACCTAGAATCAAACAGTAGTGCCCAGTCACCTACTTGGAATTGCATGTTCTTGATGTGAGTGTCATGCCATTTCTTTCTCTTTTTTTGGACTATTTATGTGCACTCAAGGGAAGATTTTTTCATCTCATCCAATGAGTTGAGATTTAGTAAGCGTTCACGCTGAGTTGCAGGAAGGTCCATATTCAGCTTCAAAGAAGTCCTTAGTATTTTGTGTTCAAACTCAATTGGTAGCATTTCTATTTTTCCATAGAGTAGCTCAAATGGAGTCAGCCCAATTATGGTTTTCCATGTGATTATGTATGCCCACACTGCTTCTGCTAACCAGCTGCTCCAATCTCTTCTATTAAGTTGAACTATTTTGGTAAGTATTGCTTCAATTTCCCTGTTGGTGACTTCCACTTGACCATTGACTTGAGGGTGGTATGGACTGGACTTCTGATGTTTGATACTATATTCTTTCATAAGTTCTGCGATTAGATTTGATGTAAATTGTGCCCCTTGATCAGTCACTAATTCTCTTGGTACTCCATAGCAAGTAAATATTTCTTCATACAGGAAGGCTACCACTTTGTTGTCATGTGCATGCTTCATTGCTTTCACTTCTACCCACTTTGTTACATAATTTGTGCATACCAAGATATATGATTTCCCATTTGATGGAGGGTCTATGGGACCAATGAAATCCATTCCCCATTTATCAAATGGTGTGACAACTACTTGTGGGTTGAGTGGCATCTCATTTGATTTGGTTGGCATGTCCATCCTTTGACATTTGTCACATTTTCTAGTGTAATTAGTTGCATCTTTGTGAAGTGTTGGTCAATAGTAGCCTATTGTTAGCACCTTCATTGTTGTTCTTTTTTCTAAAAAGTGTCCTCCATAGGGTTCATTATGGCATGCATGCAAAATATCATAGGTCTCATCTTCTCAAACAAATCTTCTCATATCCTGATCTAGACCTGTGTAGAATAATGTATTATCAATCCATAAGTACTAAAAGATCTTTTCCACCAACAATTTTCTATCCTTTGGAGAGAAGTGTTTAGGCATCTTCTTTGCTACAAGATAATTTTCTATATCAGCATACCATGGAGTTTTAATACCAATGTGACACAGATGCTCATCTGGAAATGTGTCATCTATCAATGAAGTATTTGTGTCTACATGTTGTAATTTGGACAAATATTCTACTACTACATTGGCTCTGCCTAGTTGATCTATTATTGTAAGATCAAATTCCTATAACAAAAGTAGCCATCTAGCTAATCTACCTAAAATGGCAGGTTTTTTCATGAGATATTTTATTGCATCATGGTCAGTATGAAAAAATGTGGTACCCTGTTACATAGTGTCGAAACTTGTTTAGAGCATATACTACTGCTAATAGTTCTTTTTCTATGACTATGTAGTTTAACTCTGGGCCATGTAGACTTTTACTAATGTAGTAAATAGCATTTTCAAGGCTTCCAAACTTCTGGCCTAAGATAGCTCCTAGTGCATAATCAGATGCATCAGTATGTATGTGAAATGGAAAAGTCTAATCAGGGCCTTTTAATACTGGTGTTTTTGTAAGAAGGTTCTTAAGCTGCAAGAATGACTCATCACAAGCTAGGGTCCATGTGAATTTCACCTCTTTTGTAAGAAAAGTGTACAATGGACTTACTATTTGACTGAAGTTTTGAATAAAATGTCTATAGTATCCAGCATGTCCTAGAAATGATCTAACCTCTTTTTGCTTAGTAGGAGTGGACAATGTTTGAATTACCTCTATCTTTTCTAGATCCACTTGTATGCCAGCTTCTGAAATGAAGTGTCCCAAAATGACTCCTTCCTACATCATCATAAAACACTTCTCATTGTTAAGTGACAAGTTATGCTCTTTACACCGGATTAGAACTTCCTCCAAATTTGTCAATGCTTCTTCAAATGTGACTCCAAGTGTAGTGAAGTAATCCATACAGATCTCCATGCAGTCATGTGAGATGTTAGAAAAGATGTTGATCACAACCCTCTAAAAGGTTGCAGGAGCATTACATAACCCAAATGGAAAAACAAAGTAGGTTTACATCCCCCAAGGATAGGTGAATGTTCTCATTTCTTGGTGCTCGGGTGCAATGCTAATCTGATTATAGCTACTATAGCCATCAAGAAATGAGAATTACTTTTTGCCTGCTAATGTATCTAGAACCTAATCAATGAATGGTAATGGAAAATAGTCCCTTTTTGTTGCATTATTAAGTTCTTTTCAATCTACACATATTCTCCACTTACCCCCCTTCTTAGGTACTATCACAAGAGGTGAAACCCACTTACTATCTGAGATTAGATATATGAAAACAACATTTAGTAGTTTCTGCAGTTCGGTATTCACAATCTCCCTAAGGGCTAGGTTGATCCTTCTCTATGGCTGTCATAGAGGTAGAGTCCCTTCATTGATGTATATTCTATGGGTACATAGTTTTGGAATTATCCCTTCATGTCCCCATATTCCCAAGAAAAAGCCTTTTTATGTTTGCATAAGAGTTGTGTTAACAATTTTAATTGTTGCTGAGATAATTTATTGTTAACATGAAGGTTTTGGTTAGGTGAGAGTTGCATAGTAGTGGTTAGCTCTAGCATGGAGGCTTTTGATATAGGGATAGTTGATATCTCACAAGGTAACAATTGTTGTATGATTTCAAGCTCTGTTGGCAAGACATAGTTTTCATAGGTGGTCAATTGCAAAATTAAGATTTGAGAAATGTCTCTTGTTGTAACACAATCATTTGTGAGGATGCTTTGGACTATATCATTGATGAGACAATTTATTGTCTCCATTTTTTTATAATCTTTATACTTTGTTGACACTCTTTATGCTTTCATAAGACATTTCTAAAACATCTACGCACCAATACATGTGTGAACTTGTTATAAGTACAACTAGAGTTGCAAAGACTATGGGTAGTTAGAATGACATGTTTTCCTAACTATTATATATATAATGCAATACTTCATATAGCTATTTTAAGTTGTGTTCTAACATTTGAGTAGGAGTTTAAATGTTGACTTGTATATATGTACACCAAATGCTACTAACCTGCCAAGTAAGCAAGGAGTGGTTCAAGAGTGGTGCAATTGTATTTAACAAGGACCAGTACAAAGAGTGGTGCAACCACATTAAATAGGGAGCGTTAGAAGACCAACCATGGCAGAAGAATCCAGCATGATTCTGAAGGATATGTCACTACTAAGAAGGAGCTTTCATTCCAGAAGATATAGGAAATAGTTATGCTATATTCCCTCAGTGTTGTTATTTTGTTATCTACACTTATTGTAATATGTCATGGTTATTATATCTCCTTCTTATTTGGTGAGATTTAATCAGAATTTTCTATTATGTTTTCAATAAGAATCAATCCTCTATATAAAGGGATTTGATCGACTTAGTTAGGTAATGAAAAAATATAGAATGATGTATTCAGTATAGCAGAAGTTTCTCTTTTCTATTCTTTATGAGTTGTTCAATTGTTATGTAACCAGTTAAGAAGAATTTAATGTAAGAGTAATTTTGGAGTATCTTTCATGTTAGTAGTTAGTAGAAGCCAACCAAGGGGGCCCACTTTGGAGGTGGATTAGATTAAGATAGAGTAGAATTTCTTACTATATTTTATGTGCTTTCAAGTAGAAGTTATTGTTTTATTCCTGCAACACTTGTCGAGATAGACATAGTGAATGTTTTGAGTTGCTAGATAGGTTTAGGATAAGTTTACAAGCTTTATGTAGTCATTCCATTAATTAGTTAAGTGTTTTTACTTTCCTGCAGTAATAGAATAGGTTCCTTTCTTGCATTTTATCTTCTTGCAGCATAGGTGTTATGACTTTTAGAGGAACTTAGTGCACAAAATATGCTGTCCCATTTCAAGTCTACATCCTTGGGTTGACAATCTAAATGAATTTCATGATGGGAAAAGTAATCCTTAGCATAAGTATATTATTACTAAGAGAGACAATGGCATGATTATTATTACCTATTGTGAAACAGTTCATTTTTGGCGTTGTTGCCAGGGATGGTGTCAAACTAGGAACCTTAATGAGTCATTTATTTTTCAGATTAGTTTCTTTTTTTTTTTTAGCCAACACCAAGTAGTTGTGAGCTTGCTTCATAAGTTCATCAACCTACTTGCATACATCGAAGAAGGTGAGATGTTCATGGAATATTTCATCCAAAAGAACTTGTTAAACTGAAAGAAGAATTTGAAGAACTTGAGTTACCATTTCTCGACGCAAGTCCTGATTTTGCTGCAGCATCTTCAATAGAAGGAGATCCTCATGATCCATTTGACCTTCACCCTTTTGAAAAGATATTATCCATTTTTGTCAATAATTCCAATCCAGAACCACCTGTTGACCAGAGTCCTTTGGTTAATAATACTTTCCAGCCGCAGTTTCATTATCCAACACCTCTAGTAATGGCAGCTCCTACATTTCCATTTCCTATTCCAAGTCTTATTACAGAGGATCCTGAAACCTTTTTGTTCAAGTTTGACATACTATGTCAAATCTTTGACTATAATACTGACAGTTATAAGATCAGGCTATTTCCAGTGAAACTGAAGGAGTCAAATCTCATATGGTTAATGGGCTTAGGAGCAAATGCAGTAACTGATTAGGATGGAATGAGAGATTTGTTTCTATGAAATTATAAGGAATACTAAAAAGGTGGTGATTCAAAAGGAGGTTACATCTTATGTATGTCACAGAAAGAAGATGAGACACTAGAGGACTACATATCATGCTTCTTATACAACTTGCAAAAGAACCCTCAACATGCATTGCGGGAGGATTCACAGAAGCTAATTTTTCTAAGAGGAGTGAATGATAACTACCTAGAATCATTAGACCTTGTGGCTAGAGGAGATCTATCTCAATCTTCCTGGGATGACCTTAAGAAGATTTTTTTGAGCTATTTTAGATCAGCAGTAAAGAAAGGAAGGGGATTTCGTCCAACATTGGCAAAAGGAAGTGGCTCTGGTATTTCAAAGATGGAAATTTCAAACCTATTGTTAGAATTAAAGAAAGACATCGTTAATGATGTCACTACACACTTGGACATGATGACTACCAAGAAGAAGCATGTAGATGTGGAGGCGCAGCTAGCCAAATATTGTCCCCATTTCTACAAGCAAAAGAAGGATTATCAATGCAAGTTGGCTACAAACCTAGAGAATCAACATCTTCCAACTGAATACTTAAAGATATAAGGAGAGGATGAGAAAGTATTCTTTGTTGCTCAATGTTGGCCATGGGCCATGAGAGAAGGTATGCCTCAAGGCCCATTACAACTTTTAAATCCTCATAATAGTCAATGGAAAAGATGGAATAACCAAAGTCCTCCCTAGTATAATCAACCTACTTGGAATAATGTCTGGCCCAATAATCAACAGAATCAATGGTATCCCTCACAACAACCCCAATGGCCACAATTTCCAAACCAATAGCAACAACCACAAGGGAATTGGTAGTCCACTAACCAGGGGTGAGGACCTCAACAATGGCCTAATCCAAATCCTAGATATCCACCTTTGCAACCTCCAATAAATACACCTACAATAATGCCACCACCTGCAAACACAAGTCCTTACAAGAAAACATAGTTACCTTCTCAGCCTCAATCAAATCCCAATAGTCAATAACCACATCAGAAAATGTATGCTATTGATGCTCAGCAGTACCCTGCCTATGCACTCAATATAATCAATATACACCTAAGATTGGGTACTACCTTGCCTGCACCTAAGCCACCTCTTATTACTGAAGTGTCAGGCCTTCCTACAACACTAGTATCAATTCCAGAGAATTTTTTGCCAAATATTATTGCCCCAAATAATGTTACCAATTCAGCTAATGTTCAGACATTAGTTAAACCACCTTTTCCTCAGAGGCTCAACATGGACAAGCCCATACCAAAAGAAGACCAACCATTTGATATCCTTGACCAATTAAAGAACATGCATATCTAGATTCCCCTATTTCAAGCAATAAAGGATGTCCCTGTCTAAGGAAAAGCAATAAAAGAAGCTTGTCTTAAAAACCCTGGAAGAAAGAAAAAGGATCCTACAAAAGTTCATGTTATAGGACAATTAGCTAATATTATGCTGGAAAAATTAGTAATTCCAAAATATTTAGATCCAGGGAGTCCAGTTGTTAACATCATCATTAATGGTCTGTCAGTCAAAAATGCATTAATAGATTTGGGTGATGCCATTATTGTGATGACTAAGGATACTATGAATAAACTAAGCATAGAAGGGTTACGCGCTACTCCAACAATATTGTAATTAGAAGAAAGCTCTACTATCACCCCCTGATGGAATGATAGAAGACATAATAGTTGTCCTAGTTCTTAGGAATACCCTATTGATTTCATGATTCTATCACCAAAGGTCAATCTTGCTGGTTATCCTATCATTTTAGGATGTCCATGGTTGGCAACAACTGATGCAAAAATTAGTTTTAGATCAGGAAAAATGACAATATCAAATGGGCAAGCCACTAAGATACTAGTATTGTATCCTCCAGCTCAACCTCAACTGTATTTAAGCACACCTATATGGCCAAATTTAGGAGATGGGGAAGAGGAATTAAACTGTGTGGTTCAGTTCATGATGTTACATAGGAAATCTTTTCTAAAATTGCAGGAAGAAGATGAAGTAATCAGGAGCATTCTTAATAATGACTGTGTTGAAATCATAGACATATCTAAAAGCTTCGTGTTAGAGTTAACTACATATGAGGACCATTTTGAGAACTGTGTTTTGCCTTCAGAACCCAATATTATTCATCAGCTCCTACCCTGTGAGGTAAATACAATTCCTATTACTGAAGTATCCATGCTTGACCTTACAACTACTGTTGAGTTGTCCAAGGGTCACAATCTCCATGTAAATAATAAGCTACCTTCACAACAAATGGAGCAATTAACTAAACTTCTCCAAACACATCAGAAAGCCTTTGCATGGGATTATGGGGACATGAAGGGACTAAGACCAACACTCTGCACCCAAAGGATTTATATCAATGAAGGAATCCTACCACTCTGCCAACCTCAGAGGAAGATTAACCCAACATTAAGAGATATAGTCAAAATAGAATTACAAAAATTGCTAGATGTTAGCTTTATATATCCTATATCTGATAGTAAATGGGTATCACCTTTGGTTATAGTGCCCAAAAAGGGAGTAAATAGAGAATATGTGTGGATTACAAAGAGTTAAATAAAGCAACTAAGAAAGATCATTTCCCATTACCATTCATCGATCAAGTACTTGATACTTTAGTTGGTAAAAAGTATTTTTCCTTTCTTGATGGATATAGTGGATACAAACATATTACTATTGCTCCAGAGGACCAAGAGAGGAATACATTCACATGTCCATGGGGAAAACATGCATACTCTACCTTACCATTTGGGTTGTGTAATGCTCCAGCAACATTCCATAGGGCTATAATTAGTATTTTTGCTGACATATCACATGATTGTATGGAGATATATATGGATGAATTTACATCATTTGAAGTAACATTTGCAGAGGCTTTGCAAAATCTTGAAAAGGTGCTAATCTGATGCAAGGAACACAGTCTCTCCCTTAACAGTGAGAAATGTTTCATGATGATGCAAGGAGTGGTACTTGGGCATTTTATTTTAGTAGAAGGAATCCAAGTGGATCCAGCCAAAGTAGAGGTAATACTTACACTACCTACCCCTACTAAGAAAAAAGATGTAAGATCATTCTTAGGACATGCTGGATACTATAGGCACTTTATTCATAATTTCAGTCAAGTAGATAGTCCTCTATACACATTGCTAACAAAAGAGGCTAAGTTTGTATGGACACAAGCATGTGATGAGTCCTTCCTGCAGCTCAAGACACTTTTAACAACCACACCAATCCTCAAAGGACTAGACTGGTCTATCCCATTTCACATCCATACAGATGCATCAGATTATGTCATAAGAGCTGTGCTAGGAAAAAAGCCTATTAACCTTGAGAATGAAACCTACTATATCAGTAAAAGCCTCCATGGACAAGAATTGAACTACACAGTTACTGAAAAGGAACTCCTAGCTGTAGTTTATGCATTGAACAAATTTTTCCACTATGTCATAGGCTATCCTATCTTTGTTCACATTTATAACTCAAAAATTAAATATTTGATGAACAAACCTTCTATAATAGGTAGATTAGCAAGATGGCTACTACTATTACAGGAGTTTGATATAACAATTGTTGATAAGCCAAGGAAGGCAAATGTAGTAGCTGACTATTTGTCTAGACTTCCAAATGTTGATACAAACACTACTCTAATTGAAGACACATTCCCTGATGAACACATGTTCCATATAGAAATCAAAATCCCATGGTATGCTAACATAGCCAATTATCTTGCAACAAATAAGATGCCCCCACATTTCTCTCATGAGGACAAGAAAAATCTTGCAGAGAAAAGCTTCCAATTTTCATGGATAGATAACAATATATTTTACACTGGTCCAGATCAGATTATGAGAAGATGTGTGAGAGAAGTTGAAATATATGATATACTCCACACTTGTCACAATGATCCATGTGGAGGTCACTTTGTAGCAAAGAGAACAACCTTGAAAATCTTAACAACAGGATATTATTGGTCAACACTACACAAGGATGCAACCAGTTATACAACAAAATGTGATAAATGTCAAAGGATGGGTCTCCCAACAAAATCAGATGAGATGTCACTCAATCCACAAGTGGTAATAACACCATTTGAAAAATGGGGTATGGATTTCACATGACAAATAGATCCTTCCTCAAATGGAAAATCTTACATCCTGGTATGCACAGACTATCTGACAAAATGGGTGGAAGTGAAAGCTATACAGAATGCTAGGGATCAAAAAGTAGAAAAATTCTTGTATGAGGATATTTTTACCTATTATGGAGTCCCGAGAGAGCTTGTAACAGACCAAGGAGCACAGTTCACTTCAAATCTGATCAATGAGCCAATGAAGGAATATAGTATCAGGCATCGCAAATCTAGCCCTTACCATCCGTAGGAAAATAGACAGGCAGAAGTCACAAATAGAGAAATTGAGGCCATATTAACAAAGATAGTGCAATTGCATCACGGAGATTGGAGCAAAAGATTAACTAAAGCAGTATGGGCCTATCATACCACCTAGAAAACAACTATAGGGTTCACACCATTTGAATTGGTGTATCGAAAGGCAATAATGTTGCCCATAGAATTTGAACACAAAACATTATGCACAGCTCTGGAATTGAATATCAATCTTCCTACAACACAATCAGAATGCCTTCTCCACCTCAACTCCTTGGATGAAATGTGAAAGTTAGCATTGGAGTGGATAGAGCTAATCTAGAACCAAAGAAAGAGGTGGCATGATTCACACATCAAAAAGAAGAAATTTCAAGTGGGTGATTGGGCTCTATTATATGATTCTCAGTTCAAGGAGATTCTAGGAAAGCTCCAGACCAGATGGTTGGGACCATAGAAATTCAATACATCTTTGACAATGGAGCAGTCCAATTGACCACACTAGATCTAGTCCAATTCAAACTACTTGTCAATGGATGCCGCTTGCACCTGTACCGCAAGCCTCAAACCAAGGAAGAATTCCTGCAATAGTTCAGCATGCACAGTTCAATAACAACTCAGGTACCAGTTCCTGCAGCAGAAGGTGAAAGCCTTCCTCCTGCAACTTCACCATAACATGCCTTTGGAAACCAACCATAATAAAGCTTCATTTAATATAAGGTACATTTCTTTATTCACATTTCTTCCTTCTCTCCAATTCATCTCATTTCTCTTTCTTCCACCCACTCACAATCCACATCAGCCACAATTTCTATTTTCAATGCTTTCAATTAACACCATGTCAACACTCACATGCGGCTACTGGAATCAATGAACTCTCATGAACTTGCATTCATGTGTATAGTAAATAAATCCCAAGTACAATTCCCTAAATCCTTACTCACTTTTAGCATACAGGTTTTAATAATTATATCTAGTACGACATTAAATATATAATATAGGTGTTACACCAGTTTCCCATTCTCATGCTAAAATATATCAAGTGAGGACACTTGTTAATGTTTGGTAGGGGGCAGGGGAAGTGTAATAAATTCCAAGTGTTATTCCTAGGCCATCCTAGTCACATCCTTGTCACATCAATGTTGTACTTAGGCTTTGTTCTATTATTTCTTTTAATCCTACACATTTTTCATACTTGCAAAATTCTAATTTTCTAAGCTTGATATGACTTGAAAGGACTATGATTAAATTGTGTGGTAACTCACACTTAAAGTTGTGATGTCCTCTGTAATCAATGTCATTATTATTGTTCATGTCAGGCATAATGGAGGTAATGTAAGCGAAAAAATTAGTATTTTCAAGAATTGCAATTGCATTTCAAGAAGATGGTATTTGAAGAGCATAAGAGACTGAGAGATTAGTAGTAAATTGAAGGCTAGGTGTTAATAGAATGGGTGGAAAATTAAAGAGGCATGAACCGGTTCACCATGGTATTTTACTGGCAGATGTTGAAGCAGCCCGCAGATTTAATGCATGCAATTGGCTGGGGTATTTTCTTCAGTTAACAGAATTTAATGAGGAGGTTGCAACAGAATTTATGGGCACTTTTGAAGAGGGACAAGAAACTGTGTGGGGTTTAACAGTTGTTTCCACTAAGGAAATAATTATAGAGGTCACTAGGTTGCCAGTCATTGGAGAGAACTATCCTAACAAGCATGACGTCAGGTCATCTCAAGCTCAATTCTCCTGACCGCGTGATCCTCCACTTGAAACTACTAAGCAGGGATGCAAGAGATTGTCTCTTCCGCCACCATTTCTAGAATTGGCTATCCACATTATTAGGTATTTAACTTGTGAAGGGAGATTCTCCAACTTGCATGCCCATCATTTCAAATTGCTTAGTTGTATAAGGCATAATCTTCAGGTCAACATTCCTAATTTTCTCTATAATATGTTAAGCATTGGTGCCAAGGAGACACAAAAGGGGAACACAAATTATATAAGCCACCATGCCCTAATAAAACTTCTAGTTGAGAAATCTCTTAGGGATGTCTCTCCCCTTTCATGAGTAGAACTTGTTCAGTACAAAACTTTGCAACCCCAAGTTAACCCTATTGTTCAACTTCTAGAGAATGAAGTAGAGTCTTCCAAGCCTGCTAAAGAAATAGCCAAAAAAGAAAAAGAGCTAGAATGATCCCAAGAAAATAATTCTTCTGAGCCTACTCCAAAAATTAATATACCTACTTCTTCCACAAAGAAAGGAAAACAGAAGGTTGGAGAGGAAACCCCTAACCTAGAAAAGGAAATTCAAAACCATGCAGTTTAAATAAATAAAAGAAAATGGTTAAGTCCTGTAGCATCTACTCCTGCAACACAAAGGCCAAAAAAATCCTACCAAAATAGAACTGTAGTGGTCAACAAAACAATTGTGTGAAGTCCTCACATGTGAGGGCAAGTGTCTCCACCTTCCCTTGGAAATCCAAATGTTCCGGCATCAAAACCTACTCTAGAACCCTTTGTTGAGTACATTCCTAATGACTCACACAAGCAAACAAAAGTGTCTTCATCTCCCAAAAATATAAGAGGAATCTCAAAATGTGCAAGAACCTGATAGTAGCACGCCACATGATGACCAGGGTATGCCTGAGAAAATCCCTGACGTAGCACAGGAGAGCATTCCTATGAATGTTCAAATGACTCCTCTGCAGCACCCTCTATATTCCAATGTTTCCATTATGCCCTACAAATCCACATGGTTCACTGAGTATTTTCAGCAAGTTGCCAAAGAAAAGAAAAAGAAAGCTCAGCTACAAGAATTTCCCTCACCAATAATTCAGTCTATACTCTTTAATTTATACAATCATTTTGTTTTTCAGAAGACTTGGTGGAGATAGGAAAGAGATCAAATGCAAAAAGAGATATTTGATAAGGATGAGGAAATTGAAGCTCTTAAGGAACTAATAAATAAACAAAAACAACAAATGGACAAAGCCCTAAAACTAGTGGATCAGGTCATAGCTTGTAGACTGCCACCCAGGGTATATGCTATTTGTTTAAAAGAACAATTTCTTTTGTTTCAACTTATGATGAAAATGAAGGGTATTGATTGTGAATTCAAGTCAGCCCAAGATTTTTATGGATTATATCAAACTCTTCCCCCATGGCAGAAAAATTTATTATGTGAGCTATAATTGGATAACTTTGTCATACCACATGAAATAGAGTGGAATCCTTTTCTCTATATAGAGGATATTAATTTGAGAGCTCTGATGTCATGGAGGCATAATGAAGGAAACTATGAAAGAAAGCTAAATATTTACAAGGATCTAGAGAAATCTTAACCTTACCATTAAGGGTTGAATCACATAAGCATGATGTCCTCTTGAGGGATTGGCTCAATTTGACCTATGGGAAATAGAAGCCTGAAATCAGGAAGAAGGTGTTTTCATTAAGAGACAGGGTCTATAGAGAATACCAGGGACTACCCTACTTTTCATTTCAAAGAGGTCTTGGAGGGGTAAGAAGCTAGTGGAATAGATTACTAGAGGTCTTTAAGAAAACAAAGCCACACAGTCCAATCAACTTTGAGGTAGAAACAAATTGAGCAACCAGATATATGCAGTTGGGGCATCAGATCAGAAGGAAATTATGGATGCCTTTGTATTTTCAAAACCACCTACACTCCTACGGCCCCTATATGACATCAACACCACCAGATTGGATCAGTTGCTGGAAGAACACCAGGGAGATTACTTGGCAAGAACAAGAGGATTTTATTACACTTTCAAGAGTGGAAAGAAGGGAAAGACAACTGTCGATGATTTTAGGTCTTTAGCCAAAAAATGCAATTCTTGAGGACAAGCATTATCTTCAATAGGGGGCAGATGATGAGACAATTTATTGTCTCCATTTTTTTATAATCTTTATACTTTGTTGACACTCTTTATGATCTGATAAGACATTTCTAAAACATCTATGAACCTATACTTGTTTGAACTTGTTATAAGTACAACTAGAGCTGCAAAGACTATGGGTAGTTAGAATGACATGTTTTGCTGACTATTATATATATAATGCAGTATTTCATATAGCTATTTTAAGTTGTGTTCTAACATTTGAGTAGAATTTGAAATGTTGACTTGTATATATGTACACCAAGTGCTACTAACCTACCAGGTAAGCAAGCAGTGGTTCAAGAGTGGTGTGACTGCATTTAACAAGGAGTAGTACAAAGAGTGGTGCAATCGCATTAAAGAAGGAGCATTAGAAGACTAGCCATGGAGGAAGAATCCAACATGATTCTGAAGGATATGCTACTACTAAGAAGGAGTTGTCATTCCAAAAGATATAGGAAATAGTTATGCTATATTCCCTCAGTGTTTTTATTCTGTTATTTGCACTTATTACAATATGTCGTGGTTATTATATCTCCTTCTTATTTAGCGAGATTTAATCAAAAAAAATTGTTATATTTTAAATAAGTGTCAATCCTCTATATAAAGGGATTTGATTGACCTAGTTAGGTAATGAGAAAATATAGAATGATGTATTCAGTATAGAAGAAGTTGATCTTTTCTGTTCTTATGAGTTGTTCAATTGTTATGTAACTAGTTAAGAAGAATTTAATGTAAGAGTAATTTTGGAGTATCTTCTGTGTTAGTAGTTAGCAGAAGCCAACCAAGAGGGCCCACTTGGGAGGTGGATTAGATAAAGTTAGAGTAGAATTGCTTACTATATTTTCTTTTCTTTCAAGTAGAAGTTATTGTTTTATTCCTGTAGCATTACTACTGTGGATGTTCTTGCAGCACTTGCAGAGATAGACATAGTGAATGTTTTGAGTTGCTAGATAGGTTTAGGATAAGTTTACAAGCTTTCTGTAGTCATTCCATTAATTAGTTAAGTGTGTTTACTTTCCTGCAGCAATAGCATAGGTTCCTTTCATGCATTTTATATTCTTGTAGCATAGGTTTTATGACTTTTAGAGGAACTTAATGCACAAACTATGCTGTCCCATTTCAAGTCTACATCCCTGGGTTGACAATCTAAATGAATTTCATGATGGGAAAAGTAATCCTTAGCATAAGTATATTATTCCTAAGAGAGACAATGGCATGATTATTATTACCTATTGTGAAATTGTTCATTTTTGGTGTTGTTGCTAGGGATGGTGTCAAACTAGGAACCTTAATGAGCCATTTATTTTTCAGATTAGTTTCTTGTTTTTTTTAGCCAACACCAAGTAGTTGTGAGCTTTCTTCATAACTTCATCAACCTACTTGCATGCATCAAAGAAGGTGAGATGTTCATGGCAGATTTCATCCAAAAGAACTTGTTAAACTGAAAGAAGAATTTGAAGAAATTGAGTTACCATTTCTCGATGCAAGTCCTAAGTTTGTTGCATCATCTTCAATAGAAGAAGATCCTCATGATCCATTTGACCTGTGCCCTTTTGCAGATATATTAGCTAGTTTCCTCAATAATTCCAATCTAGAACCACCTGTTGACCAGAATCCTTTGGTTAATAATACTTTCCAACCACAGTTTCATTATCCAACACCTCTAGTAATGGCAGCTCCTACATTTCCATTTCCTATTCCAATTATTATTAACAATCCTAACCTCAAGAACATACCCGCTTCAACACTTCCAAATCTCTATGGCCTTATTACAGAGGATCCTGACACCTTTTTGTTCGATTTTTACATACTGTGTCAAATCTTTGACTATAATACCGATAGTGATAAGCTCAAGTTGTTTCCAGTGACACTAAAGGAGTCATCTCTCAGATGGTTCATGGGCTTAGGAGAAAATGAAGTAACTGATTGGGATGGAATGACAGATTTGTTTCTAAGAAAGTATAAGGAATACTACAAAGGTGGTGATTCAAAAGGAGATTACATCTTCTATATGTCACAGAAAGAAGATGAGACACTGGAGGACTGCATATCACGCTTCTTATACAACTTGCAAAAGAACCCTCAACATGCACTGCAGGAGGATTCATAGAAGCTAATTTTTCTAAGAGTAGTGAATGATAACTGCCTGGAAGCATTAGACCTCATGGCTAGAGGAGATATATCTCAATCTTCTTGGGATGACCTTAAGAAGATTTGTTTGAACTATTCCAGATCAGTAGTAAATAAATGAAGGGGATTCCATCCAACACTAGCAAAATGAAGTGGCTCTAGTATTTCAAAGATGGAAATTTCAAAGTTGTTGTCAGACTTCAAGCAAGACATCATTAATGGTGTTGCTACACACCTGGACATGATGACTACCAAGAAGAAGCATGCAGATGCGGAGGTGTAGCTAGCCAAATACTATCCCCATTGCCACAAGCAAAAGAAGGATTGTCAATGCAAGTTGGTCACAAACTTGGAGAATCAACATCTTCCAACTAAATACTTAAAGATAGGAGAGCACGAGAAAGTAGTCTTTGTTGCTCAATGTCGGCCATGGGCCATGAGACAAGGTATGCCTCAAGACCCATTTAAAATTTCAAATCCTTATAATAGTTAGTGGCAAAGCTAGAATAAGCAAAGTCCTCCCCAATATAATAAACCTACTTGGAATAATGCCTGGCCCAATAATCAACAGAATCAATGGTATCCTTCACAAAAATCCCAATGGCCACAATTTATGAACCAATGGAAACAACCACAAGGGAATCAAAAATCCACTAACTAGTGGAGAGGACCTCAACAATGGCCTAATCCAAATCCTAGATATCCACCTTTTCCACCTCCAATAAATACACCTACAATAATGCCACCACTTGCAAACACAAGTCCTCAAAAGAAAACACATCTACCTGCTCAGCCTCAGTCGAATCCCAATCGTCAATAACCACATTAGAAAATGTATGCTACTGATGCTCAGTAGTACCCTTCCTATGCACTCAATATAGCCAATATACACCTAAGATTGGGTACTACCTTGCCTACACCTGAACCACCTCTTATTACTAAAGTGCCAGACATTCCTGCAGCACCAGTATCAATTCCAGAGAATGATTTGCCAAATATTGTTGCCCCATATAATGTTACCAATTTAGTTAATGTTCAGACATCAGTTAAACCACCTTTTCCTCAGAGGCTCAACATGGACAAGCCCAAACCAAAAGAAGACCAACCATTTGATATCCTTGACCAATTAAAGAACATGCATATCCAGATTCCCCTATTTCAAGCAATAAAGGATGTCCCTATCTATGGAAAAGCAATAAAAGAAGCTTGTATTAAAAAGGCTAGAAGAAAGGAAAAGGATCCTACAAAAGTTCATGTTATAGGACAATTAGCTAATATTATGCTGGGGAAATTAGTAATTCCAAAATATTTAGATCTAAGGAGTCCAGTTGTTAACATCATCATTAATGGTCAGTCTATCAAAAATGCATTAATAGATTTGGGTGCTACTATTAATGTGATGACTAAGGATACTATGAATAAATTGAGCATAGAAGGGTTATGAGCTACTCCAACAATATTGAAATTAGCAGACAACTCTACTGTCATCCCTAATGGAATGATAGAAGACACCAAGTGTTACTAACCTACTAGGTAAGCAAGGAGCAGTTCAAGAGTGGTGCGACTGCATTTAACAATGAGCAGTACAAAGAGTGGTGTAACCACATTAAAGGAGCGTTAGAGGACCAGCCACAGTGGAAGAATCCAGCACGATTCTGAAGGATATGCCACTACTAAGAAGGATCTGTCATTCCAGAAGATATAGGAAATAGTTATGCTATATTTCCTCAGTGTTTTTATTTTGTTATCTGCACTTATTGTAATATGTTGTGGTTATTATATATCCTTATTTGGATAGATTTAATCAGACTTTTCTGTTATGTTTTCAATTAGTGTCAATCCTCTATATAGAGGGATTTTATCAACTTAGTTAGGTAATGAGAAAATATAGAATGATGTATTCAGTATAGAAGAAGTTGCTCTCTTTTGTTCTTTATGAGTTTTTCAATTGTTATGTAACTAGTTAAGAAGAATTTAATGGAAGAGTAATTTTGGAGTATCTTCTATGTTAGTATTTAGCAGAAGCCAACCAAGGGGGCCCACTTTGGAGGTGGATTAGATTAAGTTAGAGTAGAATTTCTTATTGTATTTTATGTGCTTTAAAGTAGAAGTTACTATTTTATTCCTGTAGCATTACTACTATGGATGTTCCTGTAGCACTTGCAAAGATAGACATAGTGAATGTTTTGAGTTGCTAGATAGGTTTAGGATAATTTTACAAGCTTTCTACAGTCATTCCATTAAGTAGTTAAGTGTTTTTACTTTCCTACAGCAATAGCATAGGTTCCTTTCATGCATTTTATCTTCCTGCAACATAGATGTTATGACTCTTAGAGGAACTTAGTGCACAAACTGTGCTATCCCATCTCAAGTCTACATCCCTAGGTTAACAATCTTAATGCATTTCATGATGGGAAAAGTAATCCTTAGCATAAGTATATTATTCCTAAGAGAAATAATGGCATGATTATCATTACCTATTGTGAAACTGTTCAATCATCATTCTCTTTTAATTTCAAAAAAGATTGTCTATGCAGCATCATCAGCTAAGAAACAGAGTTTATTTCTTCTTCCTCATCTCCCAAGTTTGACCATATAGGATTGTTTAGATCTTTTTGTGGTTTGACTGGAGGATACAGTACTAATTTCTTGATAGTTTAGCCATCAAAGATGGTCATATTTCCTAATCTATAGCTGATATTAGCATATTTTGTTGCTAACCATGGCCTTCCAAAGATTACTGGATAACCAACAAGGGTTACTTTAGGTGACAGAATCATAAAATCAATAGGGTATTCCCAAGAGTCTAGTATGACTACTATATCTTCAATCATACCATCTGGAGTAACTGTAGAACTATCTGCAAGTTATAAAACTGTTGGAGTTTTCCTTAGTCCCTCTATACTCAACCTTTTCATAGTGTCCTTGGTCATGACATTTATAGCAGCACCGGTCTATCAAAGAATTCTTTACTAACTGGTCATTAATTATTATGTCAACAACTGGGCTTCCTGGATCAAAGTACTTCGAAATCACAATCTTTCCCAACATTATATCAGCCATTTGACCTATGACATGCACTATTTGCGGATCCTCTTTCTTTCTTCCAGGTTTCTTAAGACATGCTTCTTTGATGGCTTTTCCATAGAGTGGAACATCTTTGATAGCCTGAAATAGTGGAATCTGGATGTGCATGTTCTTTAACTAGTCTAAGATATCAAATGGTACTTCTTCTTGGAGTGTAGGTTTATCTATCTTAAGACTCTGAGGGAATGGAGGTCTAATTTGACTTTTAAGATCATCCTAGTTTGGTATCTTAGTTGGTAGGGTTGGATTTGGCAAGGTAACTTCTAGTTGTTGTGTGGATGCTACAAGAGTATCTGGTACTTCAATTATAATAGGTGGTTCTGGTGTTGGAAGAGTAGTACCAGATCTTAGGTGGATATCAATGATATCCAATGCATAAGCATGGTACTGTTGGCTTCAATGTTGTAGAATGGTTGTTCTTGCTTATTATTAGGATTTGGTTGTGGCTGAGCCAAAAATTGTGTTGTTTGTGGAGGAGAATTTATGGTTGCAGGAGGTGACATAAGTGCTAGCTATGGAGCTGGAGGTGGTAATTGTTGATAGCCAAGATTTTGATTAGGCCACTGTTGAGGTCCCCTCCATTGGTTATATTGTTGCCAATTTCCTTATGGTGGTTGCCATTTATTTTGAGGTTGTTGGGAGCTATACCATTGGTTTGGTTGGGTTATTTTCCATGCATTATTCTACATAGGTTGGAAAGACTGTGAAGGATATTGGGAATTCTAGGTTTTCCATTGATTATTATAATTATTGAAAGATTGCAATGGGTCCTAAGGCTTACCTTGTTGTGGAGCCCATGGGCGATGTTGAGCAACAAAGAAGACTTTCTCATCTTCCCCCTCTATCTTCCTGAAATTAGTTGGAACATGATGTATTTCCAAATTTACTACTAGCTAACATCTACAGTCCTTTTGTTGTTGACAATAGGGATAACTTTCAGGAACCCCCCCTCCTGAAAAGTATAAAATTATGGTGAATCACATGTGTTTTGGAGGGAAAAATTTTAATAGTGATAGAAAATTATGTGTCAAAATATGGATATTTGGTGGCGAATTTTTTAATAGTGTATACCATTTTTATAAAAAAATGGTGACTATAATTTTTTTTTAAGGAAAATTATTAATATTGATGGTGAATTATGTTTCAAAATATGGATATTTGGTGGTGAATATTTTAATAATGGATACCATTTTTATAAAAATATGGCGAAACTATTTTCCAAATATTTGAATTAATTTATTTGTCATGGCGAATGGTTTTAAAAAATTTATAGTTGGTATGGCGATTGAATAATTGAAAATTTGAAGAATGACACGTGCAATGATTCCGAAGAGAGGTTTCAGTGAAGGAGTTATCTCACCACATTCCCTCTAAAATGCACCTTCCACCATTCATCTCTCTTAATCAATTGGTTGTGATTTGATTTTGAAGTTGCATCGGGTCCCACTCACATCCCTATGATGTCACAAACTCACATGACACACGTCCGTTGGATTTACAACATATCAATGGCCAAAGGTGAACTTCGGGCCTATTGTTTCTCTTCATAATATTTATGGAAAACTCTCGGTGGAATCATGACACGTGGTATGATTGATCGTACCAATAAGCCCACAATCAATCATACGACGTGTCATGATTCCACCAAGAATTTGTCGTAAAGATTATGAAGAACAATAATAGGCCTGAAATTCACCTTTGGTCATTGATATGTTGTAATCGAACAGATGTGTGACACTGTGAATTTGTGACCTCATTTTCTGACACCAGAAAAGTAGAATTCTTTTGGCAATCTTTGGTAATATTAGATAGAAATATTAATTAATGGCGATGAGTAGATGAGTCATGACATCAATTAAAGTAATGTGAATTAATGGTTTCTTAGATGGTGCCTTTCAATTTTCACTGACAGATATGTGTGACATCATATAACTATTCATTACCTTGATAGAATAATGCCTTAAAGTTAAGGCTTGAATGAAAACATCATCTCATCTAAGGACATTATTTTCTGACCGTTCGATGATCTTACATCAATGGTAAAGCTTCATTTCCTGCCACCATTTCATAGCTAACGTACTTTTCTTATTGTTTCTACGGAGTGGGCACAGGTTTCAAGTTTTTTTTATAATAAAGAATTATTATGTCCACTTGTGTGGCGTGATCCTTTCGGCCTTCATTATTCCCAAGATAGAAAATGTCTTATCATAAGTGTTGTTTCCATTTTCATCCACTATTGCATTAAATATGAAAGATTTGGATATTTTTGGATAGTTACCATTTATCTTACGAATTAATTAGATTTTTCAATCAGGACTTATAAATAGATCGATCTACGCTTGTTAATTTATGATTGTGAAAGCATATTTATGAAAATAGTCTACGAGTGCTAGGTTCTCTTTGATTTTCAATGGACACTCCAATTTGTTTGAGATGCACTACATTGGAGGATTAGAAGGCCTTTTTGGGCCTGGTCACAGACCCAATCCTAGTGTTTGTTGCTACAGAGTTGGGAGCCTTCACCAAGGAGGCTATAAGGATGGTGTTCAAACGTGAATTTATGGAGAGTCAAAATAAGTATAGAGTGAACACTAACATTTCGTCTTAGTTCTTGGCATCTTTGTTGGACCTGAGGGAAGAGGTGGATATGATCATGCTTTTGAGGAAATTTTTCAAAGAAGAGTACCTCGACGATGATGTGCATGTTGTCGTATTTTCAGAAATTGGGTATGGAATTCCTTGGGCAAATGATTTGCCTAAGATTCTACAACCAAGAGTAAATGTTCCTAGGCAACCATTTCTACTAAATCTTGATGCTGAGTAGCTCACGCATCATCGAAAGTGGGCATAGATTAGGAGGGATTTCCTCCAAAAGTGGCACCTACTGGAGGAACCCGAGGACTATCGGTGGCTAGAAGAATTCCTCAACATTATCTTCTCTTCAGACTTCCACATAGAAGGAAGGGAGCCTCAGCCAGATAATCTGTGATTCTACATAGTCTCTACTCTCTAGTACCTCTACTATGTCTCCCTCTGGTAGTAGTAGCTTACCAGGGTTTTTGCAATGATATAAATTATAATCACGTATGTTAAAAAATATAATATGAAAATGTTTTAAGAAATTTGAAGTGCTATTGCTTTTCTTTTTTTTTTTATTATAAGAATTGTTAATAGATATGGTCTATGGGCATATTTGAATTGTAATGAAATTTTGCCTTATATAATATAAAAAATTTGTGTTGCACTTTTGTTTCATATAATAATTAAATATTTCCAAACTTTATCATTTAATGGTGACTGGTTCAAATTTCATGGATAAGCTATTCTAAGTGAATATAGTTAATGATTAATATTCATTAGTGTGTATTAAATTATTAATATTTTAAAATCGTGACAATCGTTGGATTGCAAGAGATGAACGGTTGAAGTTGTATTTTTGAAGTACTATGGTTTTCAAAAAGCTTTTCTGAAAACTCACTTCAGAAACGTGACACATTGACATGTAATTTGTCGAAAAGATTATGTTATGTGTAGTATGTTTTAGAAAGATTATGTTACACGTAGTATGTTTTAGAAAGATTAATTTACCATTATAGTATAATTATATACCATTACATTTAACAAAAGGTTTTTAACATTTCCTTTTTAAAAACCTATCGACTCGTAGGAGCAGAGCTAAAAAGAACTGTTGAACCATTGCCAAAGATTTCAAGACTGTAATTTATGAGAGCCTTAATCATTCTAACTTCTATCTATCATGATTTAAAAGTTTAATTTTGGGTAAGATATCTAGCCTCATTCTCATGCATCTCAATTTTATAATGTTAAAAATGTAGTTTAACTTGATTTTGAAATTTTAATTCTTGCATGTACAATTGGGGTTTTCTTAAATTGGGGTTTTCTTAATTAGTTAGTTATTATCTATGATTTTTTTAGTAAATATCTATGAATCTGTGTTTTTTCATTCTTCCGAAGAACAATGGGGAAAGCGAAAACTCAAGGCCAAGGGCAAGCAAATGGGAAAATTTTAATAGACTACTGAAAACTAGTAGAAATCCATGGTTTCACTGATGAGTATCACGATGTTTATGATCCTGTTATCGACGGTGAAATGAGAGCTATAATAATTAAACATATATTCTGCAGTAAGGCAACTGGGCCAAAGAGATCTGATTTTATAAAATTTAACCCAGTGATAGGTACAAAAACCAATAAAGTTTCTTCATGGGATGTTGGTTTGGGTCACATGTTGTTGCCCAAAGTTTTCCCTTGCCCAAAAATTGTCTTGATTTCTGTAGAAAATTATGATGAAGAAAGAAAAGCAATTTTGAATAAAAAAATCAGGAAGAGATTTTATCAATAACCTAGGAATAATTTCTTAGTTTGCTAGACCTAGGGTTTGACCGACAAAATTGTAATGTCCATATTGACCTAGGATTGTTGGCAGAGCAATATGAGGCAATCCTGCCAAATGAAAAAGATTCATTTATAAAGGGTCTAATAGTTGCAAAGGCAAAGGCTTCATTGGGTGAGAACCATAAGCCTCCTTATGATTTTAATATTTTTGTGCCATGGGTTCAGGATACTATATCCTCACTAGCATTTTGCCTAGGACTGGAAAACAATAGGGAAGTGGGTGCTAGCATTCTTCAATTCATTTGGGACATCCATTGTGTCAATGAACCAGTAAGATATAATTTTGTTGGACACGTGGTTCAATCGATGCAAGAACAATTAGCATTGATTAAAAGAGGCAATTCTAAGACATTTAGGTTCCAACCTACTTGTGCTATCTTCTACTAGCCAAGCATGCTGCAATATTAATGAGCAACAGAAAAAATCTTGAAATTCAGAGGGTGACAGGTACTCTAATATATAACTGGACACCTCATAGAAGAATGTATGATAATAGAAGGAATTACCGTAATTTTGTAGACTTCTTTTTGGTACCATTGTACAAAAAAATAATAAGAACTCCAATGCCTAGATTGTCTGCTTCATGTAGGGATTGCATCCAAATTGGAAGCACAATTCAATTGGCTGACTGGTACATAATGGAAGATTACAATGTGCTAAGGTTTTACGGATCAGATCTGCAACCCCACAAACTTCTAATGCATGTGACAGACATGGTGTTTGCAGTAGAATATATAGTACAACTAGAGAGCACAAATAGACTCTTCACTAGCCAATCAAAGAATAGCATATTCCCTTCCTTACCTTTCTCAATTAGAGGGTCAACATTTGAGAGAAAGGCATTCAATGTGCTAAATTGTTTTTACATATTTTTCAATTTGATTTAGAGTGGTAATGGAAGTATGATCACTACAACATTTAGGGTCAAATTTTGACACCAATTTGCGATGCCACTACAATTTGTGTTTTTTTCAAGTGCCCTTGACGGTGTTGTAATAGTGATGATGATGTCGTAATTATGACACCCTTTTGGTTATAAACCAAAACAAAGAAAAAGAAAGTGTCATTTGTAATTTGTGAATTTGAAGAGCTATTGCGAAGACAGCACTGCACTTTTGTGTGGTGCGAAGAGGGCATTCGAGTTTGGCTTGTGCAAAGAGGCCAACACCATGTGGGAAGAGTGCACTGGCACTTGAGGTAGGCATTCAAGCATTGTCTTCTCATTAACTCAATTTCATTTTGATGGAATTTGTTGATTTAATGGCACAATATGAATGTTAATAGCGGCATTGTTTACATCTTAGCATTTGGAATGCTCGATGACCGATGAGCTTTGAGAGCTAGGGCATCGTTGTTATTACCTTCAAGGCATTGTGTGAAGTGTTTGATCTCTCTTCACTATGTGGTACTCCCTATTTATGATCATTTCATGAGGAAATGTCTTGATGGTTCACGGGCTGCAAGCTAGGGCACCATACATTGTTTATGAGCTCACTATTGAATACTAGCATTGTTTACATCTTTTCATTTGGAATGCTTGATGACCCGCGAGGTTTGAGAGCTAGGGCATCATTTCTATTACCTTCAAGGCATTGTGTGAAGTGTTTGATCTCTCTTTATTTATTTTTCTATTGATATTCACTATGTGGTACTCCCCGTTTATGATCATTTCATGAGGAAATGTCTTGATGGCTTATGGGCTGCAAGCTAGGGCATCATACATTGTTCATGAGCTCACTGTTTAATATTGGCATTGTTTACATCTTTTCATTTTGGAATGCATGATGACCTATGAGATTTGAGAGCTAGGGCATCATTTCTATTACCTTCAAGGCATTGTGTGAAATGTTTGATCTCTCTTTATTTGTTTCGTTGTGAAGTGTTTAATCTCTCCCTATGTTCTGTTTGCCTAATGCTTCCCTAGTTTACATAAGTTCCCTTCTCAAGAGGGAAATATTGTTTCAGGAAAAGTCACAATACTTCATTGAGTGGGGTTACCAGAGAAAGACAAAATACCTTATCAAGATTAATAAGTAAATATTCACAGGCCTTTGATTTTCTTAAATCTCTAGTATCAAAAATAATATGACAAAATTGATATGACAACAAAAATGTCTATAATGACAATATAAAGTTCTATTTATCATTGTGAGCACTACATTAAAAATGTCAGACAAAGGGATATTCTGCATGGCCTAGTAAATTAAAATAAATTTGGATGCTTAAGATTCAATCTGACCATGCTATCCATCTAATAATGATTTGGATAAGTTTACTATTAACTTTATATAAGATTTCAATGGTGATCTCTAATAGCACTAAAGTCAAATAACTTGGGCCAATCATAAAGTTTGCAAGTAATTTACTTTGTTTAAGGTAATTTAATTTACTATCATATTTTCAAGTAGACTACACTACTCTAATATATGCAAGTAATTTTGTTTATACTTCAGTCATAAATTGAATCATACAACCCTTTTATCTTTTTGAAAATTGAAAATTGATTCAGCCATGCCATTATTTAACTTGGAAGGCTTTGTCTACTCTGGCAAGTAGGCATAAAATAACATGTGCTAAGAGAGAGACCTGAAAGTCTCAAAGACAATCAATCACACAAAAAAGGTAAAAAAAATGAAGGAAAGGGAACACAATGCCCCTCTGCCTCATTCCAATGTCATAGTTTCTCATTTAAGTAATGTTTACAAAGTGGATCAAAATGTGATGGTTTTTCGGATTCACCCAAGTGGTTTTGAGTCATTTTTTCAGATTCCTTCAGAAGAATAATCATCACATAATTTAACATTTGATACACAAGATTTCTATTTTGACCTCGTGAACAAGTTCAATGTAAAATTCAAACATAACAATCCACTGGCACATGGTGTAGAAATTCTAGAAGGTCCTTAAACTTCTCTAATGAAGCCCTAGAACAATTTTTACCGAAACCCTAGAATTGATTTCCTGTTAAGATCATTAATACAAAAGTTGGGAAGGTTTGGGCTAATGGGTAGTGCTAAATAGATAGGCTGATGTTACTAGAGTGTAGGAAATGACCTATTTCAATCATCAATGAAAATTTGTGAGATTTACATTCACTATGATATAAAAGATTCAATGGAATAGAACTGAATACCTACATAACTATTGGTGACATCTATTGTTCCATAGAATGTTGTTCCGAGAAGCACACCAATAACTCTTTTGTGAGTGTCCCTCGCCACTCTATTGTAATTATCCACGATGCTCAATAATACCAGAGGATGCACTACCACTTTCTCAATTGGCTTTGCTGAGATCTGATGTGTCTTTATCACATTCATCTTCCTCTGTTTCTACCAGGCTGCTCTTCTTCTTCCCTTATTTCTTTAAAGGACACCCCTCTCTACTCTGTGTATATGCTTCCAGTGGGATATATGAGAGCCTCTTCAATCTCCTTATATTCTAAACTTTGAGATTGTTCAACCAACTTTATATATTACTCTTTACTTCCCCACTATTTCTTTCCAAAAAATGTTGTCTTCCTTGACACAAAAGGATGAGGAGCATACCTAACTACTTACCAGTGACTTCATCCCTATTTCTCAAAGCGTTTCCTTTCAAGAGGAACACCTACAAAATGTACATCCCTTCATATCATGTGCTTTTTTATTTAGGGTCATTTTGAATAGATGGTATATTTTTATATTAAGTTTGTATTAAAAGAAGGTGCAATAGTTATGTCGATAGTATTATATACTAGTACTTGTACCGAAAATAGGTGCAAGGGTTACGCTGATAGACAATATTTGTAAGTAAATATGTTAGAGTACAATAAAATTTGTGTTATTATTGACATAAGCACATCTTATAGATGGAGATTTAATTCAAGATTCTCAATGTTTTCACTTAAAAATAAATATCAAATGACATTAGGAGAAGACAAATAGAAGATAATTTGTTTAAGTGTCAATTTTTGGATTCAATTGTGTAGCATTTTTTTTACCATCAATGTTTCGGATCATACTACATGATCCATCATCAGGATGCTAGAGAGAAAAGAACATAAAATGATATGTTGTAGATTTGGCAGACAATAAAAAGAGGAGGGAGAGAGGAAGAGGGGAGAGGGAAGAGAGGTGCACGGAGATCCATAATGACAAGACCTACAGCCAATGACAATTAAAGAAGGGGGGAAACATCACTCCCAATAAAACAAAAAGAAAAAGAAATAAAATTGATATAGTGCAAATAGAAATTAAAATAAAAAGAATCAAACACTTCACACAATATATGTTATTTTATACAATTTTATTAAGACTAAATATATTGTTTTATGAGCTCATTGTTTGAGCACCTCATGTCCTTATTTGATTGGTCGGTGCTTTTTTTGTTATATTGATGCTATTAGATCAAATAGGGACACGATCATTAATAAAATAATACACTTATTGTTTTGAACTTGAGCTCATAAAGATTAAGATATCCTACTATTTTGAATTTCTATGTGCTTTGAGCCAATGAAATTTTTATAATTTTGAAAAAGAAAGTATCATTTGTAATTTTTGTGGATTCGAAGAGCTATCATGAAGATGGCACTGCACTTTTGTGTGGCGCGAAGAGGGCATTGTTTATGAGCTCACTGTTTGAGCACCTCAATTTCATTTTGATGGCATTTGTTGATTTAATGGCACAATATGAATGTTAATAGTGGCATTGCACTCAAACAATGAGCTCATAAATAATGCATGATGCCCTAGCTTGTAGCCTACAATCCATCAAGACATTTCCTCATGAAATGATCATAAACGGGGAGTACCACATAGTGAATATCAACAACAAAAAAAATAAAGAGAGATCAAACACTTCATGCAATATATGTTATTTTATAAGATTTTATTAAGACTAAATATATTGTTTTATGAGCTCATTGTTTGAGCACCTCATGTCCCTATTTGATTGGTCAGTGCTCTGTTTGTTATATTTATGCTATTAGATCAAATAGGGACATCAATAATAAAATAATGCACTTGCTTTTTTGAATTTGAGCTCATCAAGATTAAGATATCCTACTGTTTTGATTTTCTCTGTGCTTTGAGCCAATGAAATTTTTATCATCGTGATGAAGTAATAATGCATTAAATGTCTTATGTCCCTATTTGATTGGAGGGTGCTTTATTTGTTATATTGCTACTATCAAAGTAGAATGGCAGTGGTGATTCAATGCATCTACAGCCTCAACAACATGGTAGCATTGATCCAATAACATAAAATACATTACAACTGCCAAGCCCACGGTCTCAATGAAATAAAAAATGTATAAAACAATATATGGTACACAACAGCAGCAAGCATGCAATGACAGCAATAACATTGCATGATGCCCGAGCTCAAATTCAAAATAGTAAGTGTATTAATGTATGGTCTAGTAACAACAACCTCATTGATCATTACCTTTCACTCCTCCATCATTATAGAAGAGATAACTACCTACAACTAGGGCATCATGCATTGTTTATGAGCTTACTATTTGAGCACCTCATGTCCCTATTTGATTGGCCGGTGCTCAAATAGTGAGCTTATAAATAATGCATGATGCCTCAGCTTGCAACTTGCAAGCCATCAAGACATTTCCTCGTGAAATGATCATAAATAGGGAGTACCGCATAGTGAATATCAACAACAACAAAAATAAAGAGAGATCAAACACTTCACATAATATATGTTATTTTATAAGATTTTATTAAGACTAAATTTATTATTTTATGAGCTCACTATTTGAGCACCTCATGTCCCTATTTGATTGGTCGGTGCTTTATTTGTTATATTGATTCTATTAGATCAAATAGGGACATCAGTAATAAAATAATACACTTACTATTTTGAATTTGAGCTCATAAAGACTAAGATATCCTACTATTTTGAATTTCTATGTGCTTTGAGCCAATGAAATTTTTCTCATCATGATGAAGTAATAATGCATTAAATGTCTTACTTATGTCCCTATTTGATTGGAGGGTGCCTGTTTTTTATATTGTTACTATCAAAGTAGAATGTCAGTGGTGATTCAATGCATCTACAGCCTCAACAACATGGTAGCATTGATCCAATAAGAGAAAATACATTATAAATGTCAAGCTCATAGTCTCAATAAAATAAACAGTGTATAAAACAATATATGGTGCACAACAATAGCAAGCATGCAATGACAACAATAACATTGCATGATGCCCGAGCTCAGATTCAAAACAATAAGTGTATTAATGTATGATCTAATAACAACAACCTCATTGATCATTACCTTTCACTCCTCCATCATTATAGAAGAGATAACTACCTACAACTAGGGCATCATGCACTGTTTATGAGCTCACTGTTTGAGCACCTCATGTCCCTATTTGATTGGTCGGTGCTCAAATAGTGAGCTCATAAATAATGCATGATGCTCTAGCTTATAGCCTGCAAGCCATCAAAACATTTCCTCATGAAATGATCATAAATGGGGAGTACCACATAGTGAATATCAACAACAACAAAAATAAAGAGAGATCAAACACTTCACACAATATATGTTATTCTATAAGATTTTATTAAGACTAAATATATTATTTTATGAGCTCACTGTTTGAGCACCTCATGTCCCTATTTGATTGGTCAGTGCTCTGTTTGTTATATTGATGCTATTAGATCAAATAGGGACATCAGTAATAAAATATTGCACTTACTATTTTGAATTTGAGCTCATAAAGATTAAGATATCCTACTATTTTGAATTTCTATGTGCTTTGAGCCAATGAAATTTTTATCATCATGATGAAGTAATAATGTATTAAATATCTTACTTATGTCCCTATTTGATTGGAGGGTGCTCTGTTTGTTATATTGTTGCTATCAAAGTAGAATGGTAGTGGTGATTCAATGCATCTACAACCTCAACAACATGGTAGCATTGATCCAATAACAGAAAATACATTACAAATGCCAAGCTCATGGTCTCAATGAAATAAATAGTGTATAAAACAATATATGGTGCACAACAACAGCAAGCATGCAATGACAGCAATAACATTGCATGATGCTCGAGCTTAAATTCAAAACAGTAAGTGTATTAATGTATGATCTAATAGAAGCAACCTCATTGATCATTACCTTTCACTCCTCCATCATTATAGAAGAGATAACTACCTACAACTAGGTCATCATGTATTTTTTATGAGCTCACTGTTTGAGCACCTCATATCCCTATTTGATTGGCCGGTGCTCAAACAGTGAGCTCATAAATAATGCATGATGCTCTGGCTGGCAGCCCAAAAGCCATCAAGACATTTCCTCATGAAATGATCATAGACGGGGAGTACCACATAGTAAATATCAACAACAACAAAAATAAAGAGAGATCAAACACTTCACACAATATATGTTATTTTATAAGATTTTATTAAGACTAAATATATTGTTTTATGAGCTCACTATTTGAGCACCTCATGTCCCTATTTGATTGGTTGGTGCTTTGTTTGTTATATTGATTCTATTAGATCAAATAGAGACATCAGTAATAAAATAATGCACTTACTATTTTGAATTTGAGCTCATAAAGATTAAGATATTCTACTATTTTGAATTTCTATGTGCTTTGAGCCAATGAAATTTTTATCATCATGATGAAGTAATAATGCATTAAATGTCTTACTTATGTCCCTATTTGATTGGAGGATGCTCTATTTGTTATATTGCTGCTATCAAATTAGAATGGAAATGGTGATTCAATGTATCTATAGCTTTAACAACATGGTAGCATTGATCCAATAACAGAAAATACATTACAAATACCAAGCTCACAGTCTCAATGAAATAAAAAGTGTATAAAACAATATATGGTGCACAAAAGTAGCAAACATGCAATGATAGCAATAACATTGCATGATGCTCAAGCTTAAACTCAAAACAGTAAGTGTATTAATGTATGATCTAATAGCAGCAACTTCATTGATCATTACATTTCACTCATCCATCATTATAGAAGAGATAACTACCTACAACTAGGGCATCATGCATTGTTTATGAGCTCATTGTTTGAGCACCTCATGTCCCTATTTGATTGGCCGGTGCTCAAATAGTGAGCTCATAAATAATGCATGATGCCTTGGCTTGCAGCCTACAAGCCATCAAGATATTTTCTCATGAAATGATCATAAACTGGGAGTACCACATAGTGAATATCGAAACAACAAAACAAATAAAGAGAGATCAAACACTTCACACAATATATGTTATTTTATAAAATTTTATTAAGACTAAATATATTATTTTATGAGCTCACTGTTTGAGCACCTCATGTCCCTATTTGATTTGTTGGTGCTTTATTTGTTATATTGATGCTATTAGATCAAATAGGGACATAGAATTCAATATCAACCTATCATATATCCATTCCAAATGATATAACTCTATTTGAATAAATGTCCATATGAAATCTAGAGAAATACATTAATTTTATAGAGAATTCATGATTTATAATGCCCCTTGATTTATAGTGAATTAATTTTATAGTGAATTCATGATTTATAATTTAGTTGTAGTAGCTCAATATGTTTGAACTCAAGAATACCCCTTACTTGGTTTCGTACAAAGCCTTTGGCAAAATCTGTTAGAAAATGAGAAGCTATGAGAAGGTGACATGAAGCTAATGAAAGGAGGCATCTCCAATTTGTTTTGGAGATATACACATTAAGGATCATGTTAGATAATACAAGGGAATCCGATCAAAATAGGGAGACAATTGCTAGATTGTTGTCTAACTTTCAAAGAGAAGGTGATGACAAATGTTATTGTCCATGCAAGAGTTGTAACGGGTTAAAGACAAGCAGAATCAAAATCAAAATACCAAAGAGACATTATAGGGAGAATGGTCACATTGAAGGGGGTTTTGATTATAATCCAGTGGTAAGTTATTTGTTATTTGTTTTCACAATTAATATACTTATGAACCATGGAAGGAGGTTTGATTATCACATTGAAGGGGGGTTTGATTATCATCATTTTTATATAGGTCGATCTCCCCAGTGTGAATATAGAGGAACATGGAGGTGTGAGTATTGAAGTTGAAGATCATGATCCCATGGAAGATGACGATCATGCGCTAGAAAACACATTTGAAGATGATGGTATGAATGTATTGATCATTGACACATTTGGTACTGGTGTTGCTGGTGCTGGTGCTAGTGCTGATGATGATGATTATGATGAGGATGACATTGACAACATCATGATATACCTCTACTTGAGAAGGTGGACATGGCCCTTTATGAAGGCTCTCAATCTACTCTTCTCTTTGTTGTATTGTTTTTGGTGAATTTGAAGGTTATGAATGGTTTATCCAACAGAGCAATGTCACGTATGCTAAGGTTTTTCATATATGTCATTATAGTTTATAAAAGGTGAAATATGTACCATTAAGATTGTTTATAGTAATGACTTATATTATTTGTTGTAGATTGATAGGTGACTTTCTGTTACCACCATCAAATATTCTCCCTCACTCGTACTGAGAATTATGTGCCACTATGAAACATATTAGAATGGAGTATCAAACAATAGATGCTTGTCCTGAAGATCATATTATTTATTATAAAGAACATGAAAATGCAACAAAATGCCCTGAATGCCATATGAGCAGATATCGAGATGATCAAGTGACAAAAAAGGTTCTTCGCAAGGTTCTTCATCACATCCCCATTATTCCATGTCTAAAATGATTATTCAGGTTTAATATATTGGCACAATTTATGGATTAGCATGCACGCGGCAAGAGTCGAGATGACATTATTTGAATGCCTACAGATGGTTCATCATTTATGGACATAGAGAAAAAGTGGCCACACTTTAAAGAGGAACCTCGAAATATCAAGCTTTCTCTGGTAGCAGACGGTGTCAATCCACATGGAGAGATGAGATCCATTTGCTCGATGTGGCCTATTTTTGTTATAAACAATAACCTTCCTCCATGGATGTCAATAAAGAGGGAGCACATTATGTTGGCAATGATTGTTCTAGGCATCTTATTATTTTATAGTTATCTACATGTAATTATAAGTCTTGGAGTGAATTGGCCACAATAATTATCTGATGTTGTTGTTAATTCAATTAGGTAAGTACCAAGTGAAAGATATGAATGTATATATTGTACCTCTTATCAATGATTTGTTGGTATTATGGAATGGTTTCACTATGTATGACATCTCCCGACCAATTGGACAAAGACAATTTCAATTCCATACAATGCTTGTGTGTACAATTCATGATGCTCCAAGGTTGACACATTTTTGTGGTATGTTATGGTGAATTCTAGTTGTACATGATAATTCAAATTCTAAAAATATAAATATTTAATCCAATTTTATCATTATCTTGTAGGTCTTCAAACAAAGGAGAAATTTGCATGTCCGATGTGTGGTCCAAAGATGAAATCCCGTCATTCCAAAAGTTTAAGAAAATAGGTGTTTGATGAGTATAGGTAGTTCCTCCCCAGAAATCAAAAGTATCAAAGCATAGAAAGACATCTTTTCAATGGGAAAGAAGAGACTACATCAAAGCCCCGAAGAATGACACCTCACCTATGACAGGTGGAATATAATAGAATTTGAGGTAATATCATTTCACATAATGGTCGATGTTTTAAAATTATATATTTTGATTGTGTTTTGTTGGCTAATTATGTAGTTGATGATCTTGAAGGTCATGAAGGCATCACCGACCAGCTTCCAAAGGGACTAAAATGTTATCCCAAAGAGTTTAGTAGGCTGTCCTACTATGAGAATCTACAAATTGTGCATTTGTTTGATACTATGCATATTAGAAAGAATGTAATAGAGACACTGTGGAAAATATTGGATAGAAGGCGTGACAAAGAAAAACTTCATAAAATTTGTAGTGACATTCATGATTCCAATCATGCAATGAAAAATATCATTAAATCAAATAGCAATGAAGACCAGATTAATGCAAGTGCTCTTCTTTGGTTATTAACAGAGCAACAAAGTAATGCCATAAAAGAAGTGATCGGAAAAATTCAATTTCCTATAGGATTTGTTGCGGATATAAGAAATCTTATATCAAAGAAAAATGATTTTGGGTCAAGGATGAAAATGCATGATTGTCATACCTTCATCAAGGTAAGTCATAGTCTTTTGTATTTACAATATATTTGTGTAATTACATTCAACTTTCATTGTATGAAATGATCAGTCAAAAATTATTGCAGTATTTGCTACCCCTATCTCTCTCAGAGAACTTCAACAATAATATCAAACAAGTGATATATGATCTTAGAAAATACATGAGGTAAGCAGTGATATTTGTTCAATATATCAAACAAATAATATATTGTAAAGTCTCGTATTTATATATTTATGTCTTGAATCCCTTGTAGGTGGTTGTCATCTAAAGAAATCCATAAAGAAGATATAAAATATTGGAAGAAAAGATTTGTCGATTAATGTGTGAAATGAAAAAGTGTTTACCTCCAGCTTTTTTCAATGCAAAAGAACACTACCTCATACACCAAGTTGAGGAGATTGAATTGTGTAGACCTGTACATACTAGGTCAATGTGGATGGTTGAGAGACACTTGAAATTTTTGAAGGGTTTGGTACGACAAAGAACATGTCCCAAGGGCTCTATGGTTGAGGGATATATGGTATACCAGATGATGGTGTACGTTACTCAATTTATCTTCCTAATCTTGTAGCAAAGACCCATATAGATTACATTTGGGATCTCAACTCAATTAAAAAAATTGAAGGGAAGTACTTGGTGGGCAACGATAGATTCAGGAAACTGAAAGGTAATAAATTATGAGATGTTATTGTAGTTAATTAATTCTTAATTTTCAAAATAAATCTGTTGTAAGTCATCTATTTACTTTTGTATAGCTTCTAAAGAGTGGGATGCAATACATTTGTTTATTGCAAACAATCAAAATTGGATGACGGCATAGATTGAATGATGTCAGCATGATGGTCATAGATTAACATGAGAATATGCGTCTCCATTGATTATACAAGCTCATCGTAATGGAGATCCCAATGTTACACAAAAGAAAATAGATTTAGCATATGGTTTAAGAGATCACTAGGTACTTATAAATTTGTTAATTAATCAACCATATGTTTTTCAACTCCTTATGCAATAATTTATACATGTTTGACATTATTGTAGGTGAAACACCACAAGGCTATGTTTTGCAATGGTTATAAATTTTGCATCAAAAATTTGGATGACATGAAGAGAATGTGTGATTCTAGGATAAGTGCAGTGTTCCAAGTGACTAATATTTCATCTAAAAATTACTTACATCTTCGAGAGTCGCAAAATTGATACTATGGTATTTTGGTTGATATACTTGACTGCAACTTTAATTCCTTCAAATTAGTTCTCTTGGTTGTGAAATGGTACAGACTATGACTCAATAAAAATGATCCTGATAGAACTGTTATTGAACATGACAATGGATTTCCAATGATTAATACAAGGTTGTTTGACCCAGTTAGAGAAGAGCCCTATGTTCTTCCAAGCCAATGTGAGTAGGTATTTTACTCAGAGGTTCCACATAAATCGTGTTGGTCATTTATTGTTAGACATAATCCAAGAAGAAGGTTGACAAAGTATAATGTGATGGAAGAAGATACCGAGGAAGATGAAGAAGTGGAAAATGATGTAGATGATGATCACAATCAAGAGCTAGTCGAAGAAGAAGATGATGATGATGTTGCTACTGATGACGATGATGTTGCTACTGATGACAATGATGCTGCTACTGATGAGGATCATGATCATGATCATGATCATGATGATGATGATGCTGATGGTGATGACGATGATGATAACGATAGTGGTGGTGATGATGTCATCAATGACGATGATCTTGATGATGAGATGGATGCAGAAGAATATCAATGACATGAATGAAATGTACAATTATGCCAAATTTTTGGCATGTTTTAACAATTGTTTTATATTTACTACTCTTATTCACCTTGTTTTATATGTCCTACTTATATGAGAGTTTCTTCTACTAATTTTATATTTCCTTGCACATCAATGATGTTAAATCATGGGGGATTCTCTTTGTTCCCTGCAATGGAGTGAGCTAATTCGAAATTACTTAGTAATTGCTTTTTATTACATGGTTGTCTTTGGTTTGTCATTTTGTTTTGAGTGTCTAGTGATTTAAACCAAAGACTTTGACTTAGCCAAAAAATGTGCAAGTCTAAATTAGTATGCTTCTTTTTATTGTAATTATAATTAGTATGAATGAACAAAATAATGACAATGCAATATTTGTGATAATGCAATATTTGTCGAAATAGCATTGATGACTTCAGTCAATGTGCCTATGTGTTAATGTGGTGTTGGCACATGCATGTTGAAGATGTCACGCACAACAAGTAATCTTGGGTGTCAATTTTGGGTTTTCCCAAATAGGAAAAAGGTCTGGATACGTAATTATATTTTATGTTTAAAAATAATGTGACAACTAATTAATCATTTTATGAAGAACTGATGTACATTTGGTATTGCGGGGAAATAGTGGATGTCAATACTTTCAATGGGTCGATCAAACCATATTTACATCTACCCCATCTACATCTATACATGATGTAGGAAATGAGTGCAACTTGTGCAAGGCTTGAGAGGTAGCTAGTGCCGCCAAGATTACTTTAATGGCGAAAATAGAAATCATATTTTTGTGATGCCTTCTTTGTGTAGTTTGTGCACTACTTTGTTGGGACCATATGTGTAAATGTGGTTAACAGAGGGCTATTGTAGATACTAATTTTTTTTAAACAAATTCTAGTAGATACACATAAATAACATGCACATAAACATGACAAATGAGAAACATAAATGTAGATATCACAACAGGTGAGAAACATAAATGTAGGCATCATGGTCACAATTTTTTGGAGACACAACATAATTGAATGGTATACCTAGATGATGCAATACGTTTGGGTATACCACTCAATTATGTTGTGTTTCCAAAAAATTGTGACCATGATGCCTACATTTATGTTTCTTGACTGTTGTGTCCCAGGACCCCTATGACCCTTTACAACCCTTTGTGATCCCTAAGAATACATCTTAGAGGTCTTAAAATGTTGTAAAGGGTCATAAGAGGCTCCTAAGAGGGGTCAAATGAGCTTCCACCTTCACGTGGTTGGCCCTATTAAGTAGAGAATGTTAAACTATTCTTGAAACAAAGAGAAGCTCAATAATTTAAGATCTTAATCCACGTACGACAAATATATTTCAATCCATCTCAATGGCTACCAAATCAACAGATCTCTACCAAGAACCCAGTCACAAATAAACACCACAGAACACACCATGAACCCACTATGAAGAGGCATCCAATGTCTCATAAGTCGCATCAAATGACCCACTTTCTATAATCTAAGTCTCTCAGCTCGATTCACCAAGAAGAAGACTTCTCCCAAGTCATCACGAACACCATAGTGATCTACAAATCTCCATGTGCAAGTTTTTCATGTCGCTCTCTTGACATCACATCTAACTAAATAATCCATGAGCCGCTACCGAATCTACTACAAAGTCATCTTCGAATGATCCATAACCAAATCACGAGCAAGAACCAGATTTGCTAGAACACCGTTCTGAATCGATACCAACCCGATCAACAAATATATATATATATATATATATATATATATATATATATATATATATATATATATATATATATATATATATATATATATATATATATATATATATATATATATATATATATATATATATATATATATATATATATATATATATATATATATTTAAAAACTAAGTTGTGTCACAATTGTGACGGCCATAAAATAGCGATGATTATCTGTTGAAACAATCCAACATCTAGTCGTCGCATGTACAACATCGTTGTCGGTAAAAAACTATAAACAACGGATAACCATCATAAAATTTTGATGAGTCTCCATCTCATGTACAACATTGTTGTTGTTAAAAACTACAAATGACATATATTTTTCATACACTTCTGACGGATATCTGTCACACTAACAGCATCTCCATCGGTAAAAAAATTACAAACGACGGCAACCCGTTGGAAGATTCTGATGAGTCACCATCATTTTTATTTTTTGCGATGGATAGGCATCGCCATTGGCATGACCACAAATAGGTCTAGCACCAGGTTCACCTTATTGGCACCCCATTCTTGCAATGTCCATTATCATCATAATTACGATGCTAATCAAAACTACTGCAAAACTATGACCTCGGGTGGTGTCGTTATATCGACAGTAAACCATCCCAATTTAGACAACTTGCCATCAGAAAAAAGGTCTCAAATGTACTAGTGGATCCACTCAACATCATTCAAATAATGCTTGTTGCTAATAAGAAATCTGCAAACTTATTTCAACATGAAATTAAACCATTGCTAGAGAATTTGAAAAACAAGGATAGCTGGGATGACGTTACAAAAGAGATGGAGAAATTTTTTGGTGAGGAAAAAATTTCAGTTCAATAGTTGTCATCACAAATTATGACAACAATAAACCAAGGAATTGTACAGCCTAGGATGTCCTACAATTTCTACGAAAAAGTTGTTCGTCCATCAAACATAAAAATACCAAAGAGAATAGTAGAATCTTGTAATGATAGAAAATGGACTAGAATGAAAATGAATGATTTTTGGAGTATGAGAAAGGATCTTGGTGAACCAAAGACCAGTGAAGATCTAGATGAAATAGATGAGGATATAGAGTTTAGCAAATTGTGGAATTTGGATCATCCTAACATGGCATATGATAGTGAGGATGATAATCCAGACAATGAGGATGATAATCCACAAATTGCATTTACTCCAAGGACTGGGAGTCAAAGTGGAACCAAGGAGGACCGAAAAAAAGTATATAGCGAAGGGGAAATCATTGTGGAAAAAATGGGTTATAAAGGTGGTGGTTTGGGTCCCATAGGAGAAGGTGTTTGGACTACAATTGAGATAGAAAAAATTGCTCATGATTATGGTGCAGGCCTTGGGTTTGAATATACTGTTATTGGGTCTGGTAGTGGCACTGGTGCCAGTGGGACTGGGCAACTTATACAACAAGTTCCCTCTCTAAAGAGGCCACTAGAATCTACATAGAATCCCATAGAAGAAGATAGTGTCAAAAAGAAAAAGCTTTCCACAACCAGAACAATGACAAAAATGACATTCGATCCTAAAGAACTGTTTGCAATTTCAAGTTAAGAAAAACCCTCTAGAAGTTTAAATCCTCAAAGAAAATTAGTTAGATCAATAGGCATTGCAAGCTCTACCTCTAGTTCACTGTTCAAACATTCAAATCCTTCTGCAACACCATATTTTCATTTCAAAGATTTCAGTAAGAAATTTGCAGAAACAACAACCAAGAATAAGGAAATAAAGAAGACATTGATGACTGGTGCCCTTACTGCAGCTGAAGAGGAACAACCTGCATCCAACAGGGTTTTTCCAACATATGACCCCAACAAAGACATGATGGAGTTCATGGTTGTTATTCCACCAAAAAAAGATGGAAACCCACCAGAGATTCAGATAGATCCGTCTGAATTTCAAGTTAGCACTCTCTAAATGGATTTTTCCAAAGTTAAAAATGTGGAAAAAATCAATGTGTCAAAGTCTACAAACCAAGTGGTCTACAATGCACTGCTAAAGCTGGAAAGAGAGAAAAGAAAGCTCAAGCAAAATATAGAAAAGTTATAGGCAGACATTGCCAATGAAAAAGAAAAGAGGAAAGCTTCAGAGAACAGTTTGAAAGAATTACAAAAAAAGATTAAAAAACCAACCTCTACATCAGCAGATATAGAATAGGAACATGCAGAGGCAGTAGTGAAGGAACAGGAGCAGGCAGAGTTGAAGGCACTGACTGGAAAATTGGTAGAAATTAGTAAAAAACTAGAGGAAGAAAGAGTCAGTTTAGAAAAGTTATTTAAAACTATGGAGATTAATGTTGCCTCCAACTGGGAATTGCAAAAACAATTGGACTCTCAGGAGGATAAAGCCAATTATTGGGAACACAAAGCAATGGAAGAGAAAGAGAATTGTGAAAAAATGGCAGAAGAACTAAAGAAGGCCAATGATACAATTCAAACTTTAACAAATACTAGTAATAATTTAGTGAAGATTACAAAAGAACACATTTGGGTCCAAATAGTGGGGATGTCTCATAGCTTGTGCGAGTGGTTTGAAATGCTTCAAAGTATGAGAGTATGTTATTTGAAGCTCCATAAGAACATTGAACTGAACATGGATGTTGTCAAGAAAGAAAAGAAAGCAAAAGATATTATGCAACAACTCTACAGTAAGAGTGATAGTTATCTATCAAACAAGGGAATTAGCACCCGCCTTGATGCCTCAGTAAAGGTATCAAGTATCATTCAAAAATGTGAGAAGCTACGGGAAGCATAGGAATTGGATGACAAATCTAAGAAGAAGATCACAAAGATGGAACAAAGGAAAGTGAATTTCAAAAGTCTTGGTTTGCCTAAGGGATTTGACGCAAATAAGTTCATTGGAACATAATCTTACAAAAAAAGGTTGCAGGACAAAATAAATATTGATTTATGCTTTCTTCCTACAGACATGTCTCCTGATACACTCATGGATTTCATCAAACCGGTGAGAACTTTGAATGGAGTTTTAGAAGGAACAGTGTTGTCAAGTCACACTTCCAAATATGAATTGCTAACGAAGTTGCAAGAGTGTGACTATACTATGAACCAAATTGTTTTGGCATCAGAGGATGTTTGGACTGGCCTACAAAGATTGCTCTGAATTTTGAACTATTGTAAATTGTAATATATTGCAAATGAATACAAAACAAATTGTGCTTTATCTAATTTTCATGTTTTCCAATTCAATGTATGTTGAGTTACTCTATTTTATTCAGTTATTCTTAGTTGATTTACTCTATTGCATGCTATTGGAATACAAAATTTCATTCAGGAATTTCAAATTCAAATATGAATGTTCATTGATGATATGATTCAAACTACACTCTACAGTAATAATAAACTTTTTTCTCAAATTTTAATGATGAAACATAAATTATAATACATTCTTTCTTTTCTAAAATGAACATTGAATGATAGGATATAGTAGTTAATAAGTTCAAAAAATACCTATTGATTGCTACTGCTAATTTAGCAGAAATTTCCTAAATTTGCAAATTCATCTCTGCATCATCATCATCATCCAATTATGGTATTCCACTTCCTTCATTGTTCTCTTCATTTTCATTTGTGTCTTCTTCACTCTGACCTCCGCTTCTATGACTCCCATCACCACCTGTACTTGTCCCACTCAGAGTCACTGTCAGAGATTGGTTAATGGTGCTGCCCAACCCTCTTCTTTTGCATCCTTTCTTCCAAATTTCCATTGCTTTTTGATAAGGAAAATTATTGACATCATACCTAGATGTGTAGACCCTCAAGCATGTTTCCAAATTCTTGTCTAGTTTGTTTCTTAGCTTTGATTTTAGGAAGCCCAAAGCACTGAAAACTCTCTCATCCTCTACTAAACCCAATATCATGGTTTGACATAGATCAGCAAGCTTGAAGAACTCTGAAATTTCTTCACGCAACATTGTGCTATATTTTAGTTTTGTCCAAAGCCTTGTTGTTGAGCCCTCTTCATGTGGGTTATGGATTAATTGATATTGATGCTTCATAGTCTTTGCAAAAGTGCCTGATTATTGTCTAAGAAGACCCTCATCTAAAATTTCATTGATAGTCACTCCATTGAATTCTACAGATTTGCAAAATTCCTTTATCAAATTCATCAACCTATTACGATAATCTTCCTTAGAGTTTAAGGACCAATATTGAGGAAACACAATTGCCATGTCCTCAAGGAATTGTTCATATGGGAATCAGGATCTTATTTCAGAGGAAATCTTAAAGGCTATGTCCCTTGCATTACCTATCATAAACTTGACAATCTTGGTAAACTCTTCCCTTGTAACTCTTGTAGATCTCTTCTTTGGGGCACTGTAGTACATTGGTATCTAAATTCCCCTTACACAAACACATAAATCCCCATTTTCAATAATTTTAAATAATTATCAGGATTGTCCAAATTTGTTAGTTTCCACCAGTGATTAAATCTTTCATCAGATAAATTAAGATCATTTAGATAGACACTATCAAGGGCTTGGCATGACATTTTACGCAAGTAAGCATATTTTGCAATATACATGGCTCTTTGCTGGGATTTTTTCATAATGAATGTCATTTCTTCTAGCATGGGAAAAAGAGATGCTAAGGTCAAAAGTTTCTCTGTATTGCTTAACCTCTGAAGCAAGTCACCAAATCTCTAATTTTTTGCATTGTCCTGATTTTCGTAAACCAGTCCAATCAAAGATTGATATTCGAAAAAAACTCGATGCACTAGTCCATCCAAAGAGATCCATTTAGTATCAACATCTTTAAGAATCTTGTTTCCATTAGTAATTCCATCAACAAAGTGTTGAAATTCCCTAAAATGTTTGGGACTTCGACAAAAATATGAGTACAACTCTCTTACTAAATCTTCAACCTTGTTTACTAAAGGAAACTTCTTCACAACTCTAAAAGAAAGATTCATCTTGTGGGCCATATAGTGAATGCCAACAACATATGGTGAACAAGAAGCTTGCATCTTTGTGCAAAGACTATTCCTTTGACCTTGCATTACTAAAGCTCCATCCGCTCCAACACAGATCAACTTCTTCACTATTGTCAATTCATCCATAGCTCCATATTCAATTAAATGACTCTTTACTAATTGAAATAAAGTTTCTAATGTCGCATTGTCCCTCAATTTTGCAACAGTTAGTAGATGTGGTTGGCGGACATTATTCTGTATAGTATAAACATGCATGCATATCCATGATGTATTATCTATTTTTGTAACTTCGTCTAAGGATAATGTAATAAAGGTTGACTCTTTTATTTTTCTCTGTACATCCTCTATTTCAACCTAGGCAATACAACTTGCTAATTCACATCCACTTTTTATTAACCAATGAGTGACAGGATAGTTAGGAACTTTCAAAAAGTGTAACAAACCACTCATTTTTGGATAGTTTGTCATTGGACACCCTCTACTCAAAATATGGAAAACATTACTTAATTGAACAACTTTTTTGCGTTCTTCTACTTCACTTGCTTTTGCAAAAATAGCATTAATAGAACCTTGAACTTCACCAAGCTTTGTCTTAAATTTCTGAAACAAATAATATTCCTCAGCATTCCTTTTATGTTTACATTGCTCCTTTGTTTTATATCTTACCACTTTTATTTCCTTTCCATCTACAGTTGAGGTTTCATAAACCTTACCAACATGTTTCTCTATGGTGTCTAGTTTAAGTTACAACCGCTTTTCCTTTTTATACTTCCAACTACAAATCATACATCTGCATTATACTGGTGGCTCACCTACAATTGGATTGTCCACAGGTTCAATGAATGGATACTCTTTTGCCCAATCAAATTTAAATATCCTCAACATCTCCCATTAACGATCAATTTTTTCTTTTGATTTTCCTCTCCCTTTAGTGTTACTGTTAATTGAACCATCATCATCACTGAAGTCGATCGACTCATCCTGGTATTGGTTATTTACTTGAAATTCTTCTTCAAGGTCATCTTCATCAGAGATATCAGGTTTCGCAACTTCATCACCATATTTATTAGGCTCCCCAATTTGTTGATTAGACTCATGTGTAAGTTGAGAACCTTGAAATTTTATAGGTTCCTCTGATGATGTACCTTCCTCACTTTGACCAACACTATTGCATCTGCCCCCGCCAAAGTATGAAGATATATTTATGCATTTTGTTGGCCTCTCTTGGACATCTCCAACTTCAATAGTCCTCTTCCTATTTAACTTTGACTGTGACATCTCCAACAAATTAAGGGTGCAATAAAATTTTACTTGAATAAGATACTACGAACTCGTAGTCATTCTGGTTCGCTACCAATCACAATTGTGAGTTCAGAATCAACTGAATTTTCATACTACTAAATCTCTTGAAGTATCCTTCTCTCTGGCATGTTTCAATCATGAAACTCATATCTCTTAAATAGACAAGTAAACCATTTTCATATGAGCCATTAGATTTTGCCTCATAATACCCATCGTCCATTTTGGCGAAGGGGTCGACAATTGCTTAAGATAACAACTAATATTTGGTGAACCCCGCGTAATTTCAAATAATTGACTGGGCGAATAGGGAGGGAATTAGGGACATGATTATGTATGATGCATAGCGAATTGGGTCCTAGTGCAAATAAAAATTTCACTTGGGACAATGGGCTTTTTGTGAATGGTGATCCTTGATAAATACACCCTTCCTTAATCCATGGTGAATAAGAGTAAAATACAATAGAAATATGGGTGAAGAACCTGACTACCATATTGAAATTATGTAAAAATAGTGGTGAACAATCTGACCACTAAACATGTTTTTTATAAAATTTGGGTGAACTAGTCAACCAGTATACTGAGCTTTTATTCACCAATTTATATACACTAATCGGGACATATTCGCTAATTGGCAAATAATCGCCACTAAAAAAATCCCTGGTCAACAATGTGGGTAGTACTCTGCTAACTTTAACTCAGCTTCTTCATGCTTCTTTTTGGCTTTCATTACATCCAAGTGGGTTGCAACATCATTGATAATGTCTTGCTTGAAATTTGACAGTAAGTTTGAGATTTCCATCTTTGATATGCCAGAACTACTTCCTTTTGCAATTGTTGGATAGAATCCTCTACCCTTCTTTACTACTAATATTGAATAGTTCAAACAAATTTTCTTGAGATCATCCCAAGAAGACTGGGATACATCTCCTCCAGCCATAAGGTCTAATGCTTCCAGATAATTATCATTCACTCCTCTCAAAAAGATGAGTTTTTGTGAATCCTCCTACAATGCATGTTGAGGATTCTTCTAAAAATTGTATAAGAAGCATGAGATGTAGTCTTCCAGAGTTTCATCTTCTTTTTGTGACATGCGAAAGATATCATCTCCTCTCAAATCACCTCCTTTGCAGTATTCTTTATATTTTTGCACAAATAGGTCTCTCATCCCATCCCAATCAATTGTTGCATTTTCCCCCAATCCCATAAACCATCTTAAGGTTGACTCTTTTAATGTAGCTAAAAACAATTTGAGTTATGACTATCAGTGTTATAGTCAAAAATTTGACAAAGAATGTCAAACTCATATAAGAAAGTGTCAGGGTCTTCAGTTATTAGGCCATAGAACTTTGGTAATGCAATAGTGGGGATATTTTTAAGATTAGCATTGTTGATAAGGCTAGGAAGTGGAAATGGAAATGTAGGTTGAGCCATTACTATTGGTACTTGCACTTGAAATTGATTTTGAGGAATGTTTATACTCAGTGGTGCACTATTAGCATTTGGTGCACTCAAAGTGGTGTGTGCAAGAAAACTGGCCAAGATTTCAGCAAAAGGCCGAAGGTCAAATGGATCATATGGGTCCTCTACTAATGAAGTGGATGGAGGAAATTATGGACTCACATCAACAAAAGGTAATTCAGTTTCTGTAGATTCTTCATTCAAATTTGGTGGTTCTCTTGGGAGAAATCTGCCATTGACATCTCTTCTTCTTCCCCTTTGATGAATACAAGTGATTTGATGAACTTGTGAAGCAAGTTCAAACTTTACAAACTACTCCTAGAAAACAAGAAACTATCAAGAATGACTCAATGGGATTCTCATCTTAACACCATCCCCGACAGCGACACCATAAAATGAACAACTTCATGATAGGTAATAATAATTATGCCAAAGCCTTCCCTAGGAATAGTATATTCAAACTAGGTATTATTTTTCCTATCATAAAGTACATTTAGATTGTCAACCCAGGGATGTATACTTGAAATGGGACATCACAATTTATGCACTAAGTTTAACATATAGTCATCTTACTTAAAATGTTACAGGAAAGGAAATGCATTTAAAGAACCAAACTATTGTTGTAGGAAGGTAAAACACACAGCTGAAAAAATAAACTAATATAAACAACCATAAATCTAATTCCAGTTCATTCTTCCATTCTAATGCATGAACTATGGCTATCTCCGCATATGCTGCAGGAACTAACATAGATACAATGTTGCAGGAATGAATAGTGAACACTGTATACACCTAAAAATGGTCATCTAGACTATCAGCCCCTTTTGCTAAATTATCAATTCCTTATCCTTGATCAAATCCTAGTTCCATCATTTATTCGATTATTTTCTATGGGCTAACCATCTTATCCTAAGTCTTTATTTATTTTAAAATGAATTTCCTCCCCTTTTAATAAATAAAAAGCCCTCACTTTTCCTCTTATCCTAAGTTGCACAAATAAAGCATTATTCTTATTTTTTTTAAAAGAAGAAAAGCACTTTTTGTCTCATATGGACACAAAAGTCAACTCTTATTTTCTCATTAGGGGATACTTGTGCACATGGATTGCTCCTCTTTGATGCTCCACTGTTGATTAAATCTTTTGCCTCTTAATCTCCATGGTCCATTCCTTCTCATTTCTTATAAAAGGAGAGCTCTCTTCTTCATTCTAGAAACCCAATCTTTTTATGCTAATGTTATGTTGCAGGTTTTCTAGGTCACTTTGGAGCTTTTGAAGATTTGGAGCATTCTTGGAGATCTTTCTAAATTTAGCTTTCATTCTTGCATTCTCAGCTTAGCTTCATGTTTATGCTTTCTTAGATTAGTTTCCTTTCAAGCTCTAGCTTAGATCTCACATAGTCTAAATAGGAAGGATTTGTAACACTTGCTTTTTCTTTTCATAGCTTAGTTGCATTGTTCTTTCATTTTTATAGCTTAGCTTGCATTTCCATTTCTAGCATAGTTGCATTGCATTTGCATTTCCATTTGATTATTAAAGATATTGGCATTCTTGCCCTTGTCTTCATTTGAATCTCCCATTGCATGGTTTACTAGCAAGGTTATTGGCTTAATAGCTCTAGCTGAGAGCACTCTTAAAACTCTTGCACTCCATGCCTAGGGAGCTCTAAATTGATTTCTCAAGGTTTCCAATCCATGGATTCTCTTGGAAGCAATGATTTAGAGAAGTGCACTATTTAGTGTGTACAAACACTACCTTAAATGTTGAAAAGAATTAAACTACTCCTCTCTAATCTAGTCTACTCCACCTCCCAAGTGGGCCCTCCTTGGTTGGTTTTGACTAACTACAAACACAGAAGATAACTCAAATTATTCCTTCATTTCATATATTCAGAAACATGGATTACAATCAAAACATAGACTTGAAGAACAACTTTTTTCAATACAACATTAACATCATTATTTTGTCTAACTAGATTTCCATCGATCATCTCCATATATAGAGATAATTACATTCAAACATTCAGATACACTTGATTGATTCATCCATAAAAGAAGGAGAACACGTCAATCAATAACATAAGATCATAAAGATCAAACAACCATCTTAATAGAATAGTAGTTGTGGAGGAGATCTAGGATGATTGTGCTCCTCTATATTCCCTAAAGCATTCATTCATTCCTTCAATTCTGTAGGCATATCCCGCGGCTGTCTTGATGGGTCTTCTTATTGTGACCGAAACATCTCCACTCCATTGATGTAACTGATTTGTTTTCTAGTTGCTCCTTCATTCTTGGCAGGTTAGTAGCATATGCATGCACATTCATATATTCAACTTAATCAATCTCATCCAAATGTTAAAACACACATTAAAACAACTATATGAAATAGTGCATTATGTATATATATAATGTTGGCAAATTGTGTATACTATTTCCTACCCAAAAGTTTGAGGATATGATTATACTTATGGAGTATATACAAGCTTAAACACTTAAAATTCACACAAATGTTTCAGAAATGTTTTAGGAACAAAGCATAAAATATCATAAAACATAGACCAACTTTGGTCTCATCAAGCATTCCCACTCATAAGGATCTTTTCTCTAGAGCTACTATGAATCCTTTCTCTTAGAGGATACGTAGAGTTAGTTTTTCCTCAATTGACCAAGTTGTTAGACTTTTGAGTTCATCTTTCTAGTACTGCCTCTAAATATACTTTATAATCTAGATATCTACTTAGTTAATCCTTGGTGGAAGGAATGGAATTGGTTTCTCAACACTTCCTTTGCAACTATAAACTCAAGTTTGGCTATGATTGGCTTGTGCCTCATTTGCCTATGGTTCCAACCTTGAATTTTAGTTGGAATTTGAAATCTTCTCAGAGTACTTAGTGATGTATATTTCAAATCATTTGGTGTACCATTATCAAGCCTAAGTTGTCTCACGTTTCTTAGTGTATTATTTTACAAGGCTTGTTGTTGGGGTCTCGCCTGTGATACCTGATGATTTTTGACACTGGCTACCCCTTCTATGCGAAACCTAAGACCTCCACACATTTTTTTTGGTACTTTTGAAGAGGCCAACAAATGGGGAGTTGGATTCATGATTTCTTTTAGACATTTTGGCCTGAGCCTTTTTCTTGGCATATGGTTTTGTTGGGGGATTCTCCTCGAATTCTCTTCAAATTCATACAAATATGGTATCCTTTCAGGATGGAAATCATCTTTACTTTGTAGAAAGATAGAAATGTACATTCTCTTTTCTCACATCACTATTGATATTCATGTATGTTTGTTTTACTAAAGCACGTATTTGTAATAATGTGATGCTCAAATTCAAATGCAAGCTAATAAAGTTGCACTTGAGGTGGCTCACTTGTAAGAACTTCTACAGCATTGGGGAAATTCCCCTTGTACAATTTTTAGGGTGCCTCCAAACCCTTCTTCCTCCCATGACTGTTCTCCATCCCATGGTCAACAACAAGGTAAAATTTCCTCCACTTTCCACTCATAGACCCCAAATTCATAGCCCATCATCATCAATTTGGTGGTAGAAGAGACTTTTGAAGGAAACACTTCACCTCTTCACCACATGGAAACTCAGACTTCAGGTGGGGTTTGAGGGGTGTAGGACCTTCTATAGGTGGTGGTTTTGGTTGGCTAGACATTGGTGATGGTACCAAGTGGAAAAGAATGTCAAAATGGTTCTTGTAGCTAGCCCTAACAATCTTTCCATATAGGAAGAGAAAGAGAATTAAGAAGTTGTTACAAAAGAAGGGTGGTCCCTTCCAGATGATAATCTCAACCCCACTAATGTATGGGGTTGAAAGGATGATAAGGATCCTCTACCACCTCCCTCGGCCACTGCTCTAGTTTCTTAAGGGTTGTTTATTTATGTTGTTGCTTCTAGACGCTACCAGTGGTTATGTTTCACTTTCTTTTCTGAGCACTACCCATCTAACACTAAAGGGATGATCTTGTATCCCCCTACCTTTTTTTGTGAATAGTATAACTTTAATTTAAATATTAATGGAAATGCCTATTCATTAAAAAAACCTTAGAGATATTACAATTTCAATCTTAATATTGATTAAAAGATTGAATGATTATTGTGTAAGATTTTTAATAGAAATATTTAGTGTGGGTAAGAAGCTCACATAATATTTTTCTTCTATTAATTTACCTTTTATTATTAGATCCTAATTTGTTAACATCTAATAGGTTTTTACAAATAATTATTTATTTCCAATATTAAATCTAAATCAATCAATAAAATATCTAATATATATTAATATAAAAAAAATTACTATTATAAATATATTAACAAATTATCTTATAGTAAAGAAACAAAATAATATTTAAGAAATAAATTATTAAATGACTAAATAACTCTTTACATATCTGTTAACTAATAAAAAATATTCAGAGAATGTGATGGAGAGGGAGAGGGAAGGAGGGGGAGAAAGATTGGGAGGGGGTTTTTTGAATTTGAGCTTGGGTGGGAAGCTAAAGGAACCTAGATTAGGAGTGGAATTTGTGTTAGGGGATGCAAGTAATGCTGCTAGGTTGTCTACTGAATCTATGCTAGGGGATGGGGGCATTGTTGCTAGACTGTCATCTGATGAGAAAGAAAAAGCTGGTGGGTCTAGCTTGTCTGTGCTAGGGGATGGGGACAATGATGTTATATTGCCATCTGATGAGGAGGAAAAGACTAGTGGGTCAACTCTAGCCTAACCAAGTAAGGACAATAGTCCTCTCTTGGGACAAGAGGTGGAAAAGATTAAAGATTCCAAGGAAAAAGAAGAGTCAACCAAAAATCTAGGAGGTTCTTCATATGGTATCCACTTGACTCGAGGTAAGAGGAAATGGTCAGGTCTTTTTGGTATTAAACCATCTGGTAAATCTTCTTTCCCTAAGGTGATCATTATTTATGTTCCACTAAAGGGGGTATTCTACATTAATATCTATGATCCTCTCATGGACCACACTGTTTCAATCATGGCATCTACTCTGATTGGAAATTTTATGGGGCCACGACAAAATATAGATCTTGTGAGAACATTCACTCACCAAAAATGGAAACTGAAAGGACAGGTTGACATAGCGGCTATGCCAAAAGATTTTTTCTCCTTTGAATTCTCCAATGGGGAATACCTATCTAAACTTCTGTGTGGGGGTCCTTGGATGATGGGAAAATACTCCCTAGCCCTGCAGAAGTGGTTGACTAATCTAGATTATAACGATAGCTTCTTCTCTACTGCCCTAATGTGGGTTCATCTTCTAGGTCTTCCAATGGAATACTGGCATGAGGACATACTGGTGGTGATAGCAGGATCCTTTGGAGATCTTCTAACAATAGATCCTATGATAGCATCCCAAACAAGGCAAGTTTTTGCAAGGATATGTGTGAATATTTGGCAGAATGTTGAATTTCCCCAAGTCATCACTCTCAACTTGAAGGTGGTAAAATGGATTCAAGAAGTTGAATTTGAAACATTTCCATTTGCTTTCTTCAACTGTAAAAAACCAGGTCATTGGGCGAAACAATGTCCCTTGAAACTTCAAAAGGATAAAAAGAATGATCAGGAGTCAAAAAGAACTAAGAGAATGGAATCGAGGAAAAAACTAAAGGATGATACCCTCCCTTAGAAACCCCAAGAAGATCATAATATCTTAAGCAAAACTGAAGAGGACCCAGCTCCACTAATCCAAGAGGAGAACCATGCTTCTCCTCTAGGGATTAGCTTAGAAGAAACTCAAATGGACTTAGATCAAAACCTGGAACATCAAGCTAGATCTAAGAGTGTTGATGAACCTAAAGATATGACCAATAATTCTGAAGAAACTTTGGAATCTTGTATAGGGAAAGAAACTCAAATGATCTCAAAGGTGGAAGATAGTTTAGATTCTTACCAAGGGAATGAATCCCAAAAAGGAAAGGAAGCTGGAAATATTTATCAAGGGAGGGAGGATAAAAGAAGAGGCTATCCTTCTAATGACATCAAAGACCCACCTGCCTCCCTAGATGGTCAATAGTGAAAGAATGAATTAAAAGAAGATCTAGTAGCTGAGGATAACGAAAACCCTTAGATAGAAGTTCAGGAATCAAAGAAGAACCAGAACCAAAATGGTTTTGGTTCTCCCCATTGTAAAGGTATCCTTAATGAGTAGAAACCTAACTTGGGGAAAAAAATACTAATGCCCCTCATGGAGGGTTAGCTCTTAAATCCTCCAAGAAAATAGGGCCTCAGAAATAAGGAGGAGTCCAGACCAAAGGCCAACAAAAAGTAGACACAAGAACACCAAGAAGAGAAAGAGGTAGAATGTCTGAGAAAGAATGAAGGGAGTTTGAGGCTAAGTAGAACATTGTGGATGGTAGACAGATTACCATGCACTAGGTTTGTTCCCCAACATCTAAATGAATATTTTATCTTGGAATATTAGAGGATTGAATGGTCCTCATAAACAAGATGTTGTTAGGAATTTAGTTAGAGACTCTAAACCTTATATTATGTTGATTCAAGAAACTAAGATGTTGAAAGAGAAGGTTGTCAAAACTAATTTGATAAAAAAAGGAGGTTGTCTTGGTAGTAGTTCTAATGGAGCTTCAGGCGGAATGATCATCTTTTAGAATATTTGAAGCTTCAATTGCCAGCTATTAGAGAAGAAAAACAATTCCTTGCAGTCAAAGTTAGTAATCTAAAGGATAATTTCTCTTGGATCCTTATTAATGTTTATGCCCCAAACATGAAGGTTGGAAGACTAAGACTCTAGATGCAGCTTGATGACTTTATGAAGTCCTCCCTTGACAATTTTTGGATGATAATGGGAGACTTTAGTACTCCTCTGAAGGATAAGGATAAAATTGGTGGGAATGTAACTCAAGTGGAGAGTAGAGTAGACTTGATGGAGTTTATTAGTAATGAGGGTTTGATGGATGTTGATATGGAAGGAATCAATTACATGTGATCTAATAGAAGAGTGGGGGCTGATCTTATTCGAGTTAAGCTAGACATGGTGCTTATTTCCCCTGACTAGTATACGAAGTATTCTTGCTCTCTTTCATCCCTTAATAGAATTGGATTAGACCATTATCCTATTTCTTTCTCTGCTAGTCCTTTCAATGGCAAAAGAAATGCTCCCTTTAGATTTGAAAAGATGTGGCTAGCCCATCCTGATCTTGAGAATAGAGTTAGGGAATGGTGGAATATAAAGGTGGATGGAATAGTTATGTTCAAAGTGGCTAAAAAAATGGCTAATGTCAAATAAAAAGTCAGGTATTGGAATAAAGAAGTCTACGGGGACATTTTTCAATCCAAAAACAAAACTCAATAGAAGTTGAAAAAGATTCAGGACAAATTCAAAGGAGTGGCTTGACATAAGACCTTAAAAAGAAGGAAAATAAGATTCTTGTGAGCTACCACAATATTATATCCAAAGAAGAGACATTTTGGAGACAAAGATCTAGATCTCTGTGGCTGAAGTCAAGAGATAGAAATACCAGATTCTTTCATCTTATAGCCCTCAAATATAAGGCTATAAATAAAATTAATACCTTATCTTCCCCCTGGGGAACTGTCTTTAAAGAAGAAGAGATAAGGGAAGAAATGATGAACCACTTTACCTCTCTTCTTTCAAGGGATACTAACCTTAATATGGAAAATCAAGAAATCTTGCTAGATTTGATTCCTAGAATCATGAATTATGAGGACAATGTCCTTCTAAAAGCCATTCCTAAGAGTGAGGAAATTATAAAGGTTGTCTTCTCTTTTGAGGGAGAGAAGTCTCCAAGACCGGACAAGTTTCAGATGTTCTTTTTCTAAGATTTTTGGAATATTACTGGGAATGATGTGTGCTCTGCTGTCAAGGATTTTTTCAAAACCAAGACTATTCTTAAAGAACTAAATTCTACTTTTATAGCTCTCATTCTGAAAAAGCCAGGGGTAGACACTATTGATGGGTTCAGGCCCATAAGTCTTTGTAACTCTCTTTACAAGATCATGTCTAAAGTTCTCGCTTCTAGATTGCTGCTTCTTCTTCTATCCCTCATATGTCCTCAACAGAATGGATTTGTCCCAGGAAGAAAGATTCTATATTCTATTATGGTTGTGCACAAGAATATTCACTCCCTGGAAAAATCCAAAAAATAAGGTTTCCTTATGAAACTAGACCTTTCGAAGGCCTATGACAGAGTGGACTGGGTTTTCTTGTCTAAAATCCTTCAGGCCTTTAGCTGTGACCAGGGGATGGTCAGACTTATTATGCAGCTGGTTACAACAGTCTCATCTTCTGTCATTGTTAATGGTGGATCTTCTAAATTTTTTTGGCCTACTAGAGAATTGAGACAAGGAGACCCCATTTCTCCTATCCTCTTTTCCATCATGGATGAAAGCCTCGGGAGATATATAAATAGCCTGATTTTGAATGGGTAGATAGTTGGTCTACAACCATCTTCTTCATGTCTAAAATGCTCATATGAACAATTCGTTAATGATACTATTATGATGGGGGAGTCCTTTGTCAAAGAAGCTAGGAACCTGAAAAAGGTGTTGAATACCTACTCTAATGCTACTGGTCAACTTATTAACTCAGAGAAAAGCTTTCTCTTCTTTAGTAACATTCTAGAAGAGAGAAGGAATAAGATTTCCTCTATCTTAGGTTGTAAGATTGGGAATTTTCCTGCCTCCTACTTGGGGTTGCCTCTTTGTCTGAAACCTGAAGCCTCCTTTTGGAATGATATAATAGACAAATTTCATCACAAGTTGGCTGGTTGGAAGGGCGCAACGTTAAGTCAAGCTGGTAAATTTCAATTGCTGAAGGAAATGCTCCAAAATCTCCTGATTTATGCTCTCAGTTTGTTTAAAATTCTTGAAAAGTATGCTGACATGATTGAAAAAATGCAAAAAATATTTCTTTGGACTGGGGTTGAGGAAAAAATAGACTTAGCCTAGTTTCTTGGGAAAAGGTGTGCAAACCCAAGAAATATGGGGGGTTAGGCATCAGAAGCATTATTAACACTAACAAATCTCTATTGGCAAAACAATGCTGGAGAATCTTTGAAGAAGAAAAATAATGGAACTCCATTATAAAAAGTAAATATCATCTCACTTTTTTAGATAATACTTTGAACTTCCAGTTGGATATTCAAGGATCTTTTATATGGAACATCATCAGTAAGGGGAAGAACCTAGTCAGAAAAGGTGCAAGATGGAAGCTGGGAAATGGTAGGAAGATTCAATTTTGGGATGACAAGTGGTTGATGGAAAACCCTTTAAATGAAAATCAAGAATGGTTAAATGCCATCCAGGATTGCAAGGAAACTATAGGGGAAAAGGTGTCGAACTATTGGATTAAAGAAGATTGGACAAACCTTAGTATGAAGGATGAAAAATTTTAAAATGTGAACAAACAACTTAGCAACTAGTTCATAAGAGAAAATGTTCAAGATGAATTGATTTTGGGTCAAGAAAATAATGGAAATTTCTCGGTCTCCTCAGCTTCTGCCCTTCTCATTGCTCACGAAAATAAACCTCTCTTCTCCTAGGTATGGAACAAAAACCTTATTCCTAAAATTAACATGTTTTTCTAGTTGCTTGTCCAGAATAAAATCCTTGCCTTGGAAAATCTTGCAAAAAGGGGTTGTTACTTGCCTAATAGATGCTTCCTATGATGTGAAGTAGCAGAATCCTGTAATCACATGATGATACATTGCTCCTATACTAGAAAAGTGTGGGATTCTCTTATCAAAAAAATCAATCTAGAGTGGGTGAAACCTCAGAGTCTATAGGACCTTGTTCTTCAGTGGCAATGTCCTCTTCCAGGTAAAGAAGAGAAAGTTCTTTGGGATCTCATTCTTCCTCATTTCACATGGATAATTTGAAAGGAGAGAAACAATAGAGTCTTTAGAGACAAGCATACTCCTTATGATAAGACTGCTATTATCATTGGTAGAAGTCTCATGGAGAACTTCAGAAACTCCATCTCTAGAAAGTCTCAACTTGGGAACAAGGCAAACAATATTGAAGACATTCTCTCTTAGAATAGCAATAGAAGGAAAAAAGACCCCAATCTCGAAGATAACATAATGTGGACTGCTCCTTCGATGGGTTGGCTCAAAGGAAACTTTGATGGAGCTGCTAAGGGGAATCCTGGAAGGGCTAGGGTGGGAGGTTTAATTAGAGACTGGAATGGGAATTACCTTGGAGATGTGGCAGCTCTGATGGGAATACAAATCAATCACGTCGTTGAAGCTGAAGTGACCTTACATGTTGTGATGCTGGCAAAAGAGATGGGTTGTGTGCAGTTTTGACTGGAGGGAGATTCTCTCAATATCATCAATTGCATAAAAGGAAAAAGTGAGACTTCCTAGACTATAGCCCACATAATTGAAAAAATTAAAAACATTTTACAAACTTTTGAGGAAAGTTTTATAGCCCATGTCTATCGGGAAGGAAATAAACCTGCAGATAGCTTAGCTAATGTGGGGGCCCATAGTGATGTCATCAAATATTGGAACAAGGAAGTGAATCTCAATGTCGAGATCTTAAGTCTTATCAATTATGATAAACTTAATAAAAAAGAGGGAAACATAATTAAATCTAATAATGAAAACAAAAATTAAATTATCGAGGAAAGCTTATTGCCAGGTAAGGTGTGAGAAAAATATTATGGAGTTTATGACACACAGATTGTGGGTGAAGTTAAACAAAGCTATTTACAAGAGCCAAAAGAACACTATTTTATTTTTCCTTGAAGCTTTGAGAAACCAGTGCCATCTCAACTCAGAGAAAATGGGAGGTGGACTGAAAAGGGAGGATCCCCTGGATTGCGAGAAATGGAGGCAGGAGAAAAAAGTTTGGAAAAAAATGAAAAGAGGTGGTGTTACCCCGTACATGGAGAAGCTTCATGAATTTGACAAAAAGGTAACTAAAAAAATTATTGAGGGATGAGTTAATGGTAAAGTTAATTTGTGGGGAAAATCCTTTCCACTTACTCTGAGCTTGGTTTCTGAGATTACTGGTTTGTCCCTTGAAGGAATGAATTTCTATAGGGATAATAAATGTATAGGGTCTGAAGCTTTGAAACATTTTCCTAAAGATGTTAATGAAGAAGCTTTGTTGACAAAAGGGCAAGGGGATTATATTGATATTAGGAAGATTAAGAAAACTTGGGCAAAAATCCTTAGGGTGATGATAGAGTATTTCACTCTAGATGGCTTCCATTCCAAGATTTATAATCTGCATTTCATTCTGGTTAATCATTTTAGGCACATAAAGAAGGTCTCCTTCCCTTACTTACTCTTAAGCTCTCTGAATAATAGCATAACTAAGAACAGGAAGAAAGAAAGCAACCCTATGCTTCATGAGGGTTTAATCTTATTGATTGCAGACTATGCCAGGGATATGATTCCGGAACCCATTTCCAAAAGGGTTACGGGAAAGAAAAAAATTGACGGAGAAGAAGAGATAAAGAAGGAAAACCAAAAGAAGGGCAGGAAGAAAAATAAGAGCCCCCATGTTAGTGTGGACAAATCTGAAGAATCTCACCCTTCTTCTTAGGAAAGGAATGAGATTACTATCCTGGACGAAGAAACTAAGGAGGAGCCTGAGAATGAGGAGGGAGGCATGGAATCCAAGGACATCATGTCTAAGGATAGTGAGAAGGTTGAAGAAAATGAGAAAGCTGAGATTGTTGGAGGTGAAGAAGAAGAGGAAACTGAGACTGCCGGAGGGGAAGAGGAAGAGGAAGACAATGACAACGAAGAAGAAGAAGAAGAAAATGAAGAAGAAAAGGGGGAAGAGGAGGAAGAAAGAATGGAAGAAGAAAAAAAAAAGAGAAAAACAGAGAGGAAGCTAGTAGTAAGGAGGAACCAAAGGGTTAGGTTAGCCATGGGCATGGGGAAAGTCATAATGAGGCTACTATTGGTATTGACTTGGAAGATAGAGCTCTGGAGGAGGTTAAAAGAAAGGATGATCATAGTATTAACCAGGAGCTGCATGAGATGAAGAGTCACCTAAAGGCTATGGAGAATACTATGGAACCCCTTATTGTTAAGCTGGAAAAGCTGGAAATAGAGTTTTTGATGAAGGTAAAAAATAACAAAGAGAATGAGGAAAAGATAGCAGAAATCAAAGCTATGGTGGAAGACAAGCTGAAGGACTTGACATAGAAAGTCAACCACAATGAGCACATTATCAATGATGTTCTTAAGCATAGAAATGAGGGCCTTAAAGCCTCTGTGATGAATCTTAAGGCCCTATATAACTATCTGGAGAATAATATGTTGGAGAACACTACTATTATGCTGGAAGCTGAATCTGGGAGCTCTAGGTCGGGCTCTATAACCAAAAGTGGCATCAGAAGGAAATTTTCAAATACCCCTAAGGAGATGAAAGGTCTCAAATACTCCATTCAAAAGATGGAGGATCTACAGAAATAGGCGGAGAAGGCAATGAAAAAGATCAAGTAGTCCTTGCTAGTTGGTTGACAGGTGGTCGCTGGTGCTGGTGCCAGTTTTTATCTTTTTGTTGGTTGCTTGTTGTTTCTTTTTCATTTTCTTTTTGGGTGGATTAGGGTCCTACTGTTAGTTGTAAAGTAGGCTTTCAAATTTTGTATGGGTTGATTTGAAAATTTCATGATCTAATTTGTAAATGGTTTCAGGTTCCATTCAAAAACTTGTTTTTACCTTTATCAAAAACTAATAAAAAATATTCATTGGTATTTTTTATAAAAAACATATATATTTATGTTGAAGGTGTTCCTTTTCTGAAGAAAACAAACTCACTTTAACAATCAATGGTTAGTATCCTAGGAAAAAGAAAAATGGACAGTGATCCACTCTCGTGCTCTCGTGCTCGATTGTCATATGGTGTTGGGGCATCATCGCAGGGGAATCCACCTTCATTGGGAGGCACTTGTACCTTTGCACCTTGTGGTCTCTCTATTGTACCTACCAACAAGCCACCTCCTTTTGGTGTTTCTTTTGCTCTCATGACCACTTCTCTGCTGACATTGAGTCTGTTATCCTCAGTTGTGGTTGTGGGCACTGGGCCATTGCAAACTGATGGTGATTTTGGGACTTCAGCTTTGGGTTCTGGTGGTAGTGGCTATGGCCCCAAAGATGTGAAAGGAGGGGCTCCCCCCCCCAAAAAAAAATCTCCTATCAATGGTAGCGATAGCTATGCCCATGTTGCTAAGTCTATTACTACAGGCCCTCCAAGAGAGAAATATCATCCCATTTCTTGTGCCAAGGCCCCACCTATGGTGGTTTGTGGCCCAACAGTGGTGGAGAATGTTGATTTCTACCAACATCGTGGGCTAGTGGGTAGATTTGAAGGTCTTTGGCCCTCTCTCCCAGATCTACATGATTGGGTAACCAACTATTGGAAACCCTTGGTCTCTGGGGATATTGAGCTTTACCCTTGTGTTAAGGGTTTCTTCATTGCTTCTTTCTCTTCTCCTAAAGATCGAGATTTTGTTATCTCTAATTAAGCATTAATGATTGTCATTAGTATCAAAGACATTGGTTGGTTACTTATGTTAACCTAGTCGGTAAAAGCAAGCATCTCAAGCTAGTCAGTTAAGTCTTTACACCGAGCACAAAACAGTTTTACTGAGCATCAAACATTGATACCGAGTGTAGTAAACACCGAGCAGACTGGACACCGAGCACCAGTATAATTGCTAAGCAATATATTCAGTGTTTACTGAGGATAACAAGAAATGGCATAGGAATCAGGAATGGCTCATTTATCTATGCAAACAGTTACAACAGAATCACAAGACATTTTACCACTTGATCGAGGATAATTTATTATTGAGATATTCATTAAATGTGATGAAGATCTTATGTAATTGTTTGATCTAGGTTATTTTTGTACACCGTAGATCTTAGGGTTTTCCTCTAAAATATTGTAACCTAATTTTGTAAGCGGCATAAAGCAGTATGCTATATAATTTTATTTTGCATCATTTTGATATGACTGTGGAGATGCATGAGTGAAGTTCTTGAAGCATTAGCCAACTTCAAGATTATCAGTTGTCAGACAGAGCAGAATAGTATTCAGAGATAATCAGATTGAGCAAAATCAGATTAGGCTACCGAGCAGTTCAGAGCATAGATCTTCACACATAAAGTATCTATTCAGTATTTCATTGATCTATATCAGACAAGTTGAGTTGTCATTAGCAAATAGTTACCTGTTATTTTCTAATCATTATAAAAGAGTTTTGGTAAAATCTCCTAATAGAGTAGACCTAACAGTCTTTATGTAAATCTCTTTACCGAGTGCACAATCAAGTAGTGTTGTTAAAATCCTATCACTAGGTAGATCTAATCGATCTAATATGTTACTCCTAACAGGGTAAGATAACCAGAAGTGATCACAACTTGTAGCCCTAACAAGCAAACCTTTTCTATCTACAGTAGTAAAAAATTTGTGAGTATCATCCCCACTGCAATTTTTACCTTCTAACAAGGGTTTCTACGTTACCAAAATACTTGTGTTATGTGACTGTAATCTTGTTGATTTCATGTTATTTACTTTGATAGTTAAATGAATGAATGATGCATGTAATGGATTCAAGTAATAGTTGAAGGTTACTACTATTTGTTGTTCAAGGTTTGAAAGGTTTATGAAGTGAAAGTTTTTGTGGGCACTGATTCACCCCTCCCCTCTCAGTACCTTATCTCTCCAATTCCAACAGATTTGATACTAAATTAGGTGTGAGTTTGGGGGAATCATTCCCTTTCTACCAAACCTTGGACAACATCTTTCAACCCTCTCACTGAAACACTCAATGTGTGTTCAGTGTGGTTTCGCCTTCCTAATCTCCCACTTTATTTCTGGGAGATGTCTTTCTATGAGGTTGTTGGGAACTCCCTTGGTCAGTTCTTGAAGGCAGACAAAGCTAGGACAATCTTGGGCCATACTACTTTCACCTGTATCTTGGTTGATTTAGATGTGTCTCTGTCACTCACTAGGAACATGGTTCTCATGGTTGGGGATTGACTATGGACACATGTGCTAGATTATGAGGGTCTTCCCTTCTATTGTCGGCAGTGCTTCTCTAATGGTCACTTGGCTTTTGGCTATGCTCTTCTATGCCGCAAAGGTGTTTCTTCTTGGTGGAAGGCTGCTAGTAACAATCATTTGACTGTTCAAGCTAATGAATCTCTTTCAGAATCCTCTTTTGAGGACTTGCATGATGTTGTCAAAGAGGTTACCCCTGCGAAAAATCTTGATGTGGCCTCGACTCCTGATCAGGCCTAGACCTTTACTATCGATCGCAAACAAACTTCTATTATTGTTCCAAGTCTTTCTCCTACTACATCCCTTGTTGATGCCCCCAACTCTATTGGTGCTTTTCCCTCAGGCCAAGAGGGCACTTATGCTCCCTCTACTATTTTTGCATTGCACATTGGTTCTTCTAATGATGTTCAGATTCTACAACACTCTGGTCGTTGTATTGAAATTTTCCCTAGTGGTGTCTCCTCTATTGGGGAGCCTAAGGATAGTATCGCCTGGACAATTATCCAAAGGCGTAGAAGGAACTCTCGCCCATCTTCTCGAGTGGGGTGAGTTTAGCCCTTCTCTTTGGGATTTTTCCTCTTTGTTCGTTTAGGTTGTTTCTAGTTAGCACCTTTTGTGTCGACCAAGTGTTGATGGTGGCCTGACAGTCTGTTGGGTCCTTTTGTATAATGGGTCAACCCCCTTATTGTTGGGTTATGCTCTGTTGTGTACTCTAGATACGATTAATATGTTGTTAATGTGTATCTAGTGTGTTGTGATTGTACCACGTGCCAACATCCTCTTACTACTGCTTTTTCTAAAAAATGGTTAGTATCCCAAGAGAGCAATGCAAGACGATTGCATGAGTTTCAACCATTGATATTTACCCAGTCGTGTTTTCCTCTTCACCGACAGAGAGATAACGTTTAAAGTTTCAGACATTAAAGTTATTTTACTCTTCATCATTTATTTTAGCCTTGTCATTTTCAGTGCAAAAAATTTGGTATAGAAGGTTCACTACTTCTACATGCAATACTCCATTATGCTTGCATTTATTTTGTTTCAACTTTGAATAGTTTTTAAAATGATCAAGTTTTATATAATTTTTCTAAATTATGTTTTGAATTTTAAATAAATATTTTAATCAATATTATATCATTTTATTGTTGAAGAGAAGTCTTTGTTTTCACTTGATTTCAAATAGTTTATAAAAACTTAAAATTCTACATTTTATTTTTAAAATTATATTTTGAGTTTTAATTTTTATTATAATATTTTTCTTATATTTTAATATTATATAATAATTTATAATTATATTAATATTATTTTAATTATTTTTAAAATTTGTATTTTAGTTATATAATATTATTTTAATTATATCTTAATTTATAAACTATATTAATATTATTTTAATTTATATCTTAATTATATAATATTATTAATATTTTAATTTTAATAGATTTTAAAAATATATTTTTTAATTTTAATAACTTTTAAAATGGTATTTTTTAATTTTAATAAATTTTAAAAATGTATTTTTTTTATTTGATATGTTTATCAACTTTATGAGTTGATAATTTATTATTAGATAGTCAAGTAAATTTATTAAATAATAAACAACATATAATGGTTAAGGTTTACATGATGGTTAGTATCATGGTTAGAGTTAGGCTTTTGATTAAGGTTATTGTTCAGAGTTAGGATTAGGATTATAGTTATGATCATGGTTAGGGTTAAGGTTTAGATCATCGTTAGTGTTATCATTAGTGTTAGGATTAGGGTTGTGATTATGATTATGCCTAGGTTTAAGGTTTATATCATGGTTGTAATTAGGGTTAGGGTTAGGGTTTAAATTAGGGTCAATATTTAGGGTTATAGTTAGGATAATTGTTTAAGTTTACGCTATGGTTATGGTTAGGATTGAGTTTAGAGTTTTGGTTATGATCTTGTTTAGGATCAGGGTTTAATGTTTGAGTTAAGGTTACAATTAGAGTTTGGATTGGGGTTGTCAATAGGATTTAGGTTATAATAATGGTTAGGGTAAGGGGATACATCATGATTAGTATTATGGTTAAGGTTACAATTTTGATTAGGGTTAGGATTGAGGTTAAATTAGGAATATAGTTAGCTTTATGGTCAAAGTTAGGGTTGTTTTTATAGTTTGAGTTATGATCTTATTTTAAATTACGATTATGATTAGGATTACGATTTAATGTTTCTCATAAGATTTAAGATTAAAGTTTATGATAATGAAACATGATTTACCTTTCTAAATAAGAAAAATTTTAAAAAATTTATTTATGTACCTATCACTTCTTATTCAAACTTATCTTAGGCAAACATCTCTAACTAACCAAATTTATTCTCTAATTGACTTTCAATGTTTACATTTCCATTCATTAAATATTTAATAATTTACCACAATTATTTTACAAATTAGAATTGAATACTTTTCCGTATCCTTCAAATGTTGGATATCTTTGATCTAAACTACTGGAAAGCTGGCATTGCAGCTTCGAAGGTTTTTAACGAGTCCAAACTTTCTTCTGGCGATGTCATTGCAGTGGAGGTAGAATGAATAACGAAGCACTTTTTCTACTGCCAATGCAATCCTGGCAGACTAGACTGAAGAACACTACACAATTTCCACAGGCGATCTCATTATGGCCGACGTAGACTGAATAAGACTGCACATTTCCCACGATTCAATTTCAATCATATAATGCCACTGCCATCCACAATTCATCTCAATCTCGCAGCATTATGTAGAGAGGACCAGTTCAAGGAGGTCCTGCACATTCTGCTTACTACACACAACCCTCCTGAAGACTACTCTGTATATCTTCAATTACTGCAGGCCTGTATTGTCAAGAACGAGCTTTCACAAGGGAAAAATGTCCCCTTTCATCCCTCAAAGGAGATATTTTCCTGCTACACGCACAACTTTTCACAATAAGATTATTCACATGTATGTCAAGTGCGGAAGTTTGGTTGATGGTCGAAAAGTGTTTGACTACATGAAAGAACGAGACAACCTCTCGTGGAATTCGATTGTTTCAGCTTACAGAAGACATGGTTATCCTGAGGAGTCAGTCGCACTGTTTCACCAAATGCAGCAAACAGGTTTCCAACCCGATAAATTCACATTTGCCAGCGTACTTCCAGCCTGTGCCAAAATGGGGGCTTTGGAACAAGGTATGGACATCCATCAAAGTATAAAGGATAGACAAATTTTGTCAGATGTTATAGTTTCAAGTGCCCTGATAGATATGTATGCAAAATGTGGAAACATAGACAAGGCACGCGAACTGTTTGACGGAATGCCTCAAGGAGATGTCTTTTCCTGGACTGCGATGATTGGAGGATATGTACAAAATGGATTTGATGATAAGGCTTTAGAAACTTTCAAGCAAATGCAATTGGCGGGTGTGAAGCCAAATTCTGCAACCTTCGCCAGCATCCTCCCTGCCTGTGCCAAAATGGGAGCTTTGGAACAGGGTATGAAAATACATCAAATCATTAAAAAAAGGGGATTCTTATCGGATGTTATAGTTACAACTGCCCTGCTAGACATGTATGCAAAATGTGGAGGCATAGACAAAGCACATGAACTGTTTGAGAGAATGTCTCCAAGAGGTGTCATCTCATGGACTGTAATGATTGCGGGATATGCACAAAATGGATTTGTTGAAAAGGCTTTAGAAACTTTCAAGAAAATGCAATTGACAGGTGCAATGCCAGATTCCTCAACTTTTGCCAGTATCCTCCGTGCCTGTGCCCAAGTAGGGGATTTGGAACAGGGTATGGCTATCCATCAAAGCATTAAGGATTCGGAACTATTGTTAGATGTCATGGTTACAACTGCCCTACTAGACATGTATGCAAAATGTGGAAGCATAGACAAGGCATGTGAACTCTTTGACAGAATGACTCAAAGAGATGTCGTTTCATGGACTGCAATGATTGCAGGATTTGCACAGAATGGATTTGTTGAGAAAGCTTTAGCAACTTTCAAACAAATGCAATTGGCAGGTGTAAAGCCAAATTCTGCAACCTTTGCCAGCATCCTCCCTGCCTGTGTCCAAATGGGAGCTTTGGAACAGGGTATGGAGATCCATCAAAGAATAGAGGAAGGGGGATTTTCGTCAGATATTATAGTTGGAAATGCTCTGGTAGACATGTATGCAAAATGTGGAAGCATTGACAAAACACGTGAATTGTTCAACAGGATGCCTCAAAGAAATGCGGTTTCATGGACTGCAATCATTGCAGGATATGCACAAAATGGATTTGTTGAATTGTCTTTAGAAAATTTCAAACAAATGAAATTGGCAGGTATAAAGTCAGACTTTGCAACCTTTGTCAGGATCCTTCTTTCTTGTGCCCAAATGGGAGCTTTGGACCAGGGTATGGAAATCCATCAAAACATAGTGAAAGGAGGGTTTTTGTCAGACACTGTAATTGGAAACGCTCTGGTAGACATGTACACAAAATGTGGAACCATAGACAAGGCATATGTGTTGTTTAATGGAATGCATGAAAGAGATGTCATTTCATGGAATGCAATGATTGGAGGATATGCACAAAATGGGTTTCATGAGAAGGCTTTAGATACCTTCAAGCAAATGCAATTGGCAAATGCAAAGCCAGATTCGACAACCTTTGCGAGCATCCTCCCTGCCTGTGCCAAAATGGGAGTTGTCGATCATGGTATGTACATCCATCAAAGAATAATAAAAGGAGGATTTTTGTGGAATATTATAGTTGGAAATGCTCTAGTAGACATGTATGCAAAATGGGGTATCGTGGACAAAGCACGTGAGTTGTTTGAAAAAATGCCAACAAGAAATGTGATTTCATGGACTGCAATGATTGCAGGATATGCACAACACGGACTAGTTGAAAAGGCTTTAAAAATTTTCAAGCAAATGCAATTGGTGGGTGTAAAGCCAGATTCAACAACCTTTGCCAGCATCCTCCGTGCTTGTGCCAAAATGGGAGCTTTGAAAGAGGGTATGGACATCCATCAAAGCATAATGGAAGGGGGTTTCTTATCAGATATTATAGTTGGAAATGCTCTACTAAGTATGTATGCAAAATGTGGAAGCGTAGCTAAGGCACATGAACTGTTTGACAGGATGCTTCAAAGAGACGTTATTTCATGGAATGCAATGATTGCAGGATATGCACAAAATGGATTTGTTGACAAAGCTTTAGAAACGTTCAAGCAAATGCAATTGGCAGGTGTAACGCCAAATTCCACAACCTTTGCCAGCATCCTCCCTGCCTGTGCCAAAATGGGAGCTTTGGAACAAGGCATAGACATCCATCAAATCATAAATGATAGAGGGATTTTGTCAGATGTTGTAGTTGCAACAGCCCTGGTAGATGTGTACACAAAATGTGGGAGGATAGACAAAGCACTTGAATTATTTGACAGAATGCCTCAAAGAGATGTGGTCTCATGGACTGCAATGATTGCAGGATATGCACAAAATGGATTAGTTGAAAAGGCTTTAGAAATCTTCAAGAAAATGCAATTGGAACGCATAAAGCCAAATTCCTCAACCTATGTCAACATCCTCTCTGCCTGTTCGAAAATGAGAGCTCTGGAACAGGGTATAGACATCCATCAAAGCATAATGGATGGGGGATTTTTGTCAGATAATATAGTTGGAAAAGCTTTGGTAGACATGTATGCAAAATGTGGAAGCATAGATAAGGCGCGTGAATTATTTGACAGAATGCCTCAAAAAGATGTCATCTCATGGAATGCAATGATTGGAGGGTATGCACAAAATGGATTTTCTGAGAAGGCTTTAGAAACTTTCAAGCAAATGCAACTAGCAGGTTTAAAGCCAAATCCCACAACCTTTGCTAGCATCCTCCCCGTCTGTGCCAAAGTTGGAGCTTTGAAGCAAGGTATGGACATCCATCGAAGTATAATGGAAGGGGGATTTTTTTCAGATGTTATGGTTGCAACTGCTCTGATAGATATGTATGCAAAATGTGGAAGCATAGACAAGGTACGTGCACTGTTCGACAAAATGCCTCAAAGAGATGCCATTTCATGGAATGCAATGATTGCAGGATATGCACAAAATGGATTTTGCAAGGACGCGCTCAAAATCTTTGAACTAATGAAGCACTCTGGAACATGTCCTGACATAGTAAGCTTTGTTTGCGTTCTATGGGCATGCAGCCATGCAGGCTTCGTGGACGAGGGCTGTTCATACTTCAATAGTATGACTAACCCTTATTGCATTACACCTACAGTTGATCATCATGTCTGCATGGTTGACCTTCTCGCCCGTGCTGGCTACCTGGAGGACACCCTAAACTTTATTATTAAGATTCCATTTAAACCTATGTTGGTTGTGTGGATGAGTTTTCTTGGTGCCTGTAGATCATATATGAATTTAGGCTTAGGAGTATTTTCAGCAAGACTGCTTTTTGATTTGGATCCTAAATTTGCTGCAACTTATGTTCTCCTCTCAAACATCTATGCAGAAATGAATAAGTGGGGTGAGGTTCAGATGGTAAGGAGATTGATGAAAGATAGAGGAATTAAAAAGACCCCTGGATGTAGTTGGATTGAAGGCCATCAAATGGTACATTTATTCTATGCAGGAGACAGATCACTTCCACAGAAGATAGATCCATACGGGGTTGGAAAAATTAGCTAGGGAGATGAAAGCGGTGGGTATTTTTCAGGTTGATGTGGAAGAGGAAAAATAATTATTTCTCTGCCACTAAAGTGAAAGGTTTACAATTGTATTTGGTTTGTTGAACGCCCCCTCCCCCCGGAACATCTATTGAAGTTGTTGAGAACCTTCGAGTATGTGCTGATTGCACACTGCAGTGAAATTTATCTCCAAGATTCTTGCTTGAGAAATTTTTGTGAGAGAGGCAAACTATTTCCATTATTATAAATATGGACAATATTCTTGCCAAGATTATTGGCGATGCTAAATTAAACAATCTGAAAATAGGATTGCACCATAATAATGTGAGCTATGTCAGACTTGCAGTAATAATCTTGAAACAGGGTTTTAATTTCAGTTTCTAGAAAGTCTTTTATTTTTTATTTTAGTTTTTAAGTGTTTTGCAATCTACACCATACTGTTGCTTTCTAATTTCACATCACTGCCTATATACACCGTCGAAGCATCTGCCAAATTCATGTTTTACAATAACATGAACATTTTATTGAATTGTTTTCGTAAAGCCTAAATATGCACAAAATGAAAAGTTGGAGGTGGAGGATGGGAAAAAAAATAAAAGGTGAGAATTGATCAGCAAGAAATGAGAGATAAGGGTTCATAATGTTCAATGTTATTGTATATATATTTATTTTTGTTTTTTTTTCTGGATTCTACTGTGTAGGATTTTGTTTGCATCAACATTTTGGATCACAATCCATGATCTATCGTCAGGATGAGAGAGCTGTGGGAGAAAAATGATGATCCGATACGTTGATGGAAATGAAATCCTACCAGTGGAATCTGGAAACAAAGAAGTAAGTAATGGACTTTGGAAATCTTATCTCTCTTATATTTTTATTGTTTTTGCATTGATTAAGCCGAGAGGCTTCCTACTATGGCAGCAAAATTGTTGGTAAACATTTGGCTTTTTGAGTAAATTTGACGATCAACCGTACGCCTTATAAGATGATTTGGCAAGGTAGTGGAAGTGGTGGACAAAACTAACAAATTATAATATAGTAAAGAAATGAATAATTCAAATAAACATATAATCATTAAACACATACATTAATTAGTAACGCTCAAAATTAAAATTAACACAAAGGAAAAGCGAAAGGTCGTGGTGAATGTAACTACCCAAGTCGCCTGATGAAGTGACATACTGCCATTTTAAAAAGAGTTGGCAGATCAGTTTGAAAAAGAGTCAAGCGATTGCAGATTGATGATTCTGAGATATGCGCATTTTTGTGAGGTATAAACATGTTTTTTTTTTTTTAAATTGCATTCTATGCATTAGCTCTTAAATTCTTTTATTTCAATGTGTAGCTTCCAATCTTTCCTTTCCTGCAGGTCTTTGAAGATTGTTGTTGAAACGTGAAGTGAAACATGAAGAGTTGAGTTCGGCAAAGACAGGTTGAAGTGTAGCAGTATCAGAAATATACATTAGAGTGAGCTATTTGTTTTTTAATGATATTTCATCTGTCAATCTAAGTTAGAATGGTCAACTTAAAATCAAAGTACTGTTAACGGAGAATATTGATATTTAGAAATAGATCAAGCATGGCATTAAAATAAAACATTTTCATATCTAGACATATACAGTAGATTGAGACTTTCCTGAGAGCTAGATTTCTGAACATTTATTTTTACACGCATGATGAATCAATAAAAGTGGAGGACATTCAAACAACTGGCTTGAACAAATGTGTTTCGTTGATTTGGAAAATTTTGGGCATGTAGGGAGTTACTTATATTGTTTGCATATGCTTTAATGGTGGTGATTTCAGAAAGATAATTTGTGCAAAGTCTCAATCCCTACGATGAATGATCATCACAGCAGCCACGTTTTGCATATATATAATGTTTGAACTACCGTTGCATGCTCAATCTTTTCTCTCTTTAGCTGTGGGCTCTCCCTGCCCATTGTTTCATCACAATTTCATACAAAATTGTCTTGATCTATTGTTAGTAATTTTTAGTAGGAGTTCCTATTCCTTTTTTGTACTGAATTTCATAATTTACCCTCTCCTCAAATGGCAAGCACTTAAAGGAAAAAATATACCCAAGTGCTGTCTCCTAAATTCATTTTACCTGCTCTCACTCAGTTGCAGCTTTTTCAACTTAGATAGAGTAATGTTTCCTCAAAGTCGCAATGTTGAAGCTATGAAAAGCTTGGCAACTCAATCTGCTCTCCCCTGTTTCTTTCCACAGAGATTTGTATGAAAAGCATACCTCAAGGATTGGTAATCTCACCAACTTGACATATATGTGAAGGAATCAATGGTAACAACTTTGTCCATGCAATCCACCCACCATTCATTGAAACATTCACCTCATCCTGTCTTTCTTTCGAAGATGAGAAGGATTGCTACACTAAGGTATGACGTGATCTGTGTCAAAGCGCAGGAGTTGAAGAAATAGAAATGTCATAAACCCCAGCCCGCTGATCTCTTCAAATCCAGATCCTTATCCAAGATTATATTCCATTCCTATGATCAGCCGACCTTATGAGAGATCCATCATTCCTGCCTTCGGGCACGTGATTTGTTCTGGCTTGGTGCTCAGAATTTGCAATTTGATTTCACAATTTGTTTGCCATTTTGGAAGATGGATTTCTACTTCCAATTTTCCTTCCTTTAAATAATTGTTCAGATCATCCCTGCTTTCTTTAACTTTACAAGCTTTTTCAAAACTCATAAGCAGAATTGCAATTTTCGAGCTCTAGGTAAGTTCAAGGTTGTTTTCGAGTTTCGGTGAAGTTTTTGTTTACGTACGAGGCTGCTAAGGAATTCCTTAGCAAATGTGTTGCAAGTAGACTTCAAATTCTGTGCACTTAGGTTTCAAACATGGAGCCCTAAATCCATTTATAATGTTGTAAAACAGTTTAAATATATAAAAATAATTATTGATTCAATTTTTTGATACAAAAATTTAAATATATAAAAATAATTATTACAGTTAATAAAATGGTGACTCAATTTTTTTGGGTAGAAATTGTGAAAAAAATTTAGCATGACTTGATCTATGTGTTATATTGCAAAAACTACTATTGATAAAATTAATAAAAGAATTTAAAATGTTAATGTTTTTTTTCTTTTTAAAATTTGGAACTTGAATTCAAATCTTAGGTGTATATATACTAGCAAATTTTAATATTTTAACAATTTAATAATTGTTTGGTATAGGCTTAACATTTTTTATGTGAAATCTGATGGACTTGTCTCCACCTTCCGCTACTGGTGTGGTCCCTTCTAGTTTTACGGACTGACGCAAGGGCAAGGTGGCTAAAGGCAAAATCAGGGTTAATTGAGACTGCTTAAACCCACAAACATGCCTTGCAAAGAGTTACACACAGAAGCAATATAAAAACCACATGAAATCAATGAAAACACAATGGATATGAGACAAGCAATTGGTCACAGTACTGGTGCAATTATATTAAGTCTTTCAACATGCCCGACTGTGAGGCCTTCCAGGTTTCGGCCTTATACAATGAGAATTATGAATTCAGAGTCTCAAATCGCATATTATCTTCTCGTCAATGATGTATCTACTCAACTACCTCCTTCGCCCTATCAACTAAACAACCTAAGCTCCAAATATATAGCCAGCAAAGCCACAAGTTAGCCAATTAGGCATTTAATTACAATATAGGTCCACTTAGGAGGAGAAACCAAAACTAAAGCTAGAAATAACAAAACACGATGTGAAGTTGCATTTAGGTCCACGCATGACCCAAGAACAGATCCCTAACCACGTAAGATTCAATTTCCCCATACGGAACCGCACAAGACGAAATACCACACATTTCATGAGCGAAATTGGTGGAAAATTAATGCTCGAGGAAAATTGTGATAACTTCCAAATCCAAATGAATTAAGACGTGTGCCCTTAGGAGAATGATCAAGATTAGGTCCACATCACTACATTAACTTCGCAAGGCAAGAAACCAACAACAACATCGGCGACAAAACAAACATCAGACTGGTACAGGAAACAGGAAATATTTTTGGTGATGCAAGATTGCTCAAGACCCAAGATGCTCCTGCATCAGACACTTGGAGTAACAAAAGAATTGATGTCCACATCAGGCACTGCTCAAATTCTGACCTGAATCATAAAGATCCAACTTAGCTTGTGTAATCCTTGAACTGTCTTCAACTAGCTTATCTTTCCACTGAACTAGATATTCTATGTAATCTTTTCCTTTGGTACTCTTGCTTACTCTACTATTCAAGATCTTCTCAATGTTGTCTCTGTTTTTCTTAGGATAATCCAGATCATCTCCCATTTCGTCAGTTGATTCAAAGTACTCAAAGATATTGACAATGTTGAATATAGGTGATATATCCATGTCCTCTGGTAATTCCACTTCATAAGCATTTCCACTGTCAAACTTCTTCATAATCTTACAAGGTCCAAACTTCTTCATTTTCATCTTGTTGTAGGTACCAACTAGAAATCTATTCTTCTTCAAGTGAATCATAACCTCATCTCCAACTTCAAAAGATTTGTCTCCTTTTCTTATATGTTCTCTGTTTATATTTCAAATTACTGTCCTCCAAATTCTTTTTAACTTCATCATGAAAAGTTCTCATGTATATTGCAAAATCCGCAGCTTCAGCTCGTCTTCTGGTCTCAGTAGGTAAATCTCTCAACTCAGTGGTTCCCTTAGGATGAAATCCAGTAACAATCTCAAATGGTGTCCTATTAGTGCTTCTATTCACAAAATTATTATATGCAAACTCTGCTTGTGCCAAAACTAAATCCCAATTAGTTGGCTTATCTGCAACTAAACATCTCAACAAGTTTCCCAAACTTCTGTTCACAACTTCAGTCTGTTCATCTGTTTGAGGGTGAAATGTAGAACTACACTTCAATTTTGTATTCATCTTTTTCCAAAGTATTCTCCAAAAAGGCATTGGCCTGCAGTGGAGCGGTTGCTGCTTCTCTTTGTAATAGCAAGATCTCGAGTTTGATTTCCGAAATGGGAGCTTACTATAAAAAAAAGTGTTCTCCAAAAGTAACCAATAAACTTAGTATCTCTATCTGAAACAATAGATTTAGGCAAACCATGCAATCTTTTACCACTTCCTTGAAGAATAATTCAGCTACATGCAATGTATCAGATGTCTTCTTACAAGGTATGAAATGAGTCATCTTAGAAAATCTATCAACCACTACCAAAATAAAATCATTACCTCTCGAGTTCTAGGCAATCCAAGAACAAAGTTCATACTCACATCTTCCCAAGGTCTATCAAGTACATGCAAAGGTATATACAATCCTACATTCTAACTAGTTCCTTTTGTTGTTTGACAAATTCTGCAACCTCTAACCATTCTCTATACATCTCTGTAAACCTGTGGCCAAAAGTACCTTTTTGAAATCAATTTCACAGTCTTATCAATCCCAAAATGTCCAACAAGTCCACCACTATGCTTCTCCTTTATTATGTTCTCTCTCATAGATCCTCTAGGTATGCACAACTGAACTCCTTTAAACAACATGTCTTCTTGAATGAAATAATCAGTCCACTTATCACTCACTGTTTGTTCCTTACAAGCTTTCCAACATTCTGCAAAATCAATGTCAATCTCATACAAACACTTCAAATCATCAAAACCAAGTACCTCAACTCTCATTTCCATCAGCAAACTTCTTCGGCTCAAGGCATCAGCAACCTTATTTGACTATCCACTTTTATGCTTTAATGAAAAGGAAAAATTTTGCAAGAACTCAACCCACTTCATATGTCTTTGATTCAATTTATTCTAACTTCCCAAATACTGCAAAGCTTTATGGTCAGTATACAACACAAAATCTGTAGGCATCAAATAATGTCTCCATTTCTTCAAAGCTTGAACAATAGCATAGAATTCCTGGTCATAAACTGAATATTTTCTCTTAGCATCATTCAACTTCTCACTAAAGAAAGCTACAGGTCTTCCTTCTTAACTCAAAACAGCTCCAATTGCACTTCCACTAGCATCACACTCAACTTGAAAAACTTTACTAAAATCAGGCAAAGCAAGTGTAGGTAATTCTGCAATTCTTTGTTTCAATGTTTCAAAACTCTTATGTGCTCCATGTGTCCATTTGAAATCCCTTTTATCCCCTCTCATAGTTTCAGTCATAGCATTACAAATAGAACTGAAATTTCTGATGAACTTCCTATAAAAACTTTCCAATCCATGAAATGATCTTACCTCTCCAACATTCTCTAGTGTAGGCCAATCAAGTATAGTTCTCACTTTCTCAAGATCCATCTTCAATCCATCAGCTAAAAATACAAAACCAAGGTACACAATCTCCTCTTTCATAAATGAACATTTCTTCAAATTAATTAGCAACTTTTCTTCCTTCAATCTCTGCAATACTTGTCTGATATGCTCAAGATGTTCTTCCTTACTCTTACTGAATATCAAAATATCATCAAGATATACAATAAAAAACTTACCCAAGAATCTTTTCAAAACTTCATTCATCAGCCTCATGAAAGTACTAGGTGCATTAGTCAAACCAAAAGGCATAACCAACCATTCATACAAACATCCATTAGTCTTAAAAGAAATTTTACATCCATCCCCTTCTCTGATCCTAATCTGATGATATCCACTCTTCAAATCAATCTTTGTGAAATACTTTGCTCCACTCAAACTATCCATTATGTCATCCATCCTAGGCAAAGGAAATATGTACTTTATTGTTATCTTGTTTATAGCTCTAGAATTAGTGCACATTCTCCATTCTCCATTCTTTTTAGGTGCTAACATAGCAGGTACTGCACAAGGACTCAAACTTTCCCTAATCAAACCTCGTTCAAGCAATTCTTGCACTTGTCTATTCAACTTAGTCTTTTCATTAGGTGTCAACCTATGTGGTGCTTTATTAGGCAAACTAGCTCCAGGTATCAAATCCATACAACGACTTATACTTCTCATAGGCGGTAAACCATCACATACATTATCCGAAATGATGTCATGAAATTCAGTCAACAAAGGCTTAACCTCAGGTGCATGTTCTAACTCATCTTGTTTCTCAGTTTTCATTGGAATTAAAGAAAAACAGATATTTTGTTCTTTCATTTCTCTTACAAAATTTTTACCATCAACCAAGCATACTCTGACTGTAGTACAATGACCTTCATCAAATGTCTCTACCAAAGGCAATAATATTTGTTTCTTTCCATCCATCCAAATAGTATATTGATTCAATCTACCATCATGCAAAGCTTTCCTATCATACTGCCAAGGTCTACCCAAAAGAATATGACAATAATCCATAGGCATAATATCACACAAGACTTCATCATGATAATTCCCAGTTTTGAATTTAACAAGGCATTGTTCACTGACAAGTAGTTTATTCTCCTTCTAGATCCAAGAAATATGGTAAGGTTTAGGATGTTTCAATCTCTGCAACTACAATTTGTTAACCAGCTCTTCGGATGCCAAATTATCAGAACTTCCACTATCAATGATTACCTTGCAACATTTGTCAACGATCTTACATCTGGTTCTGAACAAACTTTTCCTCGGAATAGGCTCTTCATCAGCTTCTTCATTCCACAAGATCCTTCTTAGCATCAAGTTCTCACCATGTTCAGGTTCATTAAACATTTCCTCAACTTCTTTACAAGCCAAATTATTTATGCCATTACCTCCAGTGTTCTTTCCAAAGTTAGTACATTCAAAAGCTCTATGTCCTTCTTCACCACATTTGTAACAAGTACCTCAACCAAGATTTCTCTTCTTTTCCCTATTATTGTTATTCCTAGAGTAACCAGTATAGTTACCTCTAGAGTAATTACCTCTTCTACCAGCAGGTTCATCTTTCCATCCTTTATCTTGTACTGCATTATCAGATCTGCTACTTTCTCCATAAGATCTTCCTCTACTTCTCTGAAATCTACCACCTCTTCCTATTTGTCTTTGATCATGTCTCTTTGTCAATCTCTCTTCTGCCTTCAAAGAAAATTGGTATGCTTCTTCCACGCTATCTATCTTAACATAACTAATCTCATCTTGAATAGATGTCCTCAAACCATTTAGGTATCTAGCCAATTTCTCAACTTCATCATCCACATGTCCAGATCTGATATGCTATTTGTAAAATTCCTCAGTATATTCTTTCACACTCATGTCCTTTTGCCTCGAATTTTGCATCTTTCTCATCAAACTAACTTGATAGTCAACTGGAAAAAACTTCTTCTTAATCTTTCCAAGCATCTTCATCCATGTCTTGATCTTTTCTTTTCCTCTCTTTTGTCTCTCAGTTTGCAAATGATCCCACCAAAGAGATGCATGCCATTTCAACTTTTTAACTGCTATCTTAACCTTCTTATTATCAGGAGTACCTTCATACTCAAAGTATTTATCCATCTCAGAGATCCAATCCAAAAGTGCATCGGTCTCAAGTCTTCCATCATAGAAAGAAACTTCAACTGTAGGTCTAGAGTTAGCCTTAGACAAAACTCTCAAAAGTCTTTCCTCATCTTGTTCAACTTTAGGTTCAAGATTAGGTGTTGCCTCTTCTTCATCACTAACATCTTCAAGATGTGCGCCTCTTCTTTGGGCTATCTCTACAGCTTCAAGCCTAGTTGCAATCTGCCTCAACATATCCATGATAGCATTATCATTTCCTCTACCTCAAACCATCTTGACAATTAGGTTCCAGCAAGATCGTAACCTTCTGCAAGTTATAGGCCAGATCTCAAATCTTCCACCCTACAACCAATCCAATAAGGTTCTCCACAATCTAATCCATAAGAAAGAACTTGCTCTGATACCACTTGACGCAAGGGCAAGGTGGCTAAAGGCAGAATCAGGGTTAATTGAGACTGCTTAAACCCACAAACATGCCCTGTGAAGAGTTACACACGGAAGCAATATAAAAACCACATGAAATCAGTGAAAACACAATGGATATGAGGCAAGCAATTGGTCACAATACTGATGCAATTATTTTAAGTCTTTCAACATGCCCGGCTGTGAGGCCTTCTGGGTTTCGGCCTTATACAATGAGAATTATGAATTCAGAGTCTCAAATCACATATTATCTTCTCTTCAATGATGTATCTACTCAACTACCTCCTTCACCCTATCAACTAAACAACCTAAGCTCCAAATATATAACCAGTAAAGCCACAAGTCAGCTAGCCAGACATTTAATTACAATATAGGTCCACTTAGGAGGAGAAACCAAAACTAAAGCTAGAAATAAAAAAAACATGATGCGAAGTTGCATTTAGGACCACACATGACCCAAGAATAGATCCCCAACCACGCAAGATCCAATTTCCACTTATGGAACCATGCAAGATGAAATATCACACATTTCATGAGAGAAACTAGTGGAAAATTGATTCCTGAGGAATATTACGATAACTTCCAGATCCAAATGAATTAAGACGTGCACCCTTAGGAGAATGCTCAAGATTAGGTCCACATCACTACATTAACTTCGCAAGGCAAGAAACCAATAGCAACATCGGCAACAAAAAAAACATCAGACTGGTACAGGAAACAAGAAATATTTTTAGTGATGCAAGACTGCTCAAGACGCAAGATGCTCCTGCATCACAGGCCCTTCTCCAATTGTTGCTCCAACATATGGCAGCTAATGTAAAATGTTGTCAAAACTATGTTCCTAGTGCTAATGGTCCCACAATAAACGTTCCACTACTGTGTGGTAGGACCCTAGTGATAGAATCACTTGGACAGTTGTTCGTTGATGAAGGAAGAATCATTTTATCTCTCGCTCTCCTTCCCCTAGTGAGTTGGCTTCCCACTCTTAATGTGGGTTACTAGTTGTGTTGCTAGTTTGTTGTTAATGGTTTTTTATTGACCTTGGTGTAAATCCTTCACTTGTAATGGCCACCACCTTTGTTATTGTATTTTTGATCTCTTGATGCCTTTTAGCTGTGGTTGTGTAAGGGTCGGCCCCTTGCTAGGCTATTGAACTTAATCAAAAACATTCTTTATGTAAAATTTTTAAATTTTGTGAGCATTTATTTTGATTTTGGATTAATATGATGACTGTATGGTTTCTATTATTTAAAAAAATTCTCTAATTTTTTTATGCTAGATTTTTTTAATCTAAAATTTTTATTTCCAATCTTTGACATATAACATGATTATAGTGGTATACTATACATATTATAAAATTAGATTCAAGAACTTTTGATGCAATTTAGAATCCTCAATTCAGATTTAGGTATTGATAGGTAGAAGACATTTTTTTGTTTGAATTCTCTCCTAATGTGTGTATAAGAAACACAATTAGGAAGCAACCAAGCAAAGATAGGTTTTTCTTAATTGGTTTAAGTCCATATATGTTGACATTTTGGAATGTAAGATTTTCTTGGGATAAAAATCATTTTGATGAATACTAAAAAATTTTACATTTTAAAAATAAATTAGTCTTGTTAAATGTACCCATAATATGTGGATATGTTTTGATTATTTTTATTTTGATGAATAATGAAAATTTTAGTACCACAGTTCTAAAATTCAATTTTAATTTAGGTGAAAAGATTTGGATACTAATTTTTAGATAATTACAACTCCAAGTTCAGATTTTATTTGTGATGGTCATACTATTATATATGGATGGCATAATCAACACATTGTGCTTAAAAATTGCTCATGTTGAATTCCTAACATTTTGAACTCTAAATTGAGGCTTTTTCTATGTAACATCAACACTATATAAAAACACATAAATTCAAAATGAAGTGTGCTCCCACTCACGGTGTAACAACTATGGGTCCCTCTCATGGTGTAATAGCTTTGGATGCCTCCTTAGCCTAGGTTGTTTTGTTTGTTACCCATGTCGCCTTCACTCTATCTAGTTCTCAGGCTACTTATGGGTTGATCACTGTGACTTTGACCCTATCTAGGATTGGTGCTTGCTCTCGCTCTGCTTCCTCTTCCTATGTGTGTTGGGTGTTCCACATCTGGCTAAGGTGATGTGGGGTTTCTTACGGTTTCTAACACTATTGGTGGAAGGGTTCCTATTTGATTGGTGCTCACTAAGAATTCTTCTCCTAGACCTGAGATTGGTTATGCTAAGGTGACAAATGGAGGGTCCCCCCTCGAAAGCCTCTCTCTAGTGCTAGTGGATAAAGCTTTTTCTCATGTTGCCAAATTTGGTGTTGCTATTCCTTCAAAGGAAAAATTTTGACCTCTTGCATGTGCCAAGACATGCTTTGCGGTGGTGTGTGGCTAGGATGTGGTGGAAAATGTGTATTTCTACCAAATATTTGGGTTAGTTTGTAGATTCGCAAGTTTTTTTTCCTTAACTTCATAATCTGCATCATTGGGTGACAGATTCTTGGTGACCTCTTGTCTTTGGTAACATTGAGAGTTTCCCTTGTGTAAAGGGGTTTTCTATTGCTTTGTTTGCTTCTAAAGAATAAAATTTGGTGCTAAGAAAGTTGTGGGTTTGGGGGACTCACTCTCTCTCAGCCAAACCCTGGACAATCTCCTTCAACTCTCTTACTTAACCATTTAATGTGCATCCAATGTGGGTTCATCCCAAATCTTCCCCTTCATTTTTGGGAGATTTTTTTCTTTTGAGGCCATTGGAAACTCTATAGCTCATTTCCTAAAGGTGGATGAGACTATAGATGTTATGGGTCTCTCTATCTTTGCATGCATTTGGTTGGCATTGATACCTCCACACCTCTCCTTGGGGATGTGGTTATTGTTAGTAATTTTTCTTGCACCCTCCGATTCTAAAAGAGACAATGAGAACTAGAGATGGGATATTTATCTGATTAGCATGAATCTACTTCTTCCTGTAAACTGGAGGACAAGAAAAGACTAATGTTGACAAGGTCTACAAACCTTCTACACTTTGATCTCCACACACTCAGGCAGGTGTACCTAAATCAAACATGAATTTGCATTTATGATAACTTCTCTTTGACATAATTTCAACTATGCAAACAAAGAAAGTGGATAGTTCTTAGAACCGTAAGAAATGGGAGTCAACACTCAACCAATCTTATGAAAGATCCCTATTGCATAAGTGTTCTAAGGACTAGGAAAATGGAACAGCTGATAAGGATAAATCCTTCTTCTCTTTGAGTTCTAGACTCATGCAGGATAACCCAGGATTCATTCTTCAAAGAATCACTAACTTCATTGTATTTTGAAAATACATACTATTGACATTACATGTTCTTCAACAGAAAGTAAATGTTCATTGATTTTTTGATTTGATGATGAAAGATGCAAAGACAAGCAGTGAAAAGTTCCTTATCAATTGGGCAACAGAGTTAGATAAAAGTAAATCCCCAGAAATCCTATGATTCCAAACAAATAAAACCCAAATGAAATGCCTTACAAATCATTCTCTCACTCCTCTACCCAAACATCAGATTCACATGCACTGTTAAACTCTCAGAATTGTGCCAAAGATTTATTCACTCCTTGAGAGAAACTAAGAACACATATTCACAGTCACCTTGCAACTAGCATATTAGAGTGCCTTATAAACTAATACACAAGAATTTAATGCAACACATATGAAGACATCACCAATAAAAGATTGGGATTCCACTATTTTTCATTCAAAAATCTCTGGTTTGGTACAATCAAGAAACTTATGAAAACCTCAAAAAACAAGGGCTCAAAAGCCAGAATACTGCCTCCGCAGTGATAATTCCACCATCTCTTTAACAATGAAGAAAAACTGAGATATAGGAGAATGTGGTCAGTTAGAGTCAACTAATAGCCGTCCGTTCTTTGCACAAAATATCTCCAATTTTTTCCTCCAACTTTGATCTCCATTTGATCTTCAAATTGATTCTCTCCAACTACTCAACATGCCTGCAATCATTTCAAACAAACTTGATTCTGATTCCCAAATGCAAGCCCTTACTTCTCTTTCCCACCAAGTTAAAATTGAAAACAATCATCACTATTTGATTCCTCTTTTCCTACCATTTCCGGAAACATATAATATGCCTATATTTGGATAAAAATTAAGGCTCAAAGCATTTTTTTTATGGGCACTCTGTCATTTAAATTTTTGAATTAATCTCTATAATCTGGACTATGAACTTTTTTACATCTTTTTGAATCTTTTAAATATGGACAGGCCCCACATGTGCCACATGGTACCATTAGATTGTCTCGACCGACACTTCACCATCCAGTTGGAACTACTTACATCATTTCTGCTCAATCACCAAAGCCACATCACCACCCATGCCATGTGTCGCGATGTCATTTGTCACTACTTCAACACTTCACCACATCTCCATGCTGCCATGTGTCGCGATGTCACAATGTCGCAATGGTAAATCACCAAGCACCTTTACCTTCGCAACTATGCAACAGCCGTCAGATCTTGCACATATCTCAAGGTACCTATTGGTTATCCACTTGACTACTCCATCACTGCCTTGTCATTGATCTTCAACCACATGTCATGTTCTTACTCGCTCCATGATCCATCTGGGCACTGACTGCATCAACCTTGCTACATCATCGGGAGGACACGCGTCAGCTTGTCGCAATGCCACAAAGATAACCATCGAGAAACTTAGCCTTTGCGCCTATGCAACAATCGTCAGATCTTTCACATATCTTGAAGCACCTGACCACCTCTTCTTTTGATTGCCCCATCATCCTTTCCGCCAAGTGTCATACCTTCATTCATTCGACCCTCCACCTGGGCATCAAACCGTAGTCATCCTGCCACATCACCAGGCTGCCACGCGTCAGCACGTCGCATTTCCATAATGGTAACCTCTGAGCATCTTTACCTTTGTGGACATGCGACCACTGTCGATCTGTTGGCACATATCTCGAGGCATGAACCTATAACTATGTGATGTGTCAAAATTTCCTTGCCTCGTATGTGGGACCATTGTTGAGTTGTCATCCTCGTCACTGCCAATTGAGTACCTTGGGCTTCACGAATGCGTGGGCTGACCTCCAACTAGGCATCCTTACTTGGACACCTTCAATGTGTGTGTTTTTCCTTATGAACACCTCAATCTTTCTTCCATGCATCAATGTGGGACTAAACTCCCTTAGCATTTTTAAATTTACCTTCAAAAAGACCTTAGTGTGCGCCCATCTGGCATGCACTGGCTAGGCCCACAGGATGCCTCCACTTCCTTTTTTCTTTACTTCATAACCAAGCGTTGTTTCTTTTAAACACTTCTAAAACTTGAATCTAGGTGCATGTGGGATAAACCCACATGCAACCCCTTCACATTTTCTTCATCTCTGCCTGTGTGTGTGTGCCTGTTTTCCTTCACTTTTCTCCTTTCTTGGTCAGCATGTATCCTTGCATTGACCCTAGAATAGAACCTTGGTGCATTTTCCATGCCAAGCACATCTCTTTTCAAGCTCACACACTAGTCCCCTCATTTGGAGGCTTCTCATGCTCCACAACATTCTCAAACATGCCTCTACTCAAGATCATCTTAACTCCATATTGTGTTCACGATGTTCCCAAGAATGCTTCAAATGAAAAGGTTCAGTGACCATAGAATGCCTACTATTCTAATCACTTCCCTGGCCTCGATCACATTCAATAATGTCTGGTATTGTGTGCACTCCAAAATGATTTTCATGGCATTAATCTAACACTTGACAAATTTTACAAACATGGACTCAAAACATAATCAGTAATTTTGAGCTCCAACAGTTCTCATGGTGGGGGTTAGGTTGTGAACTCAAGTGGTGGATTATGAGGGCCTCCCATTTTGATGTCATCGGTGCTTCTCTACTAGTCAAGTCTGGCAACTGATTATTCTCTCATGTGACATAAAGGTGTTGCCACTTAGTGGAAGGACGCCAATGATGAACATTTGATTGTCCTAGCTTTTGATTCTTCCTCTAATGTGAATTGCAAGATGACGATGACTCCCTTTTGAAGCTCTTGCTACAAATATGGGTGATGTTCCTATTGCAAACTAAGTCTCGTCAATTCTTACTCCTACTAGTTCAGCCCCCTCTGTCCATATTGACCCTTCTCTATCTACTACTCTTTCTCTGCTCCACTCTTTAGCTAATGACGTACAACTTTCTTTGCACTCTACCCCTTGTGCTGACATTTTTTCAAATAGAGTTTCACAAGTTGTTCCCCCTTGTGGTAGATATCCTAATAATAGAATCACTTAGACAATCATTTGATGACATAGGAAAAATCACTTTTCATCTTCTCATTCTTATCTTCATGTTGTGGGTGAGTTTTCTATCCACTCTTGAGGAGGGCTACTAGCCTTTCTACTAGTATGTCATTTATCTATGTGTGTGCTAGCACTTTTATTGTTAGTGTGTTGTTGATCTCTTTTGATGCCTTCGGGTCGTGGTTAAGGTTAAATAACTCTATTTTGCTACTAATTTTAATCGAAAACATCAACAATGTATAACGCTTTAGAGATTTCACTTTTTATGTTTAAAAATTTTCTTTGTCATGTGATGTTTCTCAAGATTCACAGATAGGTTGTTAAAAGTGGTTTCTAACATTTTCATATTATTAATAATTATTAATATTTTTACTATTATTTATTGTTAAAATTTGAAGTGTAGCATAGCTATATGGACATCATTGGTATTTAAATTGTGAAGCTTATGTGATAAATTTTATTGAAAATTTTAAAGTTTTCTTAATTCTTCTATTCTTTCTTTTATCATGTATTCTCCTTTTTGTTAGTACTCAACTCAAAACTTGAAGGATGAAAAATTCATGTTTTGCTGGAAAACAAAATAACACTTCAATATAAATTAGAAATTATACATGTAAAATTTAAAGTGAAATAATTTTTAATGTGTTTTTATATTTCACTAATTGTATAAGTTAGTTGATTTTTAACATGTACACATAATTTGTATTGTTCTGTGAGGTTTATTGATTATTTATATACATGTAATCACTAATTTCAAGATTAGTCTATTAAAGTTAGTTAGTCATTCAAGAACTTTTTCTAGCCATAAAATAATTGAAAAGAAATAAGAAATTTAAATTATTAGAATAATAAAAGTTGTCAATGTGTTGGTTCTTTTATATAGTTTTTGAATTAAGGAAAAACAAGTTTTGACGGGACTTGAAACCCACAAGCTATTATATAAAGATAAGTTTTAAATCACCATAGGTGAAACAATCAAAAAGACCCAACTAAAGACTAAAAACTAGCCTAAGAACCAAGACCAACAAAAAGCCAACAAACTGCTAGCAGACCAACAAACATAGCAAAACAACAAGAGAGACCAATAGGAAAGTAGAAAAGACACTAGAGTAGTTATCCCATAGAGTTCAAGGTCCAAACAACCTCCTTCTCCAAATTCATCATACATTGGACCACCTACTTCAGATCCTCTAGCTTAGTTGCACTTGACTATGTCTTCTTTTTAGTACTCACTCTCGTCCTCCTACCTGAACCAGTAGTGACACTAGCATTCTCCTCAAGAACCTACTCCGCATTAATAATAGTCCTCTACTGCATGGAGTCATCCAATTTATTGACCATAGTCCTCATAGTTTCTGCAAAGTTCTTGAGGACTTTATGAGAGCCAATCATAATCTTTTTCAAAGGCACGTCTGTCTTGTCAACTCTCTGATTCAATTATTCCATTTCACTTCTAGTGACAAATTTTTCTTTCCCCCACCATCCATGAAATCCAACATCTTTTTGTTTTCCTCAAGATTCCACATAGCTCCAATCTCCATCATGAGAGAAGAAATAATCTTCATTTCCTCCACCTTAGCCGATAGAGCCCAATATTTTAAGTTAAGGCTTTTAATTTCATGGAAATCCCACTTCATCAGATAAAAGGAGTAGAGGGCATGAGCCTTGGAAGTCTGAAGAACTCCTAAAGTCATATCTTCACCTTTATCAAGGAAATCACTTAACATAAGATTAACAGATGAGGGCCTTACCCCTATATCCTCCTCACCTCCCACTACTTTAGAAGGGGAATCAAAAATATAGACATCATGGTCCATCCTGCCCTTAAAACATTTAAGCAGAGGTGCCTTACCTTTCTCATCAGTTGTGTTCCCATAATCCAACATAGTAGGACTCAGGTTCTCCTCCATCTACTTTTTATGCAACACATTTTTTCCACAATAGGGGCAGAGGACAAAGAATCAATAGGGGTAACATCATGATCCTCCTATAGACTCTCATCCTCTTCATCTTCAGTCTCCATACCATCTTCATCCCATTGATCCTTGTGAGAGGGTAGACCCTCCTTAGTCATGTGTTTAGCATAATCCATTTTTGAAGCCGAGGTAGAGCCCTTTTTCTTCGAAGGGAAAGGAGTGGCATCATCAGAATCCTCCTTTGTTTCCATACCTCTTTCCTCCCAGTCCGCCTTCTTTTTCTCCGAACCCTCCTTAAGAGACTTAGAAAAATTAATTTTCTTAATAGGAGGGCTATGAAACCCTTCCCCCTCACACTCAAAATCATCTCTAGGCTCCTCACCCAAATTCCCACCCTTACCAAAATCATTATTTTTATTAATTCTAACATGGGGGGTAGTAGCCCTAATATGCTTGCAAATCAAGCGAATAAGGCCTTGATAGAGCACTTGACTCTTAGGTTTAATCATATTCATTTTCACACTGAACTTTAGGGCTAACATTAGATAAAAGGGGAAAGACATGAAAGCCTCATACCAAAAATGATTTAACATGACAAAGTGATAACCGTGAATACAGGCATACCTACCATCAAGAGTAAAGTACTCCATGATGGGCTTAAGGACTTCCCTCCAAATTTTCTTAATTTATTGAGGCTCATGACAAGAAGCATTACCTTTCTCCATGAACTCTCATTCCTCATCGGTCTTGGGAAAAAAATATTTCTATCTTTAAAAAATTTAATACGTTGAGTCGACATCCTAGTAACACTCGCAAACAGCTCCTCATGAATTACCACTTTTCTACCCTCTATCATAACCGAGCCACTCTTCCATCCTTCCATAAAATCTAGAGTAGTCGATGCCTCATAACCATGCAATTCTTCTAAATAACCCGTCACACCACCCTTCTTCAACCTCTCCCATACTTCTGGGTCCTTCTTCTAGTGATGGCATGACTCTATCTCAATACATTTAAGCTCACCTCCCATGCTAGCAGAATGACAATGGCAACTCAAAAACAAAAACTGAAACTCATAAAATCAATTGTAGCCCAAAAAACTCTGATAAACACCCAGAAAGTGTGTTGAGAGTAAAGATCGATCAAGTCAAGCTGCCAATCCAGACTAATGACATCATAAAAATTAAAGTTGTAGGGACTAGGTGTCATAATCATGCTAGTTTAACTTCCCAACCATATCACTAATCTGATCAAATGTGAGGACAACCTTAACTTCCTGACTCGAATTTTCCTCCCCTTCCCAAATGATAATGCCCTCATTATTAACCCCCATGTTAGTACAGTGGTCGACAACCACATTAATTTCTATAGGAATGTGAAATATAATGTTTATCCAAAGTTTGGATAATGTCCCTAGCTTCTTCAATAGTATGGTTTATGGTCCATGTTAGGCTCCTATAATGGTTTCAATAACTAGGCTTTAGAACCATAACTTAGGGATTGGACATCCATACTAAGTAGTTATCTCATCATTATGAAGGCACATTTAAATTATCAACTCAATGACATATACTTGAAATAGATCTACAAAGTATATGCACTATGGGATTCTCTAATTTATTCTATCATTGCAAAACTAAAAGTATAACAATGTTGGAAATGAATCTAACTACACAGTAATGGTTGCAGGAAACTGTGTAATACACAACAATTTGTTATGTGTTCTACTTCTATAACTACCAAAGGTAAAAAATATCATAAGTGGACCTTGCTTAGATAATTTAAACTCTAATATATGTCCTTAAAAAATCATACACAAGTAACATGTCTCCATGAAAATGCAATCTACAATCCTATTAAAATTATTGTTGTTGTTACAAATTTCCTTCTACAAAATGATGACTCTCTAAAGCTAATGAACAAATATCACTTGCTCCTTCCTTTGCTTGATTAAAATTTTGAATATATAAGCTTATTGAATCCCTAACAACCATCTAACATGTGTCTCATAATTCCTTTAAATAAGGAAGAGACTTATTCTAAAACAATGACTAAGACAAAGAGTCATATTACAACTTGTCTTCTTAACTGATTGAGAAAAGAATTTGTTTGCACTCTTTTATGAAAAAGATGATATTTTTATATTTTTTAGTGTTCATAAATACAATACAAATCATATCCAACCTCCTTTGAATTTATAACTCAAATTACAATAAATAGAAGTTTAATTAAGTATGTTGATTTGTTGTTCCACTTTTCCTACAGTCAGATTCAAACGGATGGTTCTCAGTTATTATTGTGAGTTATCTCAAATTCTTTTACTATATTATTCTCCTACTTCTTATCTTTTCAAATCATTTTTAAAATCTTTATTTCATTAAGAAACATGAAAGATATGATCATTTTACCAAGATTGGGTTTTGGCTGCCTTCAAACTCGGCTATTTTTACTCAGCCAACTTCAGATAAGTTCTTATCTTTAAGTATTGTGAATTGGATCAAACCCTTTTAACAAATTTTTCTCCTCTTTTTCATCTTTCCAAATTATTATGAAAATCATAATTTCATTAAGAATTGAGTGAGATATGCCCGTTTTACTAAAATAGCTTTTTGATTTTTTTTTGCATTTCCTATAACTGTTGAATATTGACAAGTGTCAACTTGCTTCTCCTTCTTTCCAGTTGCATGAATGACTCAAATATATCACAAAAAACATGTTAATCATCTCAAAACATTTATTATTTAATAATAACCATTTATCATAATAAACTATCATAATTTAGCATTAACTAGCTAGACACACAAATGCTAATCAATAAATCATTAATCATAGTTAATGCTTCATAAATCAAGGTAATGGATGGAAATGACTTGGAAAAGTATTATAAATATGATGTAAAGTGTTATAACAAATGAAATAAATATGACAAATTACAAGCTCATCATTCCCCCCAACTAAAATCTTGCTTGTCCTCAAGCAAGGGATAGACATTAGATAGACATGAAGGCTATTAACATGAAATCCTGTGACAACTTTAATCCTTCATAGCACATGTCATGCATGTGTATTTCATCATTAAGAATATTTTCATTTGATATGAATATGGTTCATTTTCTTCTTCTCTATTGATTGTATCCTTGATTCTTCCTATCATCTTTATATCATCTCCAACACTCACATTGTCATACTTTCTTCCCTTTGTTATCTCTTCACTAGACCTTTCATTTTCTTCTCTTTATCATTCTTATTTTTTTGCATCAATAACAATAAATATACGAGGTAGTATAAAAGTGTACAGGCAAGGTCATCCTCCTATGGTCTATGACAACAACACAATGTATACATATGAACCCCCCAGCTGAAAGGTCATTTGTCCTCAAATGACAATGTATGTATGAGGGTAGAAAAATAAATAAGTTATGAAGCATATAATTACAATAATGATAATTGAAAAATATGGTGCAATGCATAGATAATAAATTACTAAAAATGATAAATATTATGGATAAATAGAAATCATAAATGTAGTACCATTTGTGTTGTTGTGAGAAGCTTCAAACTTCGCAAATAGCTAAAAGTACAGGTCCCTTCATTTTTGAATATTCAGGTCCCTTTGAGTCTGTTGCATATTTAATATCAGTAGCTCTAGATGTCCTCATACTTGGTGCAAATTACCTTTTGAATCACATAGTAGTTGTTGTAGGATCATTGTTCAGTCATACAGTAGTGGCTGCAGGACTGACTACTCAGTCACACAGTAGTGGTTGCAAGATTAACTTCTCAGTCACATAGTTATTGCAGGAAACCTATAGAAAGACTCTATCCATCCAATGACTTAAAATAAAACTTTGAATGCCCATTTTCCATTAAAAAAATCTGATTAGACCAACTATACACCACCATTGAATAGACATTCTTCACATCATGAAAACCAAACTACTTAATGGAACTTTTTGACAATATATGCAAAGACTCTCTTCTATAATTAGAGACTTGAATCACTCACACTCTTGAAAAATGACTTAAAATATCAGCAACCAACCAGCTGCAAACTCCTCCAAAATACTCATTTTAGACAAGAAGAACTAGGAAACAAACAAGACTAGACAACTACTAACTCTAAAACATTATGTAACAACACTTATTAAAGGAAAAAACTATCCTAACCTATTCTAACCTACACTAACCAGAAAAAGAGACATTTTCAAAACAAAACCATTAATTGGTTCTTTGAAGTATCTTCCTCTTCTCAACAACTTTGAATGCTTTACATGCTTATGAGAAATTAGGAATTGTTGCAATATCAGTAGAAACTTAATAAGAAACAACAACACTTTTGGAAAGACATTAAAAAACTTACTTATCACTTCATGCTGACAATGCATATTGTTGTATTGAAGTACATAAGTAATCTGAAACATTTCTCCTTTAGGTGTAGCTGCATATTTAGCTTCATCTTCAATCATAGCTTCTTTCTTTGCTGCAAACATAACTTGTGATGATTTATGTACCTCCATATGAATGAGATGTCTGATAGGACACCCTCATGAAAGAAAAAAATTTGAACTCTCTTTGTTGCCTTTGTGTAGATGGGCTGCTTCTGTATCCTCCTCTTGATTTTTAAAGACCACTTTGTGTGATTGATTTGATAGAAGTATAGAAATTTCTGCACCATCTTCATGATGATCATAGCTTTGCACTACAAAATGTGTTGGTTTAGCATCTAAGGTTAAGCAAAAATCCTCTAAATCATTCCAAAATTGGTCTTCTTCAATATCTTCTTTACTTTTCAGCATGAGAGGACTGATTTTTACCTTATTGCAGCTCTCTTTATGAAGTATGAGTTCTGATTTGACATCACATTCATCTTGAGTAGCAACCTTGTGTATTGTGATTTCTTCATTTTCCAAAACAAGGTTGTCTTCATAGGTTTCCTCATAAATCAACACCTTGTCATCAATATGTGAACAAAATTCCTCTATGATAATAGAGATCATGTCTTCATTGATTTCCAAACTTTCTACAAATGACATTGGCTCTTGGGTGCTAATCTTCATGGATCTAAAATCTATTTTTCTGCTTCTTGTGGTACTTTTACAAACTTTTCTAATCCTAAGTTCTTTTAATCGAAACTATGATACTAGAAAAGTGATAAAAAGCTGCTAAAAACTCAGAGACTCTCATAGCTTGACCCATCCCGACAACGCCGCCAAAAATGTTGGGCTCCTATAATGGTTTTAATAACAAGGTTTTAGAACCATAACTTAGGGATTGGACATCCATACTAAGTAGTTATCTCATCATTATGAAGGCACATTTAAATTATCAACCCGAGGACGTATACTTGAAACAGGTCTAAAAATTATATGCACTATGGGATTCTCTAAGTTATTCTATAGTTGAAAAACTAAAAGTATAACAATGTTGGAAATGAATCTAAGTGCACAGTAATGGCTGGAGGAACTGCACAATAATGTCTACAGGAAACTATGTAATATACAACAATTTGTTATGTGTTCTACTTCTATAACTACCAAAGGTAAAAACTATCATAAGAGGACCTTTCTTAGATAATTTAAACACTGATATATATCCTTAAAACATCATACACAAGTAACATGCCTCCATGAAAATGCAATCTATAACTTCTATTAAAATTGTTGTTGTTGTTACAAATTTCCTTCTACAAAATGATGACTCTCTAAAGCTAATGAACAAATACCACTTGCTCCTTCCTTTGATTGATTATAATTTTGAATATATAAGCTTATTGAATCCCTAATAACCATCTAACATATGTCTCATCATTCCTTTAAACAAGGAAGAGACTTATTCTAAAACAATGACTAAGACAAAGAGTCTTATTACAACTTGTCTTCTTGACTGATTGGGAAAAGAGTTTGCATTCTTTTATGAAAAAGATGTTTTTTTGGATATGTTTTTTTGTTCATAAATACAATACAAATCATATCCAACCTCCTTTGAATTTATAATTACAATTACAATAAATAGAAGAAGTTTGACTAAGTCTGTTGATTTGTTGATTTGTTGTGAGTTATCTCAAATTATTTTACTAGATTATTCTCTTTCTTCTTATCTTTCTAGATCATTTTGAAAATCTAGAATTCATTAAAAAATGTGGAAGATATGATCATTTTACCAAGATTGGGTTTTGGTTGCCTTCAAACTCAACTATTTTTACTCAGTGAACTTCATATAAGTGCTTGTCATTAAGTCTTGATAATTGGATCAAACCCTTTTAACAAATTTTTCTCCTCTTTTTTATCTTTCTAAATCATTAAGGAAATCCAAATTTCATTAAGAATTGAGTGAGATATGCCTATTTTACTGAAATTGCTTTTTGACTTTTTCTGCATTTCCTGCAACTACTGAATATTGACAAGTGTCAACTTGCTTCTCCTTCTTTCTAGCTGCATGAACGACTCAAATATCTCACAAACAACATTTTAATCATCTCAAAACATTTATTATTTAATATTAACTATTTATCATTATAAATCATCATAATTTAGCATTAACTAGCTAGACATGCAAATGCTAATCAATAAGTCATTAATCATAGTTAATGCTTCATAAATCAAGGTAATGTATGTAAATGACTTAGAAAATTATTATAAAGTGTTAGGAATGGGAACACTGAGAGGGAGGGGTGAATCAGTTTTCCATATATTAATATTTTTTCATAACTCTTGAAACTTAACTTAATTTCTTATGAACTGAAATGAATATCAATGCAAGTAAGATAATCAACCATAACACATAACACAAAATATGATTATGAGGAAACCCAAATAGGTAAAAACCTAGGTGGGAATTAACACCCACTAAGAACCACACTAGTGTTTTATGATCCCTGTTAGAAGATCTTGCAACTCTGTTAGGAATTGTTCTTTACAATTGTTTTAGTACAGTGACCTGGTCAAGGGTTAGACCTTGTTAGGATTCTTTTACAATTAACCCTATTAGGGGTGGGGACACACTATCCTAGATCTCATTGCTCAAGTGGTGAAAGCTACAAGCTTCTAGATCTCAGATACACACTATATCTGCAAGGTGAACTGTTGTTGTGACACTACTTGTCTGATTAGTTCCTTTTGTGTGCTTATGCTTTAGCTTCTTATAAAGCACTACAACATTCTAATTGTTCTTTTCATACCTTTTCTCTACTCTTCTATTCTTTCTATTCCACATCCCATCCTTGATTAAAAAGGTGCATGTCTTATTTATATGCGCAAATAAAACTATTAACTAGGTCGGCCTTCAACCTATTACATACAACGCTTCCAAGTGAATTGGATTAAGCATGTTTACAAACAAAGATATTAACATGTCTATAACCTAAATACAATAGGCACATATCCTTTACAAAATAATATTATAACCGCTAATCAAAATACCAACAGTCCACTCCATGCTCTGTTATGCTCTGTCGCTTACTGTTTGTGCCACTTCAACTAGTTGTATCTTCATCATACTAAATCATCTGATCATGTGATCTTAGACTTAGCATGATTACATATCAACAAGATTATCTTTAAGGGCACATGCCAAAACTTGGACATGCGCATGTGTGCTGATGGTCTGTTCACCTGGTGCTCTACTGACTGTCTAGTCTTTCATACTTAACCATATCTGATGTTCTAACTGATTGCGATGACTCCATAACATCATATGACTTTGTTTCCATAATGAAAACACTAAATCATAGTCATATATATCAGTATATTCAACTTGTCAACAATCTCCCCCCTTTTCATTAATGGCAACAAAGGAATATGGCCAAGTTACTAAGTGTATCTTTATACAAAAGTCTCTAACATATTTACTAACTTATATCTCCCCTTCTGCTATATACTCTACTCCCCTTTATATCATGTACATACCTCCATATTCTCTCTTCTATATACTATACTCCCCCTTTGACATTAATGATAAAGGTGCTCAAAAAGGTGTATCTACAAGTACTTACAAAGTGAGTACATCCAAATATGCTATGTTTAGGTTCTGGATCTCTTGCTGCCAAAACATTGTTAGTGCATTGGCTGTTTGAAGATGGGTGCACAAAGCATATGCCAACTTCTGCATCTTCTCCAAATCTGAACTTGGACCTTGATCATATGTCACTATTAGAAATAGGGAATACTGAGAAGGGGGGTGAATCAGTATTCTACAAACTTTTACTTTTGCCCAATTATGGATATAACAGATTATCTTTGTGCATGCATAACCTAGGAAACTAAACAACATGCATAGCAATAAAACAAAAGAACTCATAACACATTATTTGTTCTTGAGGAAACCCTAGCCAAGGGAAAACCCTGGTGGGGATGGCACCCACAAAGATCCACTAATCAAAATTATCCTATTAAGGATGTTGACCCTGTTAGGATTCTATTACATGTATATAGTGTCTCAGTCCTGATTAAGGGACTATACACCTTGTTAGAAGCCTCAACTCTGTTAGGAGTTGGTAGTACAAAATATGATTACCAGATGAGCCCACTTCCCAAACAAGTAATATACAATATTCACTGATTACAGAAATAGGTCAAGGTACAAAACCTTATACTGCTTGCAACTTCACATCAATATCTCTTCACTGCTCTTTCACTATCACTATTACATTCATATCATGTCATGTCTCTCTTTTTACATTACATCATTACATCTTTATACAAGTTATTAAGATTAATAACTCTTCCAGTCAACTTACAAAATATCTTTGCCCAAGGGTTAACATCTAGGATGTCATTCCTTTATATTGTTAAGTCATTATTTTGATAAACAAAATAATCCCTTAATTCTTTACCAATTCTATCTTCATAACCTGTCATGTCCGCTTAACACTATCTTTAGTAAAACTGTCATAACTTCTTCCGTACATGTTGTACTGACTTGTGCTTTTAGGTGAGTCTTCAATAGTCACCATAGTATCTATGTTCAAGTGTGCAAGATCTAAACTTACTCCAATCAACATCACTAAACAAAACTATCATCAGGTACACTAGCAAAAACACACTATCTCATACTTAGACAATTTTGCATTGTGCTCTGTCATACTTGATCTCTTACCTATGCGATCTTCATGTAGAACATATGTTTCCATAATAACAACATCTATGTATCCAACTCAGCCAAATTTCCAACAGTCACCATAGTGACATCGATCTCCTTGATATTCTAATTTAGCACATCCAAGGAGGGTGCAAGTGAATGTTGCAATTGTGCTTGCCTGGCCCTTATCTTGGCTATTTCTTTCTCTGCCTTCTCAATCTTATCCACTTGTCCTTGGTAGAAATTATTGCACATATTCACATCTTGTGAGCGATCCAATACTGATTTTCTCATAGCTCTCATCATAGCTTCAGCATCTTTGATTTTCTTGGCAAGGTCTGCAGTAAGCTTATCTTTATTCATGTAGTCTGTTATTATCCTTCTTCCCTCAGATGCAAAGTCTTTCAATAAAACTTTACCAACCTTCAGAGAGTTAAGGTCAAATGTGAAGTTACTTATCAGTTCATTCAGCCTCTTCTTTAGATATTTTCCTTCTGCTACTTTGGTTGTTGATTCTTCTAGGTTTCAAAAGTTTGCTTTGAAGCTTGTTAGGATGGTAGTGACATCATCCATGAAATTCACTTTTGTTACCTTCTTGTCTTCTAGTAGTAGACTATTCAGGATATTGATTGACTCAAGAAACAAAGGATTTCTCATCACATGTTTCTCCTTGTCCTTCTCCATAGCAAGGACACTGATCTTGATTAGGTCTTCTTCTCCCCAAGAGTCCAAGCTTGTAGTGTCAAGAATCAAACTTAACAACAATGATGCTGATGGCATGGGAGTGATAGGTGTGTTGTCCATCACTTCTATTTTTATCTTTATAGGCATTTCAACAGATGGTTCATCTGTTGGTTCCTTTTCTTTTTCCTCTTCTTCTTTCTCCTTTTCTTTTTCTTTCTCCTCTTCTTCTTCTTGTCCTATTAGATCCTCAATCAGCACATCTTTTTGCTACTTTGGTGAATTATCACTGCATAGTATTTCTACCTCTTGTGTACTCACAAAGGCTTCCTAAATTTTTTCTAAGTCTTTGTCAATGGCCGCCATTGATATCTCCACATTATCAATCATTATTATGTCATCTTCTTGTGTTCCAGGCATGGGCGCAAACTTTATTTCATCTGTAGACACTGTCACTATGGGTATTGAATCCTGTAGACCTATTTCTGGTGCATTAGAAATTTAAGACTCCTTGGCTTTCTTAGAGGTCACTTGAGTTGTGGGCATAGTAGGTGGATACATGTGTCTATTTAAGAACACTTTCTCAAATGCTTTCTCGGTCTCTTTGGCAACCAACTCATAGTCTTTATCCATTATCTGTAGAGTTCTCAACTTTGTTATTAGATGTGGCTTCACCAAATCCAATAATAGTGTTTTCTCTTCTATTGAGCATATAGGGAGGATTTCATCTAATATCTTTTCCCTTATTCTGAGGTCTTCCTCAATAGCATGTCTCTTCAAAAATTCTAAGATGTTACATACACTATCCGGAATAACTATCTTAAGTTCCAAGATTGTCTTCTTGAACTTAGTCATATATTTTATTATCATACCATGGATCTCCGACTTATCAATCTCACTGTACTTATCATAGAACTTTCCTATCTGATCAATTCTTTCTTCATCAACTATCCTAGTTTTCAATACTTGAAGACTTGTTCTAAACCCTACCTCAGGAGGTGCTTGAGAGTTCTTTCTTAGACTTCTGGTTGTCCTAGAGGATGGATGGCTTGTGTCGATTTCCTTCTTCCTCTTTGGAATCTTTTATATTCAGGAGGTGCTTCAATGGACTCTAAGTCAATTGTATTTGTGGGCGCAGGATTCATATCATCTTTCTTCTTCTTCTTTTCTTTGGGATCATTAGTTTTCTCAATTTTTATTTTCTTCTCCTTAGGGTCATCTATTTTCTCTATTTTGGTTTCAACAGTGGATGCACTCTCAATTTGCATAGCTATCTTTCCCTCTCTTACCTTATCTATGTCATCTTGAGTCACACCATGAATCTTCAAAATCTCTGATGTGATTTTAGAGGCTTTCCTCTTGGTCTCTACACTATTTAGGACTGCATCTACCTTTCTGGTTTTCTCCTCATATGTTCCCCACCTAGGCTCATTTGGATCCTTGGGCACTATAAGAAGGACTTGTGCATATGCTTTCAAAACCTGTTCCTCCACCTCATAACCAAGTGGATGAATCCACTTAGTTCTAGGCTCAACAGCTCTCATACAAGTTATGTCTATTTCCACCATAAAACAAATACCATCCTTACACTTTTCAACTATGCTTTCAAGTATCCTATACCTCATCTACATCTTTATCTTGAATGTTTTTATTTCCAACTCCATAAAATATTTTAGAAAACTCTCAATTGATGCCTTAAGTGATATTTGTGGCATACTAGGTATATTTTTATCAAGGTATAAATCTGAGACTTTTCCAACTATATGAAAGTACATATAGATAATCAGTGATCCAAACTTGAATATTTTGATCTTGTCATGTTTGATTTCTCTTTTGTTGTCAATCAATTGTGCACAAGATTTCACACAAGTTGAATTATCCATTTCTCTCACCAATCTGATGGCTTCTAGAATAGTGGTTGCAGATACACTATTGACCCTATTTGCATGTTGAAATATGTACCCAAGTATCATAGACATCAATTTGATGTTTTTCTCCTCGATCAGCTCTATATTCATGTCACGCTTGTCACTGCATGACTTACAAGCTTTCTCAACCAATTTTCTCACATCCTTACCAACTAGAAGAATGGCACCTGAATTTTCTCACATCCTTACCAACTGGAACTTCACCTATCCAAAATAGGTCATCATGAATTCTACTCAATAGGATCTTAATCCATTCGGATTCATAGAATTCATAAGTTGTAGCATACTCAATGATTGGGTGATTCTCAAGGTGCATGAACTCATCCATGAATGTTTTATCAGAATTCATCATTGACTCAAGGTGTGACCTAATTCTGTGCAAACCAACCGGTTCCTTTTTGCAATACACATATGTGCATATGTCTTCTACATGCATAATGCCCATTGGGGTTCTAGAAAAGGCTCCTTCTAGGTCATCTAGGGTGGACTTAAAAGGATGCTTCTTAAACACATATATTTTCCTTTCAGAAACATCAAAAACAATTGGTGTAGCCATGACTTACTTGATTTATTGCTTCACAGAGGTTTCCAAGGGTTTATGAATCGTCGCGTCTGAACTAGGGCTTCCAAAAATCAATCTTCCTTCTTCGCTAACAAATTCAACTACAATGCTTCACAACTCAACTGTTAGTGCTCCTGTGATCTCTAAACTCTTAAAATTGATTAAAAATGAGTGATCAGTGAATCTTCGGTGACTATAAAGTAGATTTCCACCATTAATGCTTGTCGTGTAAACATAGAATACAACTGAGAATTTTGTTCTTTGTTTCTTCTAACAATCAGGCAGTGCACTCTTGCATATTGCTTCACATAGTCTCCAAATAGTTTTAGTCCAAGGCACATACTCTGAGGGTGAGTATACTAGCTGCGCAGGGGTCTAGAGCTAATCTAGCTCCCCCTATGACCATGATGGTCATTTTAACCATAAATAGGATGTGCATCCATTACAGATGCATCCTTAACTATTTCATCAATATTATCCTTCTTTTCTTCCTTCAAAATTAAGCTCGCGTCCTCTGTAGCTTGAAAAAACTTGACTTCTCCTACTTCATCCACTATTGATCCTTCTGACTTTTTAGGGCTTTCCTATCTTTGCGCTTTTGTTCTATAGAACCTAGAGATGTGTCCAGCCTTGTTACATGAGTGAAAAATGATTGGAGACTTGATATGACTTGGTGCATTCATGCGGGTTACCATACTGCACTGTTTGGCCATGTGACCAATATAATTCAATATATCTAACATGTAATGTTCTAAGAATTTCTTACATTCTGTTGTGGATGACTTCTCTGATTATGTTGATTTTGATTTGATCTACAATTCATAGCTCTATGACGAAACTTATTACATGAATAAAAGTAACCATTGAATGGTCTTCATCTTTACAATCTCTTGCTATGTGTCCATGCTTGTTACAAGCATAACAAGTCTTGTTTACTGGCTTGCGTTCATCCTTGGGTGGTTCAGCTTCAATTTCTATCTGATTTCCTATCTTCTTAGCTTCTTTAGATTCTTCAGATGCTTTCTTTCTTGCTCGCATGTCATTGATCCAATTTTGTGCTTCATTGAATCCAATACCGTTAGTGTCTCCTTTAACCTTCTATCCATACAAATGTGACTCTATTAGATCCTTGCTTGTATGCAATTTTTCAATATGATTCTTTGCTTCAGTCAATTAAGATTCCACTTGCTTCTTGATGTTTTCTAATTCCAAGATTTTCATGTTTTCTTGTCTTAGTTCTTCATCCAACTACTTGTTTTGTTTGACCTATTCTTCATAGGCTTCTTGATTATTAAGTAACTTTTCATCCAATTCTTCAATCTGACCTTTCAAAGATGTGTTTTCCTCATTTAGCTTTTTAACCATTTTTCCCAAATCACTTGTGGAACAATCTTTCAAATCTTTTCTTAGTTTTTTGATGACTGCATGAGAATCACTAACCTTTTCTTTCAGTTCTTCAATTTCTTTTTTGGATCTGTCAAGGTCTTCAAGAGCTGCTTCAAGATTTTTTTTCAGATGTTTCATTTCTCCCTTATCCATGATCTCCTTAAGTTGTTAAACTTATCTTCATAGGACCAAAGTTCTGATACCAATTGTTAGGAATGGGAACACTGAGAGAGCGGGGGGGGGGTGAATCAGTGTTCCATATATCTTAACTCTTGAAACTTAACTTAATTTCTTATGAACTGAAATAAATATCAATGCAAGTAAGATAATCAATCATAACACATAACACCAAATATGATTATGGGGAAACCCAAATAGGTAAAAACCCTGGTGGGAATTGACACCCACTAAGAACTGCACTAGTGTTTTATGATCCCTATTAGAAGATCTTGCAACTCTGTTAGGAGTTGTTCTTTAAAATACTTTTAGTACAGTGACCTGGTCAAGGGTCAAACCCTGTTAGGATTCTTTTACAATTAACCCTGTTAGGGGTGGGGACACACTATCCTAGATCTCACTACTCAAGTGGTGAAGGCTACAACCTTCTAGATCTCAGATACACACTATATCTGCAAGGTGAACTATTGTTGTGACACTTCTTATCTGATCAATTCCTTTTGTGTGATTATGCTTTAGCTTCTTGTAAAGCACTAAAACATTCTAATTGTTCTTCACATACCTTTTCTCTACTCTTATCTTCTTTATATTCCACATCCCATCCTTAATTACAAAGGTGAATGTCTTATTTATATGCACAAACAAAACTATTAACTAGGTCGGCCTTCAACCTATTACATACAATGCTTCCAAGTGAATTGGCTTAAGTGTGTTTACAAACAAAAATATTAACATGTCTATAACCTAAATACAATAGGCGCATAGCCTTTACAAAACAATATTATAATTGCTAATCAAAATACCAACAGTTAGCTCCATGCTTTGTTCTGCTCTGCCACTTACTGTATGTGCCACTTCAATTGGTTGTATATGCATCATACTGAATCATTTGATCATGCACTCTTAGACTTAACATGATTACATATCAACAAGATTATCTTCAAGGGTGCATGCCAATACTCGGTCATACATATGTGCGTTGATGCTCTGTTCACCTGGTGCTTTGCTGACTGTCTAGTCTTTTATAAATAACCAAATCTGATGTTCTAACTGATTGTGCTGACTCCATAACATCATATGACTTTTTTGTCATAATGAAAACACTAAATCATAGTCATATATATCAATATAGTTAACTTGCCAATATAAAGATGATGTAAAGTATTATAAAAAATGAAATAAACATGACAAATTATAGGCTTGTCGGTCCATGAGGCTTTGTGACTCCCCTTAAGGCAATTAATTATGTTATTGGAGTCACCATCAATCCAGACATTTCTACATTGGAGGTGACTTAGAATTTTTAAGGTTTGTAAGGCTCCCATGGCTTATGCAAAATGGTTGGTCTGAGTTCCCAAGGGAAGTGCCACCACAGTCAAACATCTGCCACTCTCATTTCTCACCACTCCCCCACACCCATCCAACCTAGGATTTCCAATATCCATCTCATAAAAATTAACTTTAATCCACCCCTTTGAGGGAAAAAGCCACACCAGTCCCTCTCTATTCTTTTTAACTTTTCCCACCGAAAGAGAGATATCCACTTTAAGTCTCTAATTTTTTGTAGTCCTCCAATCTCCCTTAGTTGGAATACAAGAAGGCTTATCCTTATTATAGTCTTACACCACATTAACATTTTCTTTAATAGCTCTAACAAATTTCTCAGCCACAACATCCAAGCTTAGATTTGAGTCCCTAAAGATCATGTTATTTATTTCCTTCTAGACCGACCATAAGATGTGAGGGGCCATAAAATAGAAAGGACATCATTAGAAGATAGGCGTTTCCACTGAGAAAAAAATTCTTTCACAGAGTTAGGAAAAACCTAGCAAAGGTTCCATAGCTAGAAAAATTTCTTCCATATCTCCTAGGTGAAGGAACACTGAAGCACCAAATGATCAAAAAACTTAGAATATAAATATAAATTTATTATTTATTTGTTTTAATAACTAATGTAAGCTATTTGAATAATTTGAATGTAGTTTTTAAAATATTTTTAAAAGAAATTAAAAAAATAGCAAATATACATATTATTGGAAGGAATCATGTAGTGCAATTAAATAAACAAACTATGCAGAAGTAGATTAGGCATGGAACAACATAATTGTCAGCGTAATAAATATAAGCTCTTTGTTAGTACTTTTTCTTGCACCCTCTGATTCTAAAAGAGAAAATGATAACTAGACATGGGATATTAATCTAATTGTCAGAGATCTACTTCTTACTACAAACTGGAGGACAAGAAAGGGCTAACGTTGACAAGGCCAACAACCTTCTACACTCTGAGCTCCACTCGCTCAGGCGGGTACACCTCATCTGCACACACATAACTCCTTATTGCAAACAATAGGCCTACAAGTATATCACTTTGTGGAATAGTTTTTAAACTTTTAGGTAACAAATACCCCAGTGCTCACCATATCTCATGCAAAATCCCACTTGCATACAATGAATCTGAAAACTATACAAACTTCCTAACTCCTCCTATCAACATGAAAGGGAAAATGTTATCATTTATGTATTGGGTGGGATGGACCTCTGAAATACCCCAAATCTCTCATAGACCAGTGCCTTATCTAATGGGCAATAGAGTCAAACAAATCACTGAAATAGAAATCTTATGAAATGAGAAAGAAACACAACCTTAATATGTGATTCCTTACATCAAACATACACCATTTATCAAATTCTACTTATGAATCTACCTGTGTATTCAGATATGCAATCTCCTATTCAAAAAATTTAACTCTCCCCTTGGAAGAGACCCGGAAATAGGAAACACATTGATCAATATGCATTGAAAGACAAATATGAAATACCCTTGATATCTCACTTCATACACACCTGAAAAAAAATCCTAAACTTAGGTATTTCCTTGAAATAACTCTATTGTGAACTCACAACAGAAAGATAAAACATCCTTGATGCTTTAACCAATAAATTTCAGGAACAAATGGAGACAATTTTGATAGCAGTATAATAGTGCTAAAGATTCATTCAAAAGCTAGACTATTACAAGACAAATTATCATCTGAGACCAGAAAGGAATTAGGAAAACACCCTATATGAAGAGAAGAGGGTCATATTTACAGCAGGATCCACTCATGGAACTAGTCCATAAAAGATCACAAAGAATTTAGACTACAAGATTTTTCTACGGACTGGAACTCTCCACCCTTACAACAATGGAGAAAAAGAAAAGATATAGGAAAAGAGAGCCAATTTCAACAAACTAGCGCCTATCAATTCTCAGCAAAATATTTTCCAATTCTCCCAAATTCATTTCTTTCTGCAACTGCCTCCATCTTTACAATCACTTCTCCCTCCAAATTTGCATCTTTTAGAATTAATCCCTTTTGACTACCTTTACCTCTACAAATATCTATCCAAAAAAATTTGATTCTGAAATCAAACCCTTATTGCTCTTTCACACCAAGTCAAAATTGAAAATTATCATTTCCACTGGATTCCTCATCTTCTGCCATTTCTAGAAACATATAATATGCCTATTTTCAGATAAAAATTAAGGCTCCGGGCATTATTTCCATGAGCATATCCAGTCATTGAAATTTTTTAATTTAATCCCAAAGTGCATACTTTATCATTCAACTTGATTTTAAATTTTACTTTTAAATCTGCCCTTTTTTTATTATTTCTACATTTTACTCATAGAAGGCACCAGATAATGACATTTGTTGCTAGATGATTGGTCACTAAGTTTAACCCAGGCTTTAACTCTTGGTTTGGAGATTGTGTGAATGCCTTCATTCTCCTGATCTCTGGATGAAATCCTTAACCCCAGTCAAATCAAGCGATTGGGCAACTAGGCTATTCTCTGAATCTCGAAATGAGCCACTAACCATGGGTTACATTTGGAAAACTAGCGAGTAAGCCTAATCTCTGAATCTCAAAATGGATTTACTTAACCGCCAAGAATTCATAGATTACACAACTAAGGGATTCTCCAAGTCACTGATGTTTGAGCTTAACAATCGGCCATCCAACGATTGGGCGACTGCTTGATCTCTGAATCACTGAATGTTTTTGACATAACTGCCACCATCTAGTGACTTGACGACTAACTATGTTCATTGAATCACACAACATTTTCCTTGATCGTTGGTTTATCTAGTGAACACACAACTAAGTGCCATGTGTCACATTTATGTCTTGCCATCTTGCCAGCTTCCTGCAAAATTATCCTATCTCTGGCCTGCCAACACAGTTCCTGAGGCACCTCCACACATGCGCACTTGTAGAGCCTCCTTCTCTTTACTTCATATCACTTAGTGTGCATTGTTTCATTTGTAGTGTGCATTGTTTCATTTATGCATTTTGAAATGCCCTCTCCCAGCCAATGTGGGACTAAATTTCTAAATGGTTTTCAATATCTTATTAAAAATTTGTCTATAGTGCCCAACTGGCATGCACTTCTAGTTGGACCCACAAGGGCATGAGGCAACCGCATAAGCCTCTTTCTTTCTTCACTTTACATCGAATCTAGGTGCTGGTCTATTTAAATAACCATATTAATCAAAATGGGGTGCATGTGGGATAAACCCAGATGCACACCCTCTACAAATCTTCTTCCTCCTTGACCTTGATAGTAGGCTTGCTTGATTCCAAAGCCTTGGAGACCAATGATTTATCAGGTTCAATTTTTATTGTGCCTATTGATCCTCGACACTGAATGCTTCTACGACCCTTGCCTTATATTTTGCTAGTGATGGTCTATCTTGTGACACTTTTTTCTTTCCTTCATCTTTGATGTTGTTTTCACCTATTTTTTAAGGAATTTCTTTATGGCCATTCTCATCACCTATGGATTTATGCTTAGCTTCACTCTTCTGCAAATATTCATCGTCAGCAAACTTTGCAACAGGGTCCATGTTTGTTGCTTGGGTATTTAATGGTGAATCATTACCCACAAAAGATGCAGTTGCATGAGCTCCATCCACCAAAAGGTGTTCTGCATTGTTCGAAGCAATTGACATTGATAATATGGAGGATTCATGTTGACAAATTTCATAAATAATATCATGATATTTTTTCTATAGATCACTCTCAGTAAGTCCCTTGACTCACATTTCTATTGTCAAATATGGCTTCAACTTCTCTGGACATCGTTTAACACAATGATAACCAGTGTATGCGCAGCTGGTGAAACTTCCCATTTATTTTTTCTCAAACTAGTCATTAAAATAGATAGTTATTTCTATGAAATATCTTCACTCTCATCAAGAACCAATACCATAATTGTCGGCATTGATGCTACTACATTTTATGAATGATTCTTGCTGACAGTTGCAAAGAAATGTTGAAACATTTCAAGAATGAGATCATCGCATTCAAGGTCTAGCATCACAACACATGACCTGACTTTTGCAATAATTTCTAAAATTGTGACCCTCCATGCAAATGAGGGACTTTTGATCTCATCTAGACCTTGAAAACTTCCAACAATAAGCTGAAATATCTCCCTCATTGTTTCATCATTGTATGGAGCTTCAAGTGTTGTTATTCTTGTAATTTCACTAATACAAGTGATAACCACAAGCCTCGCATCTTTGTCTTGATGTCTCAAAAACTCTAGCTTTACCAAAGAATTAACAGATGGAGGCACAACAAGTTGCATTGTCTCAAACGGTGACTATTCTACCATAGACAAGCAATTATCCACTTCCTCTAAAATGTTGAGGAGTTCATTCTTTGACTAAGGTGGATGCTCGAGTTTTTTCCTTGCTTGTCAAAGCCTCCTCTCGACATCTTTTTCACTTATTAATGCCATGGCACCCTTTATAGCCTAGGGTTTCACAGTAATTAACAGATAAACAAAAGTCCAAAGGTCTAGGGTTCGAGTCTAGCTACCAACAAATGTACCAATACACTACCCTCTTCATTGAATGCAAAGCCCACCAAAGTCAAATACAAATTATTTCACTCCTTGCAAAGTTACCAAATAACATCAGCTAACCTCCGGAAGTGGCCTCAAAAACTAACTAAGAGACCCCATAGGAAAGCATCGTCAGAAACATACCTTCACTCTCAACATGTAAGTACACTTGTCAAAGGAATATGCACCCATATTTTTGAGTCCAAAGATATCACCAATCAAACATGGCCATTTAGAACATTTGATCCTATCTGTACTATCAAACTGCACATTTCACCTTCAGAACTGGCTCTAAAAACTTCCCAACTAAGATCTTAATGAACCGACAACTTGGAGATCAATTTACTCCTACATAAGGTATAGAACTCCATCATTAGTTTTTTCACATGATCAAAAAGTGAATTATCCTCAGACACAAAAGTTGGCTCAATAGATATATTCAGAATTCAAACAACGAATTATGCAGAAATTGGGTTTAGAATGGGCTTAGGAAAGTGACCGGAAGGATTGGCAAAGACTTGAAAATCTTCGGGGAAATTCACTTCTAAGTCTATAGTACAGAACAACCTTCAATTATAATTGACAATGAACATATTGTAAATCACAAAGCCTCAAAGTAGGCCACTTAGAAATCTGGATAATGCACACTCGGTAAAACTTAACAATCTGCAAATGGAATGACACTGGAAAAGTGATCAAACGGGCTACATGGGGGTCTAAAAATGGGTATGAAAACTCTTTCTCATGCCTAAAACATGATGCAACAGCCAGCATGTCATGAAAATCAATTGGGCATTAAATGCACTCCTCTGAAGTGGGCTACTCAATGAAAATTTGGATAGACACTTTATGCAGATTTTCGGGAACACCTTCAAATAGCCACTTCAAAAACTTATCAGACTTGAAAACTAGGACCTCAAACCTATTACATATATCAAATGATAGGTGAAGAACACCCTATCCAAGTGACTCATCATGAAAATCAATAGGCCCCTTTATATGTGCACTTCAAACTAAGCTCTTATAATGTTTTTCAAAGCACTAATCTCATACTGAGAGAAAATTTTCAGAAATATGGACTCAAAAAATATTTGGATTTTTGAGCTCCAACACTCTCAAATTTGAGAAACAATACATATAATCACAAACAATGCATACTATTATAATCCTCAAGAAGATTGAAGCAAATAGTAATTTTTATATTAATATATTAAATATCTAAAAGATTGTTTTTAGAATCACTTGTATATATTGCACAATTTTTTTGGATCACATTGAATTGATATTTTTTACTTATATAATTGCATTTTCTTTCCCTTTTGGAAAAATTGATGATGTAAAATTCCATTATGATTCATAAGTTTATATTTGATAAGTGTTGCATCAAATTTGATTTGTGAAGTTATAATATTTAATGACTAGCCTCATCTTATTTGTTCTTGAGAGATAAATATTAATCTTATATTCAAATGTATGCCCTTAATAATGTGTAAAATGTATCATTTAGGACTCCAAAATTAACCTTGGGTCGTAGCTTGCTTGGATTATAACCATAATCCTAACATTAAATCATCAACCCTAATGCTAAACCTAAACCCTAACTCAAACACTACACCCTAACTATAACCATAATTTTAATCCAAAAAAGACCATAACCCAAACCCTAAACCTTAACTCAAACACCAAACCCTAACCCTAACCATAATTATAATCCTAAACAAGGCCATAACCCAACCTTAACCCTATTTATGGCATGAACCTAACTCTTATTGTAACCCTAACCCTAATCAAAATCCTTAAATCTAAAAATAATTCCTACCAAGACATAAGTCATTAACCTAACCATGATCCTAATCCTAAACCTTAAATCTCTATCCTAACTCTAAACCCTAATCCTAGCAATGATACTAACTATGATGTAAACCCTTATCCTATTCATAATCCTATTTCCAAACCCTAAACAACACAAATCTTAATCCTAAAGGTCAACCCTAACTTTAATAAAAAAAAGCCCAATCCTAACCATAATACTAACCATGATGTAAACCCTAACCCTTATAATATTCTTAATCCTAAATTCTAATTCTTAATCCCAATTTCAATCTTAAATTATATCCCTAATCAAAATCCTAACACTAATCATAATACTAATCATGTTGTAAACTTTTACCCCTACCATAATCCTAACCCTAACCCTTATCAAAACCCTAACTCTAACCCTAACCTTAACCCTCAAACATGTGGAAAATATATCTATAAGATTGCAAAATTAACCTTAGGTTGTAGCTTGTTGGGGTTGTAACCATAGTTCTAACATTAGACACAAAACCATAACACTAACTCTAATAAAAATCCTAACCCTAACCCTAACCCTTTAAGTAAAACCCTATCCCTAACCATAATTAAAACCATGATATATATCCTAAACCTAACCATAATTTGAATCCTAAATTATAAACCTTGATCCTAACCCCAAAGCTTAATCCTAATCCTAACCCTAATTAAAAGCCTAAATCAAACTATGCTATAAACCATAATGCGAACGATAATCCTAGCTATAATCTTGATCCTAACCCTGACCCTAACCCTAACCTTGATCAAAATCCTAACCTAAACCATAATACTAACCATGATATAAACCCTAACCCTAATGATAATGTTATTTTAAATCCTAAATCTTAACCCTAATAACCATAATACTAGCCATAATCTATATCCTAATAGTAGCCATAATCCTTATCCTAATATTATTCAGGGTTGCTAGATGTAACACTAAATACTAGCCATAATCCTAACCCTAATAATAAACCTAACCCTAAACCCTAACCTTAATCAAAATCCTAACTCTGACAATAATACTAATTGTGATATATACCCCTACCCTAACCACAATCCTAACTATATTCCTGAATCCTAACCCACACATTAAACCCTAACCCTAATAATAATCATTATTCTAGCTATAATACTAACAATTATAATCTTAGATGTAATCCTAATCATAATCCTAATATTAACTCTAACCCTAATCTTAATCCTAACCCTAACCCTAATGATAATCTTATCTTAAACCCTAATCCTCATTGTAACCCTAGATCCTAACTTTGATAATCCTAATCCTAACCCTAAACACTAACCTTGATCAAAACCCTAACTCCAAGTATAATACTATCCATGATGAAAATCCTTACCCTAACCATAAGTGTAACCCTAACCTAACCTTAAACCTTAATCCTAATCATAAACCTTAAACCCTTATCCTAACACTAAACCCTAATCCTTATCCTAACTTGAAACCCTAAGGCTAACCATAATCCTAACTATAATCCTAATCTTAAACCCTACTCCTAACCCTAAATCCTAACCCCATATATATATATATATATATATATATATATATATATATATATATATATATATATATATATATATATATATGTATATATATATATATATATGTATATATATATATATATATATATATATATGTATATATATATATATATATGTATATATATATATATATATATATATATGTATATATATATATATATATGTATATATATATATATATATGTATATATATATATATCTATATATATATATATATATGTATATATATATATATATGTATATATATATATCTATGTGTGTGTGTGTGATCTTAATCCTAATCAAAACCCTAACTCTATCCATAATACTAATCATCATGTAAATTCTAATGATAATACTAATCCTAAATCCTACTCCTAACCCTAACCCTAAATACTAACCCCATATATATGTGTATATATATGTATATATATACATATATATAAATACATATATATATATATATATATATATATATATATATATATATATATATATATATATATATATATATATACATATATATGTATATGTATGTATGTATATATGTATGTATGTACATGTATGTATGTATATGTGTATATATGTAAATATATATATGTATATAAATATACATATATACATATGTGTGTGTGTGTGTGTCTGTATAATGTTGAGAGATATCCTTCTCGAGGTGCATATTTGAATTTAAGATTAAAAATAGGTGTCTCAAGAAGGATATCTATTGGCATATTTTATATATATTATAAAACGTATATAAGCTAGTTGTATCATCTTTTGTATTAGGTTGATCATTTCAAGTTAAATTATACATTTTAGATTATGTATGTAATTTTATATAAACACATACATATTTTGTCTCATTTATGGATAGATATTGCTAATTGTGCTTCACATCCCTTAGCTTAGTGAGATGACTAATAGGTTTGTGGCTACACAAATTTTATTTCCTAAATTGTTTTTCATATCTTCTTAGTTATGATTAGAAATAAGCTATTATATTTTTCTATTAAAAAAATGAACAAAAATATAATTTTGCTTATGATGTAATTAGTAGACATGTATTTTCTCTTGAAAAACTTGTGTAATGAAGTTTATAGATTGGTGTTAGAGAGGAGAAACATTTGTATAACCAAAAAGTAAATCACAATTTATATTTCATTATATTTACAAATTCATGGCATTGCACTAATGTGCATGATGTGATTTATAAATCAATACTTTTAAGATAATGGTTTGCAGGTGGATGAGAGAGAGAGAGAGAGAGAGAGAGAGAGAGAGAGAGAGAGAGAGAGAGAGAGAGAGAGAGCATTCTATAAGTGTTTGGAGTGACAATTGATTTAACAAGAGGAACTCAAGATGATTGAGGCTATATGAATTTTAAAGAAATACAATAGAAGACATCCATAAGGATTTAGAATAATTTCCAATTATATTCATAAAATGGTCAAATTGACTATTTTAGTTATACATGGAAAACCTAATAAATGTCAATTAAGGTTAAATTATATGTGATAAGATAGGAATTAAACTTCTTGTTAATTGGTCTTCCTTGGTTGATCTAGTTGTTACAATGACTAAGAAGTTTACTTGCCTCAAGTCATATGATGATTGGATAAAGATCATTTTTATAGGGCATCAAAAGGTAACCATGGCCCATTTGGAGTTGGATTTGTGGCTCGAGATAACAAGGAAAATATTGTTGTGTTTGGAGCCAAAATTTTGGCATATGGTACAACACTAAATTTGAAGCCTGGCTAGCCTTCTCAACAGTCAAAATGGTGAGTAAATTAAAGATCCCAAAGCTAAATTTGGAGTTCTTGGTGATTCCTTAATTATCATAAGTGCAAGTAAAAGGGTGAAGTTTTAGCATGGAGATTAAATAAATATATAAAATATATCACACGAGATTAGAAGGCAAAGATCTGGTGGACTCCTTTCCAAATTGGGTGGTTACACTAAATAAGACGTAGGTTAATGAGGTCTATGATGATCTTAGAGGTATAAATGTTGATGAGTGGATGTATCTAAACACTGTCATTTCAAAGGACATTCATTGTGCATTAATGATGTTTTTCTTTGCACAAGGGGAACATGTAAGGTTGATAAAAAATATGGTCTTTGTCAACTTTAATTGTACTAGGATTTTATTGTACTAAACTAGCAAAGGAGATATTGAAGAGGGCGGTGGTTGTTAAAACATAGAGGTGAAATTTACCTTAATCACAAGCAAGAAAAAACTCTTATTCTTGGAAAATATCTCAAATGTGAGGTTGAAGAATGTCTTTAAATTTGAAGACCTAATTTTTTTACAAATGGTGAATATTATGTTGGGAAAAGAATACATGAAATCCAAGTACAAATATTAGAGGAACATTAACATTGCCTTCATCTTCCTTTCTTGGTGGCATGGGTTCTTTCATTGCAATGACAAAGCCTGGGGAAGTTTTTGTGGAAAATAATGGTGAGTGGCTCTATGTTGTGTAGGTTACTCCTCCCCTACAATCTTTCTTTTATGGAGTGTATCTAAAGACAAGGAGAAACATCAAGCAAAATCCCAAGTGCATTAGGATTTCATCAAAGACTACCTTCTAGACAAAGTGTGGGAGGAGAAAATGTTTGGCCCTGAAGCAATAAATAAAATAGAGAAGAGGATAAAACTTTTAAAGGATGACTACCAAGTGAAAAATCAACGGCAAGAGGAGAAGAAACCCTAAAATATTAATGTCAATTAATTTAGTTTAATACTAAGTATATAGACTGAATGGGAAAAATGTATCTCTTTAATGGGTGGGCTAGTAAATGTTGGATCTCTAGTTTTCTAAAAACATATATCATATATGTGGTATCAGACCATAAACTTTATTTTGAATTTTTATATGAACATTTTCTAACACGCCATAGTACTAAGAGGGGACAAGGGGAATCAATCTTAACTGAATCTTAAATCTTTTCTATTACAAAAACTTATCAATTATCTTTATCCAACTAACTATCAAATAAAGATATTGCAATGACAACACAAAAATATGAACGCTAAATTTTTACTTGGAATACCCAATTTGGGAAAAACCATGGTACAAATCACACTCACTATATGAATAACATATTATATAGATTTAGGCCATAGAATAAGAAGTTCAATGCTCTAAAAATCATTTCCAGGGTGTATCATCTTAAAATAGAAGTACTTCAATGTTAAGAACATTTAGCCCTTTGAGTAAGTGGTTTGGGGTCATGTCAAGCGCCTTGAATGGGTCCTCGACTTAGATCTGGCTTTTTCCCCTTATTCTACTCCTTTTTCCACTTTCTTTCTACATTTTTCTAGCATTTTGGACTGAGATCCTGAGATTTTTGACCTCAAGGTCAAGGATGACCTTTAGGGTCAATGACAACCTCTTCCTTGACACAAGGTCCAAATTTTAAAGTTCCACAATTTCTAGATGTTGGGTTTCGGAAAGAATTATTTTCCCGCTTTTAGGTCAGCTGTTTTGGTCTCTGAAATGGTAAAATCTTAAATTATATTTAATTTAGGTCCACTTGTAAAGGTAAAGGCTTAAATGGAAATTTAATTCCCCTATGTTGGCCCCTCTAGAAGTTTGTGCCCTAGATCACTATAAAAGGAAGCCTTCCTCTCTCATTTTCTCCATCAATTCACATCAAGTTTTCTCCATTTCTCAAGCAAGTGAAATCAAGAAAGCAAGAAGGAGAAGGAAAGAATTCAAGAATTCATTCATATACAAGCATTCAAGCATTCAAGATCCAATTCATCAAGGAGATCCATTGTTAGCCATTGAAGGATTCAATCTCTATGGAGCCCTCTTATTGAAGATTTCTCCATCCACATTCATCCAAGCCTCTTCCTATTCCAAGATCCATTCAAGATTGGTGTTGAAGATCTAAGAAAATTGATTTGAGACATCCTACATTCAACACTATATCCATTTGGAGCATCCATACTTGTGGATTCAAGGATTTGAATCCTCCACAAGGATTTTCAACATAAGCAAGGTGAATTGTTCTATTTATTTGTTTACCTCTACAATTCAATTTCAAGGTTAATTCCTAAATTGGGGTTTAACTAAGGAAAACCTCTCCCCCCCCCCCAAAAAAAAAAAAAAAAAAAAAAAAACCATTTTTTTTGCAAGTACAGGTGCGGGACAATGAATATTAGTGCAGATCTGGATACCCTTTTCGCCGAACTTTCAAGATCCGCGAATAGAATTTCCATCGAAGCAATGCAGATCAAGATCAACTTTTCAGGGTAAGATCTTACCCCGCCTTTGGGTCAATGACAACCCTCCTCAGAAAAGAAAAATATTTATGGGTTTTGTAGATCTTGCAGTTTCATTTTGAGATAGCGAAAATCAATAGTTTTTGAGATCGTCGTACAAGGTTTTTGACCGATTCTTTTTTGAGGTAAGTACCTTTTATTTCTTCATTTCAATATTAGTCTTCTATATTTACTTTCCATATCATTATAATTTCATGTATGTGTAAAATATTGGTTTTGGGGTCTCTTTTATGTGAAAACCATTGTCCTAGACCCCACCGCATATTTTTCATCTTACATTTTGGGCTTTGGAAAGTTTATTTCCCACTTCCGGGTTGGCTGTTTCAGATTTTGGAATGGTAAAATCTTAAATTATATTTAATTTAGGTCCATTTCTAGGGGTTTTCACTTAATGGGAATTTATTTCTTATATGTTAGCCTCTCTAGAAGTTTGTGCCCTAGATTTGTATAAAAGGAAGTCTTCCTCTCTCATTTTCACATCCATTATCAAGCATCTTTTGCACATCCACTATCTATCTCAATTACACATCCACTTTTTGTGATCAAGCAATCAAGAAGAAAGCAAGAAGGAGAAGGAAATCATTCAAGCATTCATTCAAGCCTTCAAACATTCATCTTCAATCATTCAAGCATTCAAGATCCAATTCATCAAGGAGATCCATTGTTAGTCATTGAAGGATTCAATCTCTATGGAGCCCTCTTGTTGAAGATTTCTTCATCCACATTCATCCAAGCCTCTTCCTATTCCAAGATCCATTCAAGATTGTTGTTGAAGATCTAAGACAATTGATTTGAGACATCCTACATTCAATTCTACATTCATTTGGGGCATCCATGCTTGTGGATTCAAGGATTTGAATCCTCCACAAGGGTTTCAGTACAAGCAAGGCGAATTGTTCCATTTACTTTTTTTATCTCTGCAATTTCAAGGTTAATTCCTAAATTGGGGTTTGGCTAAGGAAAACCCCTCCCCCCCACCCCCCCCCCCAAAAAAAAACCATTTTTCTTGTAGGTACAAGTGTGGGACAGTGAATGTCAATGCAGATCTGGATACCCTTTTCACTGAACTTTCAGGATCCACGAATAGAATTTATGTCAGAGCAGTGCAGGTCAAGGTCGACTTTTTGGGGTAAGATCTTACCCTGCCTTTGGTTCAAGGATGACCTTGCTCAAAAAAGAAAAAGATTTTTGGGTTTTGTAGATCTTGCAGTTTTGGCTGCAAATTATGATAATCAACAATTTATGAGACCATCTGACAAGGTTTTCAGCCAATTCTTTTTCAGAGGTAAGTACCTTTATTTCTTCATTTCAATATTAATCTTCTACATTTACTTTCTATATCATTAAAATTTCATGTAAGTGTAAAATATCAATTTTGGGGTCTCTTTTATGTGCAAACTATTATTCTATACCCCACCGCATATTTTTCATCTTATATTTTGGTCATCTTATATTTCTAGACCCCACTGCATAATTTTCATCTTTTGCAGATATTTTAGCGAAAGAAGATGACATTATAGATTCTTTGCCTCCATTTGGGATTCCTTCTAGTGATGAGGCATTAGCAGAGAATGATATGAATTCCCTTAATGCTCTCCCTCTTAGTGATGATCTTATGGAGAATCAAGATCCTACCTCATCTCCTCCTAGGATGTCTTATTTGCTTCCTTCTTGTGAATCTATTTGTAGTGTTGAGACAACTAACATGGTTTATCCAAAACCCTTGTTGACTGTCAAAGTTTGTCCTTGCATTACTATCAAAGGTAAACCTATAGAATCTTTAGAGTCTTTCAATGATCAAGATTCGATAGCTCACACCTATCATACAAGGAATAACCCTCAACCTAATCCGGTGGTTTCAACTTCTTTACCACCTTCTCAACCCATTCTTCCTCCTCCACCTTATCTTCCTAGCAAGGAGTATGATTTGATAAACCAATTGCAAAATACCCCTACCAAGATTTCTTTACGAGAGCTTCTTCAAACTTCACCTACCTACTATGAAGCCTTGCAAAAAGCTCTAGCAACTCTTCCCACTCCACCTCCTAATCAAGAGAACATTAATAACTTCTTACAATGCATGCATGCTACCCCATCTCCTACTAACATTGTATTTACTCAAAAGGATTTACCTTCTAAAGAAGTTTAGAATCAATATGATGCTCTTATGGTTGTTGTTACTATCAATAAAAGTATAATTTGTAGGACCTTGATTGATAATGGATCTGGGCTTAATGTTTGTAGCATGGACATGCTCAAAGTGATTAAAGTTGATCTTTCAACTATTCAACCTAACAATGTTCCTATATGTGGCTTTGATAACATTGCTAAGAACACTTTGGGAATCATTACCTTACCTATCAAAGTAGGTTCGGTCATCCTGAATACACCTATTCATGTTATGCTTTGACCTCTCAATTATAACCTTGTTTTGGGTATACCTTGGTTGCATGAGATGCATGTTGTTCCTTCCACCCTTCATCGTAAAGTCAAGTTTATTCATAACAACATGATGTATACACTTCATGTGGATGATGCACCTAATCCTTGTTTGAATATTCAAACCCACAATACTCCTATTCCTGATACTAATTTTTCTTCCTCTAATGCTCTTCCTGGTGATGATTGGGGAACCTTGGATTTTAATCCTACCTTTATTGGAGAGTATAAGGTTTCTAATCTTGATTTTATGAAGCAACAAAGAGAGTTTGAATGATTTTTTACTTCTAATACCCTTTGTAACAACTTTTTTTCTGCTTCTACTCACAATGAACCTATCAAACCTACTAATGATGACATAGTGACTACTGAAGTTCCATTGACTCCTGCTAATATGGCTTCTTGTTATGATCTTGGTTATCATCTCCTAGTTAAATAAAGATTCAATGGTCAAGGATGTGGTAAGTATAAACAAGGAATTCAAATGCCCTTACAGCATGGGGGGCATGAGCATTCTTATGGATTGTGATTTAATCCTCAACAACAAATCAATGTTAACATCTCAAATAACACTTCAAAACATGATGAACCTATGAAGGAATTTGACCAAGAATTTATTTTTCCTAAAATCCTTTGTGCTAAGATGATTACTAGACCTAAATGCAAAAAGAAATGTAGTCCACACTCGAAGACTCTTCCTTTTTGTTTGTATCATAAATTTCATGATCACTCTACTAATGAATGTCAAGCTTTACATTATAAGATTAGGCAACTCATTGATAGTAAGGTTATTTATATATCATGTGGCAATGAGTTGTATTTCAATATTGTTTTCTCTAAATAATATTTATGTTCCTATTATTGAGCTCCACATTATGTAAACAATGTTAGCCTAATCCTTGGGGGCTCTTTGTCTTGTATAGTGTTGTGAGTGATATAATAGGTTCCCTTCCATCTTTGTTCCTATGCTTGGGGGGAAAGGATGCCGTCTCCTTCCTTTTCTATCTTTTCGGGATCCACTTTTCCCTTGGTTAAGCAGTATCTATCTATTATGTGATATCCAATCATAGATGAAAATTTTGGTTTGCATTGAGGATCTATGTCCTTGATCATAACCTATTTCATTGTTTGACATTGGGTTTCCATGGTTGATAAATCTCTCACCTTGGAAGCTGAATAGTGTGCTATCCCTCACAAGGGTTAATTTTTTCATTCTTGCATGATATCTCTTTGCATTCATCCCTTCCATGGCCTGATAGGAGCTGTGACCTTCTTGACTTGGACTAGGTGTTGTTTATGGATATTGTCTTGATATTGAAGAAGGCTTTATCCTTGTTCTTTTCTTTCCTTAACATGTCAAAATAGTATGTTTTTTCCATCTTAAGGAGGGGGGCATATATATGGCCTCCCTTGTTCTATATTATGCATTTTTTTCTAACCTTTTGTTTTGTAGCATGCTAAATCCTCTGAAGGTAACACACATAAGTTGCTAAATCCTGAAGAGACATGCATTTCCAATTTCAAATATGCTAAATCATTGGAAGGTAATGTTACCCAATTTCCCCACCCATTCAATTTTGGTCAAGCTGAATATATCCCCTGGTCTCCATTCTAACCCTGCCAAGCACCTCAAAAAATTTCATGGGTTTATGTCCTGTCCTCTGGCCTCTGCAATTCATTTTTATTCCCTAACCTAGGTAAAAAATTCATAAAAGTAGCCATTATAGGCCAAGAACCCTATAAACCCTAGGCTTGTTCTAATTCATAGTTACCTTTTTCGGTCACTTAAAGTTCCCATTTCAGCATGTGCACATTTTATTTCCTTTGTTCACCAGTTCTCTTATTCTCCCGGCAGTTATCCTTTTCCTTCGGTGAACTGGCGAATGCATTGTTCTCGTAATTGCTTAACCCCTGGCGGTCATCCTTTCTTCTCCAATGATTCGGTGAATACATTGTTCACGTAATATCTTAATCTTTGGTGGTTACCACTTCACAATTAGTGACCCAACAAACAGTTTATTCTCCCTTTGGTCATGGAATTTCCAGATAAAGGCGCGGCTTTAATCTTTCCTAGGCCCGCTTGCCAGTTCTTCGCGACATGGCATGCTCTGACTAGTCTGAAATGGCAGATAACATGGTGCAATGGGGCCATGACTTCCTAAAAGGTTAAGCAAGAGACAAGATTGACGATCGTGCTTGCACCACAAGGAGAAGAAATGCAAGGTTTTTAAGATCGTGGTATAGCGACGGCCGTTGATCTTCCTTTCAATGTAGCGCTGTAGGCTGACAGTGGGTCTAGTGCCATGTAGTCTGAGTTGGTAGTTCCTCATTGGTCAATGGGTTCCTGATCTAGAGATTATTAGTTGGGTCATTCTCTTGTGGTGGGTTAAGGATCGGATGCATTGCACGGTTGTCGTTATACCATTGATGAAAGGTGTGTGGGATTTAAAGCTATGGTATAACAACAGCCGTAGATTCTCCTTTATCGCCAGAGCTCTGACAGTGGGTCCTGTGTCAAAGGTGATCGAACAGTAGCAGCAAATGGTGTATCGACATGTGGCAAGTTTCCAGGTGGGCCTAGGGTTGTAAAATATTGGTGGCTATGTATTTGATAGTATTTGGCAGCTCCGATAAGTTCCCTTTGGTCGCTCATTCACGAAATGAATTAGCAGTGCTCCAAACGATCTGGCGAATGTGCGAATGTGTGTATTCGCAGAGTCTCTAAATGAATTAGTGAAGTCCTAAATGTCTCGTGAACATGTGAATATCTCCAATCGCTAGTTCGCCAAATGCAGGCTGGGATTCTCACTGAGGTTAGATAAGGTATCTAGCGAATACGCGAATGAAGCCTTCTCGCATTCGCGGAGTATAACCAGGGGTTAAGGAAAAGGCTTAGTGAAATGCTTTGTTCATTGAATCACTTGACCAAACTAAGGTTAAACAAGGTGTCTCATGACTTGGTGAATTTCTTTTAGTCACGTGTTCGCCGAATGAACAAAAGGTTAAGTTTGCCAAGAACAAGTGGGGTCATGTGCCGATTCACCACTGAGGTGTCTTGTTTTGATTGGCTGAGGACTTTTCAAAGGGGTTTATGACTATTTCAAGATGATCTGAGTCGTTCATCTACCAGGGAAACTGTGATCGATGGTCATGTTTTAAAATTCAACCTGCTAGCCGTTAAATTTGAATTCAAATATTCCTGCAAGGTTTTTGCTAGGGTTTTGATCCAGCGGTCGATTGCGACAAGATGAGTAGCTTGGAATTGAATGCTTCAAGACAGTTGCAGTTGAGAGGATGAATAGATGATCTGATTGTTGCCGCTTGTTGTTTTTCTCAAGGTACCATATTGATAGCCTCACGTCGAAGAAGCATTAGGGTGGTACAAATCAAACCAAGATCAAATTCTAAGCATTCATGGCGAGTTCAAGTGCAGAAGGGTAGATGAATCAAGGTGGCTATGTCTGCAAGTGGACTCAGTAAAGGGATATACATGCAAAGATAGTATATGATCGGCCATGATGTTGCATAGATGCATTTATGATCAAATTTATTTGAGTTAGGGTTTGATTATTCTAATGCAAATCAATGTAACCCTAGTTAGGTTTTTGACTCCTGCCTACGTGCAAATAGGAGATGTATATATTATTTTTGGAGCTTTTAGAGTAGAGAGTTCACATTTTGTAAAGAAAAAGTCTCTTTCTTAGAAGGCTATCTGTGGCATTTTCTCTACCCTCTAGTTTTCTACATTTTGTAATCTCACATTGATTATTTAGATATTGCAGAGGTATTTTGTGACATCTTCTATGTCCCTATGCTTCCTTGTCTAAGTTCTCTCTTATTGAATTGAAGTATTTATATGTTTTCAGTGATATCTTAGGGTTCCTGATCCCTCTTGATTTTTTGTAACTCATGTGTATTGTTGTCGGTGATTTGATTTGAATGCTCTTATGGGTATACTTCAACCCCCTGACAATCTGTCTCATTCCTATACCCAGTTACAGATGTGAATGTATGTTTGCAGGTCATAGTCTGTGTCTTTTGTTCAAACCTCTCTATGAAATACTTATGCAAGCCTATTTAAAGAGTTGTGATCTCCTAGACCTAAGTTTATTCATTAAATCCATCCTCTATACTACAATTCATACCATATTTTCGGTGTATCACCTAGTAGGTAGTTTTCTTTCAAGTCATTTCCCTTTCATGCATTCCTTCTATCCCTTTCCCTCCAAAAGATTTTACTTTTCATGTCAAGAAGAAAATTAGGGTGATTATCCAAGAGGAACCAGCCTAGAACCTGGAGGTCTCATCTTAGTTAGCATAGGTCCCACACCTGGAGATGATTCCTATGTTATACTAGGTTATCAAGACCAAGAGAGCTTGAAACAAGGGTGCAAACTTAGTGTATAATAGGTAATGCACATAAGTTTCTAAATCTTGAAGAGACATGCATTTCCAATTTCAAATATTCTAAATCCTCTGAAGATAACGCACATAAGTTGCTAAATCCTGAAGAGAAACACATTTTACAAATGTATTCTATGGTGATATGAGGATATGGATCCATGGGTACTTCATAAAAGTCATCAGAAGACACACTACATACATGCACAAAGCCTCCAAAAGGTGCACAACTTTATGGGGTGACTATCAAGTGCTTTCTTGGTGGGCCATCCTATCCTTTTTGTGGTTTACAGTGAGATACACACATCTTACTGGGTGAGCTAGCCACTCCTCTCTCCCCTTTTCTCTCTTTTTTTCTAGTGATGTCTCTCTTATTGTAATCTTAGAGTTGATGAAGACTTGAGTCTCTAGGGGCTTGAGGATTCCTTTGTCCCTTTGATTTCAATAAGATTGTCTTTTTCTTTGTGATCTCCTTTACCAAGAGTTTGCATTGAGTCCATACTCTTGCTAAAGTGGGGGCTTAATTTATCGTCTTCAAATGGAAGCACTTCCATGTTAAGAATTTTTAGCCTTTTGAGTAAGTGGTTTTAGGTCATTTCAAGAACCTTGAATTGGTCCTTGACTTAGATATGGCATTTTCCCTTGATTCTATCCCCTTTTCCACTTTCTTTGTACATTTTTCTGGCATTCTAGACTGAGATCTTGAGATTTTTGACCTCAAGGTCAAGGGTGACCTTTAGGGTCAAGGATGACCTCATCCTTGACCTAGGTTAAAGTTGACCTCATCCTTGACCTAGGTCAAAATTGACCTCATCCTTGATCCAAGGTCCAAATTTCAAAGTTCCATTATTTCTGGATGTCGAGTTTCAAAAAGAATTATTTTCCCGCTTCTGGGTCGGCTATTTTGGTCTTTGAAAGGGTAAACTCTTAAATTATATTTAATTTAGGTCCACTTATAAAGGTAAAGGCTTAAATTTAAATTTAATTCCCCTATGTTGGCCCCTCTAGAATTTTGTGCCCAAGATCACTATAAAAGGAAGCCTTCCTCTCTCATTTTCTCCATCAATTCCCATCAAGTTTTCTCCATCTCTCAAGCAAGTGAAATCAAGAAAGAAAGAATGAGAAGGAAAGCATTATATAATTCATTCATCTTCAAGCATTCAAGCATGCAAGATCCAATTCATCAAGGAGATTCATTGTTAGCCATTGAAGGATTCAATCTCTATGTAGCCCTCTTGTTGAAGATTTCTCCATCCACATTCATCCAAGCCTCTTCCTATTCCAAGATCCATTCAAGATTGGTGTTGAAGATATAAGAAAAATGATTTGAGACATCCTACATTCAACTCTACATCCATTTGGAGCATCCATACTTATGGATTCAAGGATTCAAATCTTCCACAAGGATTTTCAACATAAGCAAGGTGAATTGTTCTATTTACTTTGTTTATCTCTGCAATTTCAATTCAATTTTCAGGTTAATTCCTAAATTGGGGTTTGACTAAGGAAAAACCCTCCCCCCAAACAAAAAAAAAACCATTTTTCTTGCAGGTACAAGTGCGGGATGGTGAATATAAATGTAGATCTAGATACCCTTTTCACCGAACTTTCAAGATCAACGAATAGAATTTCTATTAGAGCAATGCAAGTCAAGGTCAATTATTCGGGGTAAGATCTTACCCCACCTTTGGGTCAAGGACAACCTTCCTCATAAATGAAAAACATTTATGGGTTTTGTAGATCTCGTAGTTTCAATTCAAGATTGCAAAAATCAATAGTTTCTAAGATCGGCTAACATGGTTTTCAGCCAATTCTTTTTCAAGGTAAGTACCTTTTATTTCTTCATTTCAATATTAGTCTTCTATATTTCCTTTCCATATCATTATAATTTCATGTATGTGTAAAATATTGGTTTTGGGGTCTCTTTTATGTGCAAACCATTGTCCTAGACCCCACCGCATATTTTTCATCTTACACAAGATAGGGCTCACTGTGTGTGTGAAAATTGTACCTGTTCTGTAGACACAACACTTCAGTAAAACATTAGAGGTTAGCAAAAATTGAAATTGTGCAATGAATTGAAAGCTAAACTAACCAGGTGATTTACTGCCTTCTAATAGGTGCGAGTATGATATTCTCAGATTGTTATCGAGATCAGTGACCTTGACAACACCTAAACGAAGGATTTGAATGCAAAACTGATATGAAATGTATGCAATTAATCTTTTTCTTTTTTTTTTCTTTTAGATGCAATAAGATGAAAAACTTGATATGAAATCTATGATATGTAAAAACTGAATATGCTATGAATTGATCTAACAATGATATGATATGAAAACTAAATGAATGTAAAAACCAAATTGGTCTCACAATAGCCTTGATTCGCAATAAGCTTTGATTCTCCAGATAGCAATTCTTCAGCGTGATTATGCAAAATTATGAGATGATTTGGGATGAGCTGAAACCTTAATTTATAGAAATCCAGGGCTTTAGAGGTGCATGGATAAAAGCCATAAATCACTCAAATAACTCAGCTTGATTTTTGAGTTATTTTTAAATAAAAATAATTTAATTCACAAAAACATGCAAATCATGCAAAAATAGCTTTTTAACTCAAATTAGAAGTTTAGATCAACTTTAAAACTCAAAAATGATGTTGAGTTCAAAAAAGTCAATAACTTGCATTGATTTTCTGATTTGGAGTTTAATTGCTCTTTGATTGTGCACATGGATAATTATGAATTAATAAATAAATAAAGTGATTTATCTTCAACTTAACTGATTTTGAAAAATAAAATAATTGATTTATGGATTAATCAATCATTTAATCAAACTTTCATTCAAAAACAATATTATTAAAAATTGACAACTTGCTTTAATTAATTAAATAAGAATTTAATCAATTATTCATAGGATTTTGTATTTATTGTCAAAATTAAATAATACAATTTAGGAATAAATAGAATTAAATTCAATTAAATAATTAAGTGGCTAAATTAAATCTAATTAATTAAATATTTAGAATATTCAATTAATCAAACTTTAGGATAAATATGATTTATCGCCAAATAATTATAAAATTAAAGATAATTATGATGATTAGGAATATTACTAGGAATATTTCCCGATGCAGAATTTAAGATAATCAATTAGGATTCGATGATGTGCATATGTGCCTTTGGTTAGGACTTTGATGTCGATTTCATTCAATGTGTCGATATAGGAGGTTAATGAACCTATAGCCCATTTTTGGGGTATTATATTTTGCCCCTCTTTGAATTGTTGTGCGAAGCGCAGTGGTTCAAAGATAGTCTGTGTATGATAGAGATATGAAACTATTTGAAATTGATAATTGATATGGATATGAAGCAGAAACTGATTGAAATTGATATGAAGATAATAGGTCCTGAATGACCAAAGATAATGTTAACTATAATAGCGATGAACCAATGATTGTGAAAAAGTGTCAAAACACCTGATTCCAAACCTTATGATTGCGAAGAAGTGAGTGACTGATTTTAGACTCGATTGTCCTTAGAAGAATCATGTAGGTATCACATCTGAACCCTCAATTACCGAAGAATTAAGGAAATACAACAATTGAACTGATAGTTGCAAAAACTGATACAATTTACAATATTGAGAGAATACCAGATTGATATGGATCTCGATGAATCTGATATGCCCCGAGCGATGATTGATTTGCCCCAAGCGATGAGGACTTTTGATGAATCAGTAACTAGATGTGGCTATTGTCTTGATTACTGAGGAAAGATATGATTTCAGCTTTAGATATGATTACAGACTTTGAATGATATGCAATACCATGTCCCCTTTGGGATTAAAATTGAAATCTGACAAGAAAAGTCAATGTTGATAGTTTAGAAGCATGTTAATTGATTTGAGAAGTGGTTAAACACGTCCGGGAATGCATTCTGCATCATTTAGAGGTCCAGACAACCAAGTTTGAATAGGTTTGACCATGAGTTGACCATGGTTGAAATTTTGATAGTTTGATGGAAGATAATCAGTTAAGTTGAAAAATGGATTTCTACTATGATTGAAGGTTGATTATGCAAGTAGTTAATAATATAAACAATCTTAGATTTTGATTTTGATTCCAAAAAAGGATTCTACTTGCTATTTCGTTGGATGGACCTTCGTGTAAGATTCAGCTCTTGTTAGATGTGAAGAATTGATATGAAGAATTGTTTAAGCTTTGAAGTGTTTCCAAACATTTGTGAGATCATGCAGACATGCAAAATGCAAAGAAACATGCAAAATGAAATGCAACCTAAGACCTAGGACCTAGTCACTGATCATGTGTCGATTTGTTATCATCATTGAACTTTTAGGTAACCAGATAAATCAATACAATGCCCACTAGCTATGAAACCATAGACATATGAATATCAATTTGTATGCGCAAGAATCAATACAACACCCACTGGCTAGGAAACCATGGACATATGAATATTGATTTTGTTTTCAGAATGTCGGATTAGATATAAGCCCCAAGGCACAAATGCCAGGATGACCTGAATATCATGTCCATTTTGATATAGAAATTTGTATAAGCATCAAAACATAAATGTTGTGATGACCAGAATACACCTTGTGGTACAAAAACATCAAACAGTCAAGAGATCATTCTAAATCCAATGTGAATTACCTGTAGTGACCCTTTTATCGTTCACATCCTTTAGGCAAGATCGCGTTTCACAATAGGAGAAAGAACTCACTCAAAAAGACAATAGTTAGATCAAAACTTCCTTGAATTTTCTGGGTATCAATGGTTGAGGTACGCATGGCCATCCAATTCGAGATAGAGGCTCTTACAGTCGGACACCATTTCAATCCAGAATTTCCAAAGTTGTTAGATTTTCACATACAAGCAAAAGACAAAGAAAAGATTATGGCCCCAGTCATCACTCTCTAAATCCTATAAAGGACATCATTGAAGAGCTCGAAGGGACACAATATGCAAAAATCTCAATGCGAATCAATAAGCATACAAGGAGATAAAAGCATATAAAAAGCACAGATTGTTTTCAGTTGAGTTTTGATGTTTGATTGCGTTGTTGATGCAAAATCCTTTCTAGAGACAAGACTGACTGACTAACTCACATGAAGCTTCAAAGGACTCTGACTAGATATGATACGTCTAAGATATATTTGGAGGCCATAGGACATTGATTGCCCCCAAGTGTTAAGCATTGATAGGATACATACGCTGGAGCTGATTGGTGTACAAACTGACTTATTGAAAACTGGAAATGCAGAAACAAACCGGGAGATATATACAAACTAAAGCAAGATTGAAAGCTAGGAAAGACCAAGATTACACTAATAGATGGAGCATTTTGAACAAGTGGCACCCGTTTGCTGGGTTTTCACCATCTTGGTAGAGATTTTATTTTTGCTACCAAGGCGCTTGTTTCCAAGTTTTCACCAAGGCACTTTTTATTTTTCTCATTTTTTTGTATTTTTCATTTTTTCAATTTTTTTGATATTTTTGATATATTTTGATTTTTTTTGTGAATCATCAAGGCACCTATTGCTAGGTTTTCACCAAGATGTTCATTTTTTAAGGACTTTTTCCAATTTTTAAGATTTTTTTTAGGACATTTTACCATAGACTGAATGCCTTAGTCATAGAATTTCTTCAGATGGAGAATGTTGATTAGTTCTCGGAGCTGTTCTCCTTTAGTCATTGAGATTTGATAGGTACCAAAGCCAAAAGTAGCAATGATAACAAAGGGACCCAACCAGTTGGGTTCAAACTTCCCCTTGCATTCTCGATGTGATTGATTTTTAGGATTCTCTCTCAAGACTAGATCACCAACTTGAAATTCTCTATGTCTGACTTTCTTGTTGTAGCCTCTAGACATTCTCTTCTGATATACTCTGAGATGATCATACGCTACTTGTCTGCGCTCATCTAGTATTTCAAGTTCTTGCAACCTAGACACTCTGTAGTCATCATCAGTTACTAGACCATGCATTCTGATTCTTAGTGATGGGATTTCAACCTCAATAGGTAGTACCGCTTCAGACCCATAAAATAAAGTGAAAGGTGTAGCCCTAGTAGGTGTTTTGATACTTGTTCTGTAGGCCCAGAGAGCTGGATTGATCATGAGATGCCAGTCTCTTCCTATTTTATTAACTGTATGATGCAGGATTTTCAATAGATTTTTATTAAAGGCCTCAGCTTGGCCATTCCCTTGAGGATAGTAGATAGAAGACCAATGTTGTGTGATCTTGAATTTGGCATATAGATTGTCTAGGTCTTTGTTCTTGAATTGTCCACCATTATCTATGATTATGGAATGAGGTATCCCATATCTGCATATGATATAGTTTAATATGAACATAGATATTTTCTTTCTAGTTGCTTGTGTCAAAGGGACTGCTTCTACCCATTTTGTAAAATAATTTGTAGCTATGATTATATGGGTATGTCCATTAGAAGAATGAGGATGAATCATCTTGATAAGATCAAATGCCCATTGATGGAAAGGCCATTGTGTAGTAAAGGGAATTAGATCTCGCCCTGCAGCATGAATTAAGTTGCCATGCACTTGGCATTTTTGACAATTCTTAGCAAATTTGATAGTCTCTTTCTCCATCTCAGGCCAATAGTACCCCGCCCAAATAATTTTTTGAGCTAGTGTTAAACCATTCGAGTGTGACCCACAAATACCATCATCGACTTCCTCTAATGCACGTTGAGACTCTTCCTATTCTAAACATCTAAGTAGCGTACCATCTAGACCTCGTTTATACAGATCATGACCAATGATGACATATCAGGAGGCATTATGGATAAGGTATCTCTTTTCATGGTGGTTGAAAGTATCGGGGATGATTTGATCTTGGAGATAGGAAAATAGGTTTTTGTATCTAGATGAATCATGACCTACAACGGTGCAAATCATGTGGGTTTCAGGGGAGTCATATGCAGGATAAGATAGTGCTTCCACCAGGAACTTGTAGCGTAGCTCATGTTTAGGCTACTGTAATAAAGTAGATAGTGTTGCTATTGCATCGGCAGCCTTGTTCTCCATTCTAGGAATTTGCTCAAATGTGATAGATATGAAATACTTCTTTAAATCATCTACCATTCTCTTGTAAGGAATGAGATTTTTATCTTTAGTTTGGTACACATCATTGACTCGATGAATAACAAGTTGAGAGTCTCCATGAATGTGTAGCTCTGTCACTCTCCACTCAATTGCTAGTTTCATACCATTCAAAAGGGCTTCATATTCTGCAATATTTTTTGTGCAAGGAAACTTTAATCTGAATCCTTTTGGGATTGAGTATCCTTGAGGAGTTATGAACAATATGCCTACTCCTGATCCATTCTATGTATAGGAGCCATCGAAGAATAACTGCCATTCTCTTGAAGAAAGATGCATGATAGAGGAATCTAGAAATTCCATTTGTAGTGGTGTGTCATCAAACAATGGTGCTTCTGCTAATTGATCAGCAATGACTTGTCCTTTGATAGCTTTTTTTTCCACATATTCAATGTCAAATTCACTTAAGAGCATGACCCATTTAGCTAATCTACCTGTGAGGGCAGCTTTGCTTAGAAGGTACTTGAGTGGATCAATCTTAGCTACCAAATGTGTGGTATGAGCTAACATGTAATGTCTCAGTTTTTGTGATGCAAAGATCACAACTAGACAAGCTTTCTCAATCATTGAATAGTTCTTTTCATATGCAACCAATGTCCTACTGATATAGTATATAGCTCTTTCCTTTTTGTTCTCATCATGCTGTGCTAGCAATGCCCCTAGTGATGTATCTGTTGCAGAGACATATAAGATCAATGGCTTCCCATGAATAGGAGGCATCAAGATAGGAGGATTTGATAGATATTTCTTGATATGGTCAAAGTTCTTTTCACATTCTTCATTCCATGCAAAGGTCACACCTTTATGTAATGTTTTTGTAAAAGGTTGTGATATATCAGCAAGCTGTAATATAAATCTTCGGATAGATTGAACTCTTCCTTGCAAGGTCCTCATTTGACTAATATTCTTTGGAGGTTGCATCTCTATTATAGCCTTGACTTTAGCTAGATCAAATTCAATTCCCTTCTTTGAAACTATGTATCCTAAGAGCTTTCCAGAAGTGACACCAAAAGCACACTTCTTAGGATTTAGTCGGAGACTAAACTTTTCCATTCTGTCTAGGATCATGCTCAAGTCCTTTAGATGTTCAATTCTGATCATGTATTTTGCTAATGTGTCATCAACATAATCTTCCATGGTTTGATGCATCATGTCATGGAAAATAGATGTCATTGCTCTTTGATATGTAGCACCAACATTTTTAAGCCCAAATGGTATGACATTCCAACAAAAGGTGCCCCATGCACATGTGAAAGCAGTTTTCTCTTAACCCTCTGGAGCAATTTTTATTTGGTTATATCTAGAGAAACCATCCATTAAGGACTACATCTTGAAACCCTCAGTCATTTCCACTATCATATCAATGTTGGGTAGTGGAAAATCATCCTTAGGGCATGCTCTATTCACATCTCTAAAGTTTGTGCACACTCTGATTGAACCATCTGGTTTAGAAATAGGTACAATATTGGAGATCCACTCTACATAGTCAATAACTCAGATGAATTTGGCTTTCAGGAGCTTCTCTAATTCAGCTTTTACCAAGAGTGCAACATGAGGATGTATCTTTCTCAATTTTTGCTTGACAGGTTTTATATTAGGAGCTATAGATAAATGGTGCATGATAAGATTAGGATCCAATCCTGGCATATCTGAATATTTCCATGCAAATTTGATCTTCTTCTTTGTTAGGAATGTTGTAAATTTTTGTTTCTCTTCTTCTGATAATGATTGTGCGACATGTACCAATTGTGGTTCCTCTATTGTACCCAAATTGATAGATTGAGTGGGCTCAATTAGAACTGGAGATCTGTCCTATAAATGACTCGGAAGGACATCAAATATCTCATCCTTAGGAACCTTAGAGAGGTTTTCACCTTCAGATATGTCTTTTATTTTTACTTTTGTAGGTTCTGAGGCTGCCACAAAGTGGTTTTCACCCTCAGAACTCTTTTTCTTTTTATTCTTATTTTTTTGACTAAGATATTTGATGTCCAACTCGGTTATGCTAATGCTCAGTTCACTGATGGAAGTACTCATAGGCTCAACTGCATTTAAGTAGCAAGCAAGGGAATAGTCATTCGGGAAGGTATAAATACCATGGCTCAGATTTGTGGAGGTTTGATCGATAAGTTCTGGATATTGGATAGTCAAAGTGGGGAAAGATTGGGAGATAGTGTTTACGGATATGGATATGTCATCATTGGTCCTAACCTGACACTCGAGTTCAAAGGTGATATTAAAACTTAAGACATTCAATTCATGAATAGGCTCAATGTCATCGTGGGAGTCTAATTCAGCCATAGGTGGATCAGACTCGATAGGTTAATCATTTCGCTCTAGACTTACGTTGGGTTTAGGTGCATATTGGTGAATAACATCAACATGTTTCTCTGTAATAAGCTCATCTTCATCTGGTTCTAGAATGTCTCCCCATTCATAGTCATTTGATTTAACTTCTGATTCAGGATCTCTAGGAAATCTTAGAACATGAGTAAAGTCAGGGTGAATACCCCAAGAGGGGTTACCCTCAGTTTCTGATTTGAATTCATACTCATGGGAATCAATTTCAAAATAACTACCACCTTCTTCCTCTTGATTATTTTCAAGATTAGCTGGTTCTTGTGTTGCAACTATCTCTTGATTGATAGTAGGTTCTTGTGTTTCTACTACATTAATTCTTTTGATTGGATCATCTTTATCATCAAGAAGGTCTTTGATCTCTTTAGGCAAGTTTTCATAGGGGATGAGTTCTGAGCTGTCTGAATCACTATCTGATGGTTCTATTTCTTCTTTCTTAAGAAGAGGTTCCCCTAGTGCGATCTGCTCTATGACATGAGAGCAATTACCTTTGAGGTGATAGGGTTTCTTCTTAAAGCCTAAGCCAACTTTGTCTTTATTTTCTCTACCAATATGTGGGAGAGGTGCCATGAGACCTTTCCCTCTGACTCCTAGAGGTCCTTGACCTGGATATCCCATCTTAGCTATCAATTTATCTCATGGACCATATGACTTAGAAGGGAGTTTGGATACTATAGAGTCACTAGTTTGAACAACTTGAGATTCAAGTTCGTCTTTGTATAGCCATGATAACACAACTTCATCCTCTTCAAACTCTTGCTTGGATACTTGTTCTACCACAAAATTCTTTTTATATGCTTCAAGAGGTTCCTTAGGTTCGAGCTTGGACTGTTTCAAAGATTGTCCATAAGACATAGGTGAGATAGTGAGAGATGTCAAAGATAAGACTGGCTTCATAGTATATTCTCCCATACTATTTTCTTTGATATTAACCTCTTTTGCAAGAGCTTCCATTTTAGATGTGGATGCTTCTTTAATTGATTCAATGGAAGATTCTTTGTTATTAGGCACAAGCTTATCGGCACTTTCCTTCAATGTATTGCAAGTTGTATTCAGATCTGCGGGGATAGTAACCTCTACTCCTTCATAAGGAAACTTCAAACATTGATGGTATGTAGAAGGAATAGCTTGCATTTCATGTATCCATGGTCTCCCTAGGAGGATGTTGTAGGCCAAAGGTAGATCAAGCACTTGACAGATGGTATCTTTGATAACTGGACCCACTCGGATGGGTAAGACAATGGTGCCTTTAGAAGATCTTTATTGTTCATCATAGGCTTTGATAGTTATTTTCTTTCTAGGATCAATAGCCAATTCTGAAAATCTCAATTGTGTGATCAAGTTGTAAGAACAAATGTTTAGGCTAGCGCCCCCATCTATCAACACATGTTTGACCCTACGGTTCTGGATCAAGACTTCTATATGCAAAGGCTGATTGTGTGGGTGACTCAAGGAGTTGTCATCTTCCTCTGAAAAGGAGATATATTGCAGAGATGTAAGATGTCCAACCATAGTCTGGAACCTATCTAAATCAAGGTCATCAAGAACATTGGAACCAAGCAAAGTTTTGTCTAGTATGGCTCTGTGAGCTGGAGAAATTTGAAGAAACTCAAACATGGAGATTTTGGCATTAGTGTGCTGGAGTTGTTGAACAATGCTATAAGATGTAGGTCTTGTATCCTTTGGATTGGAAGATGTGGAAGCAACCTTCTGTTTAGAAGTAGATGAAAGATTGAAGGGCACCTTACAGACATTTGATGAATCTGGGATTTGTCCTTTCAGATGTGCTTGGGCTTGTGATCAAGTAACTGCATTGGTGGATTGACTTTGTCTATCTCTTCTTACAATTGTGATGACATTGCAATGCTCTGAGAGACAGGGTTCAACCATATTGATGACAGCATTATTTCAGGGTAGGCATAGTTGACTTTTGCCCCCATATTAGGCTGAGAAGTTGAAACTCCTTGACCATGTTGTAGAAATGTTTCTATAAATGTCGTATGATCATTATTTCTCTTAGGATTGTCAACTATGATGTCCCCATTATCGATCAGATCTTGAATGGTGTGTTTCAACCGGAAGCAGTTATTCATTTTGTGACCTTTACCTCGATGGAAATCACAAAATTCATTTTCTCTCCACCATTTTGGCTTAGGCTCAGAATCAAGTGGTCAGATTGGTGGCAAATAGATGATGTTATCAGCCAGCAGAGTTCTCATAGCGGATTCCAAAGATTCTCCAAGAAGAGTGAACTTTCATTTATTATCCCATCTTTTGTATTCTAGCTTCTTTTGAGATGGTTCAAAAGACTTTTGTTCTGAAGCTTTAATGGTTGGGTGCCAAGAGTGAGATTGTAGGCCAGTGCCTTTGATGGGGCATGGATAGTGTCAACAATGCCATCTGTGATGATGCCTTTGTTCTTGTTCCATTTTTTGTTCTTGTCTTTAGAACTAGATCCTGATTCGTACTTGTCTTTTTGAAGTGTGACTTCTCCTTTTTTCACAAGCACTTTTTCAATTTTGATAGCATTATCCACCATCTTATCAAAAGATGTATGATCTTGCATTTGTAGAGGATAATTGATTTATGGAACAAGGTTATTGATGAAGATTTCCAATTTTTCTATTTCTAGAATAGGTCTGGCATATAGAGAGAACTTCTTCCTCCATCTCTTGAGAAATGTTAGGAATGGTTCCCCTGGATATTGCTTGAGATTATAGATATCAATCATGGTGACTGGATGTTGAATATTGTAGGAGTATTGCTGATAAAACAATTTGATCAACTCCTCAAAAGTTTTGATAGTAGAAGGTAGTCTAGAGAACCAGTGGATGGCTGCTCCCCCTAGAGATCGAGGGAAGAGATGCATCAGATAGGTTGGTTCATGCATGAACTCCATTGATTGTGTACAGAATTCTCTAACATGATCTTGAGGATCTAAGTGTCCATCATACTTATCATACTTTGGTATCTCCACTCTTTTTGGAAATGGCAGCATATACAAGTCTTTGTCAAAAGGAAAAGGGCATAGAGCTTCCATGGAGAACTCTTTGGGTTCCTTTTCTTTCTTAAGATTGTTAAGTTCAACTTGCATAGCATGCCTCTATTTCATCATAGCTGTGAGTGGAGTTTCTTCCTCGTGTGTAATGATATCTTCAACATTAAAGTTGGGAGGAAGTTTAGCTCCTTGATGAGTCAATTGTAAAAAGTATGCTTCTCTATCTTCTTTCAAGAAATGCTTCATCATTCGTTTGAAGTTATCGTCGTTTTGATATTGAGCAATTTCTTTAGGTGTGGGTTCCTGATCTGCACCATGTTGAGATTGAGTTCTCTGAGAGCCAAAGTTTGTCCCTACTTGAGACATGGTAGGAGTTTGTGGACTCCCTAGAATAGATTGATGCGGGGTTTTTTGGGTACCTCCGTGAGTTGATGGAGGAGGAATGTAACTAGTTTTTAATCGATAGTTGCTAAGATCGTCATCCTCATAAAGACTAGAATTGATGAGTTGCTCAAGATTTGGACCCTTGGTAGGGGTTATAGGTAAGGTCTGGGATGCTTCTCCAGATTTCTTGTGTGAGGAAGCTCTAGTTTCCACCATCAACTTTGAGTGAAACAAAGAATAAGATCCAGATGACTGAAGAATGAATTGAATCAAGATGATCAGATGACACAACCTTGTCAAGGTTTGATTGATTGAAGTATAGATATGACTTAGATGAGGGATAATATGCCCTAGATGTATGGGTAGATTCCCAAAAGATAGCGGACAAGATATCACAACACTTAGTTATTTTGATGATTGATTGAAGATTGATAGTTATGACAAGGTTTTGACACAATATGAAAAGGACTCAAATCGATTAAATAGAAGACTGGATCAGATTCAAAAGGCCACTTTGGGATAATGATTGGATTCTCAATAGCTACTACTCTAATCCTAACACAGTGATTTGATCGATAGATTCTAGAAATAGGCTGAAAAAGCTAAATATCTGGCAATTCTGACAACTTTCAAAAATTTCCCAAACGACACTCTGCAGACTCATACGACAGTGGGTATGCCATGAAATGATAGTTGCAAAACTTGTACGATAGTTGAAAAACTCGTACGATAGAGGATATGCTATGAAATGACAGTTGAAAAGCTTGTACGATAGTTGTTAGCAGGATTTGACTTTTGGAATTTGACTGGTAGAAAGACTTGTACAACACTGGGTCCCCTATCATACGAAAAATGGGCAGTAATGAAACAACACTTGACAAAAACTCGTATGACTTTCTGACCTCCTAAGATGACTTTTGACTCCAGAAAAGAATTTTACTTCAGATTTTGCAAATTTTGAGTTTTCAGATTCAGATTGTTTGCAAATTTCAATGTCCAGATTTGAGAATTGTAACAAATTTGTTCATTTTCAATAACTAGATAGATAAACAAGCATGCAAAATAGCAAGCAAGTGATTTCAAGCATGTCTGAAAACAATGAACAAGGGCAAAAGCAACCTTGTGCATGAACAATCAAGTGACTTATTCGTTCTAATCCTCAGAAGTGCTAATTGTGTATGTTCCAAAAATGTTTTGCAATAATGCACACATACCCTAGAAAATGAAAATTTGGCCTCGCTAGGTTTTTTAGTAATGGTTTGACTCTGCAACTTTTATGATCCAAAGGGGTGAACTCCAATCCCAGCGCACCAGGGTTTTGACACAGTCTGAGAACTTAATCTTCAGGAGCTACTAGGGAGATCTGACAACCCAACAATGAACCACACTTGTGAAGATTTCTTCCACAAGGATATTTATATAGCGGCTATCACTACCACGGCAAAAATAGTTATTACCGCTCGAGGTTCCGTCAACATAGTTTTCCCTGTGAAGGGAGTGTCCTCTACGGTTAACCCTCTCTAAAGGTGACTCACAATAGTATACCACAAGGGGACTTGGCTCCAGATCCAAGGGTTTGATGCCTTTTCACTTTTAACCCAGACAAAGTAGGCAGATAAATTCGACATGCTAAGACAAATATTATCTCACCAAGGTCTATGATATCAACCCCACGTGATCTATCAACCTCTCTAGAGAGAGAATGTATCAATCAATAAGGGGAGACGCACGGACCCAGTAGAACGTGAGATGCACTTAGTATCCTCCCTACCTACAAGGATTCCATTGTCAAGAAGGATTTCACTAGGAATCCAATCTCTCAAGAACCACAAATAGTGTTCATAGGGCCTAATTACTATGTTTTCACAGATATATTTTCGAAAGCAAATCTACCGAAAGTACTCAAAAGCAGAAAGAGGAACAGTTTACCCTTAAAGTGAATATGAGGTGAGTCCACAAGGTGGAACAATTAACCCCTCACACAAGCTAAAAATGATTCCACAACTTAGAAAATAAGTGAGTTCTAAAAAGCACAAAAGGGTTCCCTGATGGAATAATTAACACTTCTCTCATGTAGACCCCTCCACTTTATGGCGCTGAGATTGCAACCATGGGGCGGAATGAGGAGGCGGAGGATTTAGCGAGTCCAATAATCCAAGATAGAAATCTATATCAATCACAAGTATCTAAGACTACTTATCAATACTTACGGTGTTACAATTTAGTATTCAATTATGCAAATTTGAAGAAAAGAATGCAAAGAAAACACTCAAGCCAAACACATGAGAGATTCATTTTAGGATCCAAATTGAAATGTTATCAGATTAAGGGGAATACCTAGAATCCTCGCAACGCGCTTAGTAGATTTTTACCTATTTTTAGCAATTCTTGCACTTTTTCCAATTAAAACCAGCAGGAGTCAATCAAAACTAGAGAATTTCAATTGTTAAGATTAGCCGTTAGTCAAAATCTAAAAACCAAATATGACAAACTGCCCTAAAAATGAAATGACAGTTCAAATCTGATGTCAAAACTTGCACGATAGTGGGTCTATTACCAGACGATAGTGAGAAACTCATACGATGGTGGGTATGCTCCTAGACGATAATCCAAAAACTTGTACGACACTGGGTGTATGATAAAATGACAGTTGAATTTCCAAATGACAATGTGTACAATCTAGAATGATTCTCGATCCAATAGACTGTCGTACGACAATGGGTCCAGTGTGAAACAGCTTTTGGCAAAAACTCGTACGAAGATTGTACGGATAGAAATTAAAAATCATAATTTTGCACAAAAATCGAGGAGAAAAAGATAGAAATTGATAGAATTGAATTGGAAACCCGTTTCAGGGCCCCACGGTGGGTGCCAAAAATGTGTGTGTGAAAATTGTACCTATTTTGTAGACACAACACTTCAGTAAAATATTAGAGGTTAGCAAAAATTGAAATCGTGCAATGAATTGAAAGCTAAACTAACCAGGTGATTTACTACCTTCTAATAGGTGCGAGTATGATATTCTTAGATTGTTATCGAGATCAGTGACCTTGACGACACCTAAATGAAGGATTTGAATGCAAAACTGATATGAAATGTATGCAATTAATCTATTATTTTTTATTTTATTTTAGATGCAATAAGATGAAAAACTTGATATGAAATCTATGATATGTAAAAACTAAATATGTTATGAATTGATCTAACAATGATATGATATGAAAACTAAATGAATGTAAAAACCAAATTGATCTCACAATAGCCTTGATTCACAATAAGCTTTGATTCTCCAGATAGCAATTCTTCAGCGTGATTATGCAAAATTATGAGATGATTTGGGATGAGTTGAAGCCTTAATTTATAGATTTCTAGGGCTTTAGAGGTGCATGGATAAAAGCCATAAATCACTCAAATAACTCAGCTTGATTTTTGAGTTATTTTTAAATAAAGATAATTTAATTCACAAAAACATGCAAATCATGCAAAAATAGCTTTTAAACTCAAATTAGAAGTTTAGATCAACTTTAAAACTCAAAAATGATGTTGAGTTCAAAAAACTCAATAACTTGCATTGATTTTCTGATTTGGAGTTTAACTACTCTTTGATTGTGCACATGGATAATTATGAATTAATAAATAAATAAAGTGATTTATCTTCAACTTAACTAATTTTGAAAAATAAAATAATTGATTTATGGGTTAATCAATCCTTTAATCAAACTTTTATTCAAAAACAATATTATTAAAAATTGACAACTTGCTTTAATTAATTAAATAAGAATTTAATCAATTATTCATAGGATTTTGGATTTATTGTCAAAATTAAATAATACGATTTAGGAATAAATAGAATTAAATTCAATTAAATAATTAAGTGGCTAAATTAAATCTAATTAATTAAGTATTTAGAATATTCAATTAATCAAACTTTAGGATAAATATGATTTATCACCAAATAATTATAAAATTAAAGATAATTATGATGATTAGGAATATTACTAGGAATATTCCCCGATGCAAAATTTAAGATAATCAATTAGGATTCGATGATGTGCAGATGTGCCTTTGGTTAGGACTTTGATGACGATTTCGTTCGATGTGTCGATATAGGAGGTTAATGAACCTATAGCCCATTTTTGGGGTATTACACTCACAACCTTAGAGAAGAATACAAAGGACTTGAAAATTTGAGATGCATGATCCTAGTGCAATTTATAGGTTTGTACAAGATACCAAAAGAGCACATTGTCTTCTAACAAGCACAAGGAAATGATGAATTGAAAAGATGTACAATATCATGATCAATCATTGGAACAACTCTATCAAACTCAAATACACACACGTATGCTCTTGTACATTTTCATTACATCAACTTCACATTCAATCCATATCCAACTCAACCATCCACACACCAATATATACCAATTTGTTCATCCAAATTATAATTGGATCAGTCAAGGTAAAGATAAACAATATTTACAAAGTTGGCCACCAAGAAGACTTACACTCAATTTAGTACACTGAGAAGATAAATGGGTCACAAATACATCATAACATGTATTCTACAAATAATTTTGATGAAGTGCATGCAACACAACATCTTCCAAAGTTGACACAAAATGTAGTGTGTAGTAAATCATTAGATTGCATTAACTAGTTGAATCAAAAGCAATATCCAATGCTCATAAATCAATGCAGATCTCAACATGGAATGACACAATCCATAACAACCTCTTAAATTTTCCTCAAATGCATAACCAAATAAATAAGACATAAAACAAATCAACATAATCAATTGAGTTAGCTAGAAAATAACACAAACAACAATGTCAAAAAAAGAGCAACATAACTTCACTTGCGGAGAAAACTAACATAAGATATACAAATTGGAACACTGCATATATGTTAGGAACATGTCCACCAAACCAAACACCTAGAAACATCAATGTAGGGAATTCTTATGACCAATCCTAACCATTCCTAAGAGTAAACCTCACTATCAGCAAGCATTAAAACATAACTTCAACCTCTAAATTTATATAGAATTGAAAATAGGATAGTGCAACATTTATAGACCATACATATTAAATTCAAAACTACAATCCACTAACATCTTATGTAGAGCTTTATGTAATCTTTCCTGCATATCTCAGCTTCTCATACCATCAACTTCTAGATGTAATACGTACTAACTTTCCATCACCACCAAACATCACATATGAACATCTGATACTGAAAATCTATTAGACTTCAAACACTCTTTCCTATATATTTCATCTTCCCATATACTAGAGATCACAACCCTCCATCAGGTTGACATGAAATGAGACATTGAATACATACAAATCTCCATCAATTTGACATAAATGTACACAATAGGTTGACATCAATGACAATATTGAACACATATTGTTAGTAATCTCTCTCTTTGTCATTAATGGCAATACCAAAATAGCCTAAAGTTCTCTCCATTTGTAACTCTCATTGTACTATATTTATCTCCTCCTTTGACCTCAAGAACAAAGGGAGAAATATTGAAAATATTATAACTGCTCTCCCACTTCCTAATATAACTCTAATAGCTACAACATTCCTCCTATAAAGGACATATAATCTCTACAACAATTTTCTTTCCACAAACTTCACCACTCCCCTTAAGAGTAGCAACCACATAGATCTAGGAGACAAAAGATAGACATTAAGTCTCCCCCTATAAATATGCACCACTTTTATGTATCTAGTTTGAAGGAGGGGCAACAACCCCTAACTTATGTCAAAGATAATCATAAGTATCCTTTAGTGAAGATATCTAGAATATGGTCCTTTGTGGGAACATTCTCTATTATTACTTCCTTTTTTGAAAACTTCTCCCTCAAGAAGTGATATTGAGTAGAAATGTGTTTATTCCTTGAATGCATCACAAGATTCTTTGAAATTTTGATAGTATTTTTGTTTTCACACATAATCTAAATTGCCTCATCATAAGTTACCTTGATATCTTTGAGAGTCTATTTCTTCCACAACACTTGTGTGAAATAAAATGTTGTTGCAATATACTATGCCTTTGTAGTAGATAATGAAACAAAATCATGCTTCTTGTTTATAACGAGACCAACATGTTTCATGAGAAAAGTGCACTATCACTAGTACTTCTTTTGTCATTTGCATAATTGACCCAATCAACATCAATAAAAGATTTCAAGATAAAATTATTATCCCTTTTGTACAATAATGCGAACTTTAAAGTTCCTTTTAAATATTTGAATATTCTTTTCACTGCCTTCTCATGAGATTTCTTAGGATTATCTTGATATCTTGCAACCAAGGAAACTACATAAATAATATCTAATCTTGAAGTGATCAAATAATAAATTCCACCTATCATAGATCTGTAAATCTTATTATCAACATCTAGATATTTTTCATCATTTCTTAAATGGAAACCAATAGCCATCAGGGTCCCAACTATTGGAGTTGATGATAAAAACAACCCACAACTCCCAAGAACACCTGTCATAGAAAAAGAGAGAAGAAGCAAGAAGCTATGGAGGCCTGAACACATTGATCCATGAGAGAGAAGAAATCATTCTTGATGTGCAAAAACAAAATTTACAATTCAATAATGAATAATCTGTTATGAAAACAAGAGGAGATCAATCCTTATAAAAGGAGATTTGAAAACCTAAAAAGCTAAAACCTGGGTTGCACAATAATAATTAATAAAGCAATTAATTATTATATGCCTAAAGTTTAGCTTAAGCAGAAAGAGATAATAACTAACTTAATAATTAAATCAAACATGATTTAATTAATAAGTAAACACTTTATTACTCTAACCACCCCCCTTAAGATAAACTTTGGGAGAAGCTAAAAACCTAAAAAGAACTACTAAAAGCAAATGGGTCCTAACAACAAAAGGCCTGATGAGGTACCCAAGTACAATAGAGAGTCTCTGAAAAGAGAAGAAATAGAGAAAACCACATGGGAAAAAATCCACTCTAAAAAGAGACAAAGACTAGTCTGAAGGACTGAAGAAGCCTCCAAAACTAGGAATGTTCTTGAAAATAGGAACAAAGATGAACATGTACAACATCACTAAAGAAAGAAGATGTAAAATCTGTCAAGAATTAACTGATGATCTAAATATTTTCCACTAAAATATGACTAGGTAGAGAAGACTGTAATCTATATGAGTGCCCTCAAATGACACTACTCAAATCATGAGGCAAACAAAGGCAAACAACTAAAGTCAAAGATACAGAATACTGTAATCTATAGAAGTACCCTCAAATGACACTACTCAAATCAGGTGGCAAACAATGGCAAAAACCTGAACTTGAAAATACAAATGACATAAAAACACCAAAAATATGAAGAGTTGATCAATCAAAGCTCGAAGAGTACGTCCAAAAATAGGAAAGAAAGAGTGTCCATATGGTAAATGATCCATGTCACTAGAATGCATAGGTACCCAGCCATTGCATTCACCTAGTACATAGAATCAAGTATTGAATACATAGCTCACACTATCAAACCAAGGAAGTGGTAGAACCAATAGTAGAAACCTCCCCATAATGCTGACAAGGGAGTAATGATAGGTACATTGAAAAGATCATCCAATATGAACTGTAGAGAGAGTACAAACACATATAGAGATACCTAAGGCTAATTTCATTGGAGGAATGCTCACATGACAAAAGTAGATGGAAAATAAAGGCAAACATAAAACCCCCCCTAGAACTTTATAATGGAGTGCAAGTACATAGAGAATGAACATGTGCAAAATCCCATACATGCAATAGAATGACACTTTATCTCAGTGTGTGTGCATAAAAAAATGCTATAAAAGTTAAGTATACACTACTCAAAGAAGAGAGAAGGTTGTTGAAACAAAAGAACAGCCTAAGATGAGCCATCTCTCAAAGGGAAGAGATCCCAGGACCGGAAACATCCAAGATATCTGCCAGATTGCAAAAATGAAAAAATATGAATAAAATGTACCTGGAGAAAAATCTAGGAAAAAGACTCATAGCACTGGAAATCTTACAGAATAAGCTTTTCAACAATATATCGTTTGCCTAAAATAGAGTTCGAATGTGCAAGATATAGCTCCTAGAGTGCAAAATTGAACATCTGGATTTGACAGTTAAAAAAAAACTATCAAAAAAGAAAAATTAGAAATTAAAACCTCCAAATTTGGATAGAGCTTGGAACCATCTTTCTAACGATATCTTGTTTTCCCAATTTTGACATCGTATGCTCAAGTTATGAGTAAAATACCAAATATTGCACTAAAGGCCCAAAAATGGTGCAAATGATGATGATGATGATGATGCATGCTGACATCATCAAATGATGGGCTTAATTTTGATGGCCAAATGGTCATTTCTATGTGCTATAATTGTGTCACACTTCTATGAATCATTACATTCAAAAACACTCAAGAATGAGGTCTCAAAAATCGATCCATAGCTCCCTAGGCATGGAGTGCAAGGGTTTTTAAGAATGCTCTCAGCTAGAGCTATTAAGCCAATAACCTTGCTAGTAAACCATGCAATGGGAGATTCAAATGAAGACAAGGGAAAGAATGCCAATATCCTCAAGAATCAAGAATTAAAATGCAATGCAATGCTATGCTAGAAATGGAAATGCAAGCTAAGCTATGAAAATGAAAGAACAAGTATTACCAAGCCTCCTAGTTAAGCTAGATGAATTAATCTAAAGCATAAAGGAAATCTAAGCTAAGTATGAAGCTATGAATGCCATGATAATGCAAGAAATGAAACTATGATAACGTGTAGATGCAAAAGCCAAGAATGCTCCAAATCTTCAAAAGCTCCAAATGTACCTAGAAAACCTGCAACATAACATTAGCATAAAAACCTAAGATATGAAAATGAAGAAGAGAGCTCTCCTTTTATAAGAAATGAAAAGGAATGGACCATGGACCATGGAGATTAAGAGGCAAAATATTTAATCAAGGGTGGAGCATCAAAGAGGAGCAATCCATGTGCACAAGTATCCTCCAATAGGAAAATAAGAGTTGACTTTTGTGTCCATATGAGACAAAAAGTGCTTTTTCCCTTTTTATAAAATAAGAATAATGCTTTATTTGTGCAACTTAGGATAAGTGGAAAAGTGGGGGCTTTTTATTTATTAAAAGGAGAGGAAATATTCCTTTTAAATAAATAAAAACTTAGGATAAAATGGTTAGCCCATAGAAAATAATCGAATAAATGATAGAACTAGGATTTGATCAAGAATAAGCAATTTATGATTTAGCAAAAGGGGCTAATAGTCTAGGTGACCATTTTTAGGTGTATACATTTTTCCCCTCTTTGACTAATGTGTGATCGATCTGGGAACACATGTAGTCAAAGAAATGAGGTTGAAATGTGAGATCAATTTGGGATCACAAAGCAACTCAGATCAGCCAAGAAAGCAAGAGATAGCCAAGAAGGCAAGCAATATCATTCTGACTCCAAAGAATGAAGTGTAGAAAAATAGAAAATCCTACATGGTCAGCCTGGTAGTGACAGTACTGAACACTTAAGAAAGAGATAGCCAAAAAGATATGATGTGTCTGCCCCCTCGAGATCAAAAGTGAAATCAGGTAGAGGGAAAGTAGAAGCAAGAGAGACATGATCAAATCACTAGAAATCATAATCGAAGAAAGAGAATAGAATAACCATTAAGTAGTGAAGGTATGCCCCACACATGGGACCCGGGGCACGAACCAAGTGGTCCCTCAACCTGAAAACACCACGGAGGGGGAAGAATTTGAACTTGATATTGAAAGCAAATGAAAGACTAGAAGTTTGAAAGAGATGGAGATGAAGAGGTGAAGAATGCCCCAGCGAAGATCAAAGGATCAGGCAACAAAAGGTCAGCCAACTACGTGAAAGAGGGGGAAAAGGTGATTTGGATGATCAAGGTGAACTCGGATTTCAATTTCGATCTCAAAATGAAAGGAAAATGATGGGATATGAAAGACCAAAAGTGAAAGACATGATCGGGAAGACGTGATAGGTGAACGCAGTTGATTAACAAGTACATGAAAGATGAAAGGAGAGCTCTTTCCATATGCAAGATGAAAAACTAACTAACATGAACTTAAGAATGCAAGCTACATGAAAAGTGGTTTACTTGCAAGGTTACAAAGCCAATAGACATATAATATTCATCATTGAGCATTATTGGTAGCGTCGCAAGATCATACAATACACACTAGCATAACTATGTGGATATGAATATGATCTCTATTAGATAAAAATGTGGAAATCCCACCTAGGCATCAAAGACATGTAGGTCCAGATGACTAATGCAGTGAGATCACCTAAATTTTGATATGGCGAGATTATGCTTGTATCAAGACACATGAAAGTTAGGATAACTAGAAGCATGCACTCGCAAAACAGTCAAGAATAATACCTTGTCAATCCCTAGTGTCAAGTAGGACTAGCATAAATGCTAATGATAGTAAGGATCAACAAAATATACCCACAGGCAGAAAGCAAATAAAACATGTTCTCATTCCCTCAGTTTTCTAGCTATGCATCATCGAAAATGATCATAGGGGGAGAACACTTAGCAAAGAAATCATCACAAATAGCACACAAATAAATAAAGTCAAACAAATCTTAGTGAGTCAAGTGCGTGTGTGTAGGTCATAGAGTCAAACTTTGAGTATTGCATCTGCGAGTGAGAAATATCGCATCATCTAGACTGTGGGTAGGACATCTGATAAGTGTTGAGAAACACTCGACGCTAGGGTAGTGTTGAAAAACACAGTTGGGGTGGTGTTGAAAAACACCATTTGTGAGGTGCCTAAGAAACTTAGATGCATAAAGAGACCCAAGATAAGCTTAAAACAATGTATGCCCCCTAGACTAAGACAAGAGTCAATTCCAGGCTAGGAGAGGCAAAGCGAGAAGTGGAGCGAATGAGCACCACGCAAGACTAATAGACATAGGTGCAGAGGGTCTCAAGCAGCGCATGTTTCCAAGTTTTCACCACTTGATAGATTTATTGCAATTTTTTTCAGCACTTTTTTATAATTTTTTTGTATTTTTGCTACCAAGGCACCTGTTTCCAGGTTTTCACTAGGACATTTTTTGAATTTTTTTTTATTTTTTGAATTTTTTTGATTTTTTTGGTGAGACATCAAAGCACCTATTGCTAGGTTTTCACTAGGATGCTCATTTTTTTAGTACTTTTTATGCTTTTTAGGATTTTTTCAGCATCATATATGAATTTTTTTAGAATTTTTTCAGGATCATAAAGTATGTACAAAGAATGCCCCAGACATAAACGGGCATCAAGAATCTATTTCCTCTGATGTAGAGAACTGATAGGCCCCAGGCCCAAATGCTGCAACTATGATGATAGGAGGTCTCAACCAGTTTGACCAATAATAACCAACCCTAAGCAATGTCTGAGCTAGTGGAGGATAGTAGAATGTGATCCACATATGCCATTGTGGATTTCAGCTAGCACTTTTTCTAACTCCTCTATTTCTAGACACTTAAGGAGAGTTCCATCTAGACCCTTCCTATACAAGTCACCAAAGACAAAGGCAAAGTGTAAGGGATGGCGGGAAGAAAGGCGTGGTGGATTTGCAGGAGGAATATGAGGTGGAAGATATGAAAAGATGGTAGGATTGTAAGATTTGTGAGTAGGATAGCATAATTCATCCACCAGGAACTTGAAGCGAAATGTATGCTTTTTCATTTGTAAGATAGATGTCAAAGTAACCAAGGCATTAGCAACTTTGTTCTCAGCTTTGGGAATGGGCTAAAGTGTAACAGATATGAGATCGTGCTTGAAATAGTGCACCATTTTTTTGTAGAGAATCAGCTTGTCATCTTTTATTTGAGAATCATTATTTTTTAGCAGATTTTTATTTTTACTTTTCTTAGGTTCAGATACTGCCACAACGTGGTTTTCACCATCCGACCATTGCTCTTTTCTTTTGACACTTTTAACTGGTAATGTGGGGGCAAACACTTTTAACTGGTAATGTGGGGGCAGACACTTTTAACTGGTAATGTGTCACACCGCTATACAAAGAACTGTCGCACGACACTAGCAAAATGTCACGCGACACTCTAAGACGGAAAAACCAGAGACCTAAAATAAAGCTAAAAATTGACAAAAAATTTGACAGAAAATGCAGAATTAAAGGACAAAGCTAATCTACTCTGCCCCACGGTGGGTGCCAAAAATGTGTGCTATAATTGTGTCACACTTCTATGAATCATTACATTCAAGAACACTCAAGAATGAGGTCTCAAAAATTGATCCATAGCTCCTTAGGCATGGAGTGCAAGGGTTTTTAAGAATGCTCTCAGCTAGAGCTATTAAGCCAATAACCTTGCTAGTAAACCATGCAATGGGAGATTCAAATGAAGACAAGGGCAAGAATGCCAATATCCTCAAGAATCAAGAATGAAAATGCAATGCAATGCTATGCTAGAAATGGAAATGCAAGCTAAGCTATGAAAATGAAAGAACAAGTATTACCAAGCCTCCTAGTTAAGCTAGATGAATTAATCTAAAGCATAAACGAAATCTAAGCTAAGTATGAAGCTATGAATGCCATGATAATGCAAGAAATGAAACTATGATAACATGTAGATGCAAAAGCCAAGAATGCTCCAAATCTTCAAAAGCTCCAAATGTACCTAGAAAACCTGCAGCATAACATTAGCATAAAAACCTAAGATATGAAAATGAAGAAGAGAGCTCTCCTTTTATAAGAAATAAAAAGGAATGGACCATGGACCATGGAGATTAAGAGGCAAAAGATTTAATCAAGGGTGGAGCATCAAAGAGGAGCAATCCATGTGCACAAGTATCCTCCAATAGGAAAATAAGAGTTGACTTTTGTGTCCATATGAGATAAAAAGTGCTTTTTCCCTTTTTATAAAATAAGAATAATGCTTTATTTGTGCAACTTAGGATAAGTGGAAAAGTGGGGGCTTTTTATTTATTAAAAGGAGAGGAAATATTCCTTTTAAATAAATAAAAACTTAGGATAAAATGGTTAGCCCATAGAAAATAATCGAATAAATGATAGAACTAGGATTTGATCAAGAATAAGCAATTTATGATTTAGCAAAAGGGGCTAATAGTCTAGGTGACCATTTTTAGGTGTATACAGTTTCCATCCAAAAAAAATTCAAAATCGCATGCACACCTCGGGATGTGTGCCAAGCCATAAAGATTTTTGTCTTGATATGCATGCTAATTTTTTTGCCTCAATTTGTGTGTCAGGTAGTAAAATTTGTGCCTTGATTTTCATGTCAGATCGGTACAATTTTACCTTAATTTGTGTACCATGGTCATACGGATTATGCCTCGATTTATGTGTGAAGGTCATACGGCTAGACATGCAAAAAAAATTGCCTCAAAATGCAACGGCATTTGAATTGGATGTGCCTTCTATGGATCTGGGGGTTTTGGGTGCTATGAGCTCAATGACAAGGTCCGTTTGGGTCCAAAGTGCCTTGGGATCTATGTCAGGGCTTACTGCAAAAAAAAAATTGCACAAATTTTATATGGATCTATGGGTTCTTGGATGTTGTGAACATAACCGTGAGGTCCATTTGAAGCCAAGATGACCTAAAAAATAGGTCCCCCCAGATCTGATAGAAAACCCTCTCAAAACGTAGATCTGACAAACATGAATGAATCTTTCAAGAAGAGGATATGGGAAAATAGATCTGAAGCTTTGATACCATATTGGAGTTGATGATAAAATAACCCATAGCTCCCAAGAACACATGCATGCAAACACTTGTCACAGAAAAAAAAAAAAAAAAAGAAGAAGAGAGAGAGAGAGAAGAAGCAAGGAGCTATGGAGGCTTGAACGCATTGATCCACGAGAGAGGAGAAATCATTCTTGATGTGCAAAAACAAAAGTTGCAATTCAATAATGAATCATTTGTTACACAATCTGTTATGAAAACAAGAGGAGATCAATCCTCATAAAAGGAGATCTGAAAACCTAAAAAGGTAAAACCTAGGTTGCACAATAATAATTAATGAAGTAATTAATTATTATATGCCTAAATTTTAGCTTAAGAAGAAAGAGATAATAAGTGACTTAATAATTAAATCAAACATGATTTAATTAATAAGTAAACACTTTATTACTCTAACACCAACTAGTTTACAATCCTCAATTCCAAAATTCTTCAACATCTCCCTGATATACACGGTTTGAGAAATGAACACACCAGTTTCCATTTGATTAACTTGAATACCATGAAAGAAATACAATTAAACAATCATAGACATCTCAAATTCCCTATGTATTTCTTGAAAAAACTTATGAAAACATCACCATGCATTCCAAATATAATGTCATCAACATATGTAACTACTATCAACAATTTATTACATTCAACTTTAAAATATAGATTGTTATTTGTGGTACCTTTCTTAAAATTATGCTATAATAGATACATGTCCAACCTTGCACGCTAACCTCTGAGAGATTTCTTGATTCTATATAGTGCTTTATCAATTCTATAGATCATATTCATATCATTTTACAATTGAAAGCCATTAGGTTGCTCAATGTAAACTTCTTCTTCTAGTTCTCCATTAAAAAAAGTAGACTTAACATCCATCTGATATACTTTGAAATTTCTCTATGTAGTAAAAGAAAGAAACATCTTTATTGCTTCCATTCTAGTTACTAGAGAAGATGTCTCCTCAAACTCTATACCCTCAACTTGTGTATAACCTTTACATACCAGGCTTTCCTTAATCCTTGTGGTTTCTCCATCTCCATTCATTTTGTTCATGAACACCCACTTAATTCTAACTATATTCTTGTCTAAAAGTCTAGGTACCAACTCTTATGCTTGATTCTTCTATATCTAATCCAACTCTTCATTCATAGCTCTCATTCAAATTTTGCATAGGTCTTCAATTACACCATAGATAGAAAGTGTATCATATTAAAATGGAAGCACTTCCATTTGGATAGGTTTAACACCCTCTTTCAGTGCATTTATCATGATAAACCTGCATTTAGGATGCATTTGTATGTCCTAGGTGAAATTAGGGTTAGGATCCTAAAGATTCTCCTTAATTCCCCTCTTCTATGACTCTAATTTCTAGGTAGGATACAGAAATGGGTCCTCCTAGCCTTCATCATGTCAATCACATGATCTTTTATCTATCACATACATTCTATTCTTATCCAACTTCATTTCTAAGTTTCTGGGCATCCTCGGGGCCTTTAAACTGCATTCTAGAAAAAGTTAGGGTTTCTGGTCAAGGTTGACCTCGACCCTGACTAGGTCAGGGTCAACCTAGACCTTGACCTCATCTTGCCGAGATTTCAAATTTTCAATTCCTGCTAATTTGGCTTTCGGGATTATTAACTTCCCACCTCCGGGTCAGCTGTTTCGGGCTCTGAAATGGTAAATCCTTTAATTACATTTAATTTAGATCCATTCTCTAAAGGTTAGGACCTAATTGGGATTTAATTCTTCAAGGTGGCCCTTCTAGAGGAGTGTGACCTAATTCACTATAAAAGGAGGCCTTCCTCTCTCATTTTCACATCTCATCTCAAGCAATCAAGCTCTCAAGTTCTCAAGGTGTTCAAGCAAGCATTTCAAGTCTTCAAGCATCTTCAAGCATTCATATTTGGAGCAAGAGAGAATCATTCTTCCTTGATCCATCATCATCAACATTTCAAGCATTCAATCATGGAGTAACAACTACGGATTGTGAGAATGGTAGAAGTACTTTAGCCTTGGGGGCTTGGTATGATTTTCTATCACATTCAAATCTATGCATTGTTATTTCATACATATTCATGCTAGGGTTTTAATCTAGAGGATTAGATCTTAGCTTTACACTTTCAATATACACACACACATACTATTTCAATCGGCTATTCGTGCAGGTGGGAATCACCAAAATAGGGGTTTGACTAAGGCAAAACCCTATATAGCCACCCCAAAAACCCCTTTTTTAGATATTTGCAGGTGTTGTTTCGAGAATCAGAGGCCAAATCAGGGTACTCTTTTCGTTGAACTTTCAGGATCTGCGAACAGAATCGGAATTGGACTTTGGAATAAAAATGTGGTCTTTGACCTTTTAAAAGGTCAAAGTCGACCTGTGTGAATTTGGAGAAAAGATTTTTGGGTTCTATCCACCTCGACATTTCCAGTCCAGAACAGGTGACGGAATTTTTTGAAACTTCATACAGACTTTAGAAAATAGGTATTTCTAGACTAATATCATGATGAGGTATGTACTTTGATCTAATTAATTTCCAAGCATTTTTAGATCTATTTATGCTTCTAAACATCCTTTCTAAATGAATAGGTGATGAATGTTATGTATGTTACTATGCTTCCATTTTCACCTTATTCATTTTGGTGAACCCGTTTACGACAACTCTTTCTTTTTTGGTGTTAGATTTAAATCTTGTAGATTTCTTTCTTGCATTTATATTTCAAAAATACAAAAAAAAAATTTGTAAAATTCCTTTAAAAATACAAAAATATTTCTATTTTTCATGCTTTTAGTACTTTCTTTGTATTCAACATGTATGATTCTTGTTTTGAGTACTTTGATGATGCTTTTATTATACAAGAGGATAGAATCCCTAATGAGGAACATGGTAGTGAGGATGAAAATGGTTTGAATATGGTCTCCATGGATCCTATTCCTATTTCACTCTCCTCCACAACCTCTCCAATTGACCTTTACCATAGGGTGTGTGCATGGTTACCTTCATGTCCCTCTATTTGCAACATTGATAAACCAAAAATGATATTTCCTAAACCTTTGATGATAGTAAAAGGATGTCCTCCTATAACAGTTAAGGGTAAACCTAGAGATCCCTTGGATTTCTTTGATAACACTGATTCTATTTCACATGCTTATCGCACATGGAATAATCATCAGCCTACTATTCCAGTTTCTTTACCTCCTTCTCAACCTATGCTTCCCCAAGTGCCTAGGTACCCTTCTACCTTTAAGGAGTACAGCTTAGTTGATCAATTACATGCTACTCCTACCAAAATATCTCTATGGGAATTACTTCAAACCTCCCCGACATATTATGAGTCTTTGCAAAAGGCTTTATCTACTCTTCCTGCTACGCCTCCTAACCGAGAAAACATTCATTCAATTTTGGATTGTATGCATGTTATGCCTTCTGTACCTCCTATTGTGTTTTCTAATGATGATTTACCTTCATTAGAGGTGCAGAATCAATATGATGCTCTTATGGTGGTTGTCTCTATTAATAAAAGCATCATTTGAAGAACCTTAATTGATAATGGATCTGGACTTAATGTTTGTAGCATGGACATGCTTAAAGCAATTAAGGCTGATTTATCTACCATTCAACCTAATAATGTTCCTATACGTGGATTTGATAATATTGCGAAGAAAAATTTGGGTGTTATTACCTTACCTGTTAAGGTGGGTCCAGTTATTCTACATACTCCTATTCATGTTATGCCTAGACCACTTAACTATAACCTTCTTTTAGGAAGACCGTGGTTACATACTATGCATGTAGTTCCTTCTACTCTCCATCGCAAGGTTCGATTCATCTATAACAATCTAATGTATACATTACATGTGGATGATGCTCTGAATCCTTGCCTAAATGTAGAATATGCTAAAATCTCAGAATCTATTCAACCTAGTAAAGAGATTGAAAAACAATCGCCAATACAACAATCTAAGATAAAACAACCTGAAATTCAACAACAAGAAGATCCATCTTCTTCCTCTTCCTTGACTGAAGATGATTGGGGAAAATTGGATTTTAATCCCACATTTATTGGTGAATATAAGGTCCCTGATTTAGACTTTATGAAGCAACAGAATGAATTTGAGAAAAAAAAATTTATTTATTCTCCATTATCTGAAGAATTAAAAAGTAATTTTGTTGCCGCTTCACGCAATGAGACACTTGACACTATAAAACCTTATTGTTATGATATTGTGACATGTGCCACTCCTTGGACTCCTGATATGACTGATCGATATGGTCCTAGTTATCATTTTCTTAAGAAATCAGGATTCAATGGGAAAGGATGTGGTAAATATGAACAAGGTATACAAGTACCCTTGGATAATGACATTTATGACCATACGTATGGATTAGAATTCAATCCTTACCGACAACCATTTTCTTTTCCTCTTAATGTTAATCATATTTGTAGTGGATAGTTGAAGTTGGTTAATCCATTGCTTATTGATCTTTTTTTGTTTTTTTGATTGATAAAAGGCTGAAGCCCTGAAGAGTTTTTTATTAATATAAATAAATATTTTACAGTGTGACCCCACTCACTGTAGGTGCTAGTAGGAAAGAGCAGGGTTGAGAAAACCTCCAGCCTAGCCCGGGACCATAGGTCCTATCCTTATACAAAATTAACATGGGCATACCCACGACTCGTATCATGACGAGATTTATTAAATACAAAATTTCCATAGGAATACCCACGGCTTGATATTCATCAAGATATGTGCTTTCATACATGGGCATACCCATGTCCCGTATATTCTCGATAAATGTTATCTTTAAGAAACATGACCTAATAGTTATACATCGAATAATGAATATACATGGGTTGAATCAATAATGTTGATAAAATGAAATCATTGACCCTCTTGCTTTGTCGAGAAAGGTTCTTGAGTATCCTAATGATGAGTCCTTCCTAGATATCAGACAACAAGTCTCCTCCTCCAAAAATTAGCCAATATCACAATAACAAAGTGATGCATATTAATTTAAAGAGACTATTAGCTCATTTAAGGAAAATGAGTTAAAAATGATAAAGAAATGATTACCTCATCAAGATATCTGAATTAGCAATGGATTGTTTATCCATTCTAATTAACAATCCACTATCTGCCAATGTTAGTAGAGAATAGAATTTAAATAATAGCAATCCTATTTTGTAGAGCTCCATACTTATTCTGAAAGCCGGCTTGCCATAATGGGCCAGAATTAACATTATTACCTTACATTTATATGTGCTACCAAATTAGAACTCAGTGATAATCTGCACCTCAGCTAGAATGAAAAAACATTCAACTAGATTAAATCTAACTCTATTCTAATAAGTAAGGAAATATACAAATCAGAAAACACATAAATCTGTATAAACATATGTATATGTTAAAAGGAAGGATGAATGAATGAATACATGATAAAAGTCTAAACATATATCAGTATATATATTTCAACAATATATATAGAAATATATGTGTCTGATATAAAGAAATCTGGAAAGACAGGGCTAGAAGATAGATATATAAGTTACTATATTTAAGTTACTTTATAGATACATATATATCCAAGCACAGTAGCCTTCAACCCGACTATCAAACCAGATGTGGCCACCAAGTCACACATAAGACCTAAATATTGCAGGTTTAAGAGAAAAAAAGACATTGAGCAAAATGAGTACATGTATGAGTACATATTCAAATTGAGTATACTAAAGAGATATTTACTTCACTGAAGGGAGTGGAAGTCTGTCGAAACTTCTAGTGCATGCCAGGAAGAAGGTCACATGTGGAAAGATCACATGTGCGTTGGTTGGTGCGTATTACAATGATTAGGAAATTGCTTAGGCTAGAAGGAGGCCTACCTCAACATCATCTCCTAGCAAAGATAAAGGAATTTCCAAGAAGTCATTGCCACTAATGCTATCCAATAGCAGGTGGAAAACAAGCATCATTCTTTAATGATTATGAGTGAACATGTACAGGATTGATCGAGCATATTGCCAAAGCTAACATATGCATAAATGATAAGGCTAGGATCAGTTAAGGCAAAAATGTTAAAGGATGGACCTATACCTCTTTTGAGAGCTTATATAGCTACCAGTATGAGATATGCTAATACAAGAGTGCTTCTGAAGAAGAACGGCAAGGACAGGGCTACCAACTAGGTGGCAGTAATAAATAAAGCTAGTTAAACTCATAATGATATATATATATATATATATATAGCCAAATGTGTGTTTCAAATGTGAGTATAAAATAGGATATAACTAAGGATATATAAGTCACTCTATGTATATATATAAATATATATAATGACGTATATCTATATACCCAAATGATATCTCAAAGAATACAAATACCTATACTATACATTAATAGACCTCTCAGACATATATTAATATATTTGAAAGCTAGAATCAGAACTAAAAAAGAAACTAATAAGCAATTATTCCATAATGTGGTTGTCGTTGGCACCTAGATTTGCTAAGGAGTCAGCTTCAGCATTACCCTCTCGGTAAGTGTGCTTGATAATTACCTCGGAAAAGGTTTCTATGATAAGATTGATTTCCTCAATTTTAGAATTGATAATCCAATTAGGAGTCTTCTTTGTGTGGATAGCATTAACAATAATTTGGGAGTCTCCTTCAATCACAACTTTTGACAAGTTTAGATTTTTACAGATTTTGAGGCCTTCCAGAGTGGCAAGGCATTCCGCCATGTTATTCATAGTAGGCTTGATGGGGTGGGCATACTTGGAAATTGATTCTCCCTTCTAGTTCCTAATAATCCCACCGATGCCCACCTCTCCGGGGTTACCCCTGGATGCTCCATCAAAATTCAGTTTTACCCAACCTTCTTCGGGGGGAACCCAGGAGCAATTAGCTCTGTCAACTTTTGTCTTTGCGCCTCCTCTGCCAAAAAGATTTGGAATGATTAAAGAGGGCCATTTAAATCTGATCTTGTTATCCCAGGATCTAAATGAATCCTCATAGCAAATGATATTACAGAGTTTGTTGTTGATGTTTTCCGTAATTGAGGCCTCAATTTTGTTAATTATGTTTTTCCAATCTAATTTCTAGTTAGTAAAAATTCTACGATTATGTTCCTTCCAAATCTCCCATGCTAATATACATGGGGAAATGGTCCAGATATCCTTATAAATATTATCTTTGTAAAGAGTAGGCCAAGCTTTTAGGAGGCTTAGTAGGTCGGACGGAAGGGCTGTCTTCCAATCTAGACATTGTTGAAGCCAAATCCAACAATTCTGAGTGTAGGGATAGTTAAGCAACAGATGATTCACATCATCATCCTAACTTTCACATAAGGGGTACCTTATAGGACCCTTGAAGCCTATCTTATGAATCCTATCTGATGTTAAAATTCTATCCTGTAGAGCAGCCCACAGGAACATCCCAACCTTGGGAAGACAGGCTTTGTTCCAGCATAAATTAAGGGGAATGTCTAAATTGTCCATTTTCTCCTCTCAGATAATGGTTTTATATCCATCTTTAATTGTGTATCGTCCATTATTAGAGCCAGCCCATACAAGGGAGTCAGGCCTATTTTTAATAGTGATATTTCTGTCTTTTAAGATACTAAATAACTTTTGACTTTCTGGATTAAACAGTAATCCTCTTGAGGTTAAATCTGTATCATAATCGTTGTTAAGGCTAATATAATCTTTAAGATAAGTTTTAGGATTAACAAGGCAGAAATAACAATTATGTGCAAATATAACTAATATCAGAAAATAATAAACCACAGAATAGAACACAAGACACACAAATTTAACGTGGTTCACCCAATCCCTGGGCTACATCCACCAACAGCGAGTCCAATATTATTATTATCCAGTAATTACAACCTGATTACAATCCGTAATCCCCTTACAGCCCAATTCTGCCGCAAGTACTAAAATCATACATAATGAAAATCCCTAACCCTAAGCCATATTATACAATATTTTCCCGCTTTAGGGTTAGAATGAGTACAGTACTTTCCTGGATAGTACTTTCCTGATTAGTCACCACAAGCTAACAATCTCCCACTTGGTGACTGATCAGTATCCACACTATACTAAAAAACCTCCCACTTGGAGACTGATCCTGTAGCAATACCGCTACCCACATGAGGCTCCCACTGGATTGAACCACCTTGGACTCAGTTGTTCCTTTATTTTGTTCAGTCTACAAGACCAACTGAAGCTGAACATGAGTTCAACTTCTCCCTTGTTACTACCTTTGTAAACATATCTGCTGGATTATCATTAGTATGAATATTTTCCAGCCTTAACTGTCCATCATCCAAAACTGATCGAATGAAATGGTACCGCAACTGTATGTGTTTTGTCTTTGAGTGCAAAGCAGAATTCTTTGCAAGATGAATGGCACTTTAGCTATCTGTATGTAGAAAATTATCCTTTTGTGGATGTCCCAATTCTTCCATGAAGAATTGAAGCCATATCATCTCCTTGGCTGCCTCTGTAGCAGTAACATACTCTGCCTCTGTAGTGGATAAAGCAACCACCTTTTGTAGTCGAGAAATCCAACTCACTGCTGTCCCACCAACAGTAAATATATAACCTGTAGTACTCCGCCTGCTATCTATATCTCCTGCCAAATCTGAGTCAACATAGCCTTGTACAGTAGTAGTAGAACCCCCAAAGTGTAAACACTTACTGGATGTGCCTCTCAAATATCTGAGAATCCATTTGACTGCATTCCAATGCTCAATACCAGGGTTACTCATATAACGGCTAATGACTCCCACTGCGTGTGCAATATCTGGCCTAGTACATACCATAGCATACATTAAGCTCCCTACAGCTGAAGCATAAGGTACCTTAGACATTTTAGTCTCTTCTTCTAGTGTCTTGGGACACATATCCTTAGTCAATTTCAAATGACTAGGCAAAGGTGTCCTGACAGCTTTGGCATTTTCCATAGAGAAACGTTGCAACACCTTCTCAATATAATCAGCCTGAGATAGAGACAATTTCCTATTTTTCCTATCTCTACAAATTTTCATACCAAGGATTTGTTTTGCTTCCCCCAAATCCTTCATAGCAAAAGATTTTGCTAACTGTTGTTTCAACCCCTTAATGTGATCCATGTTAGACCCAGCTACAAGCATATCATCAACATATAAACATAAAATAATGTAGCTGTCATCATCCAACCTCTTAAAATAAACACAATGGTTAGAATGACACCGACTATATCCATGCCCATTCATAAAAGTGTCAAATTTAATATACCATTGCCGAGGTGCTTGCTTCAAGCCATATAAACTTTTCTGCAATCTGCACACCAAATTCTCCTTACCCTTGACCTCAAATCCTTGTAGCTGAACCATATATATTTCTTCATCCAAACCACCATGAAGAAAGGCTGTTTTAACATCAAGCTGCTCTAAATGCAAATCTTCAGTAGCCACAATACTTAAAATAGTATGAATAGAAGTCATTTTAACAACTGGAGAAAATATCTCATCAAAATCAATACCATGTTTCTGTGCAAATCCTTTTACGACTAATCTGGCTTTAAATCTTTTCGTACCTCCATCCTCTTCTTTGATCCTGTAAACCCATTTATTCTGTAAAGCCCTTTTACCTGCAGGTAACTTACATAAATCCCATGTCTGATTTTTTAGCAAAGAGTCCATTTCATCTGTCATTGCAGACTCCCACTGAAGCTTTGTATCCACCTGCACAGCTTCATTATAACATTCAGGTTCACCAGCATCTGTTAACAGAATAGAATACAAAGATGGAGAAAATCTTTCTAGAGGTCTACTTAGCCTTGTTGACCGTCTAACACTCACTGGGGTGTGTGGTATTTGTTGTTGCTGTTGTTGCGGAGCATAAGGAACTACTAGAACATGAACTTGTGGAGTATCATCCAGTACTACATAGTCATTTTCTTTCTTCTCATGCCGCAGCAACAGATCTTTGTACAATACTTTCTCATTGAATATGACATCCCTGCTTCTTACAATTTTATGATTTTCAAAATCCCAAAGCCTATAACCAAATTCATCAATGCCATACCCAAAAAATACACATTTCTTTGACTTAGCTTCCAGCTTGGTTCTATTTTCAAAGTCTATAAGTGCAAAAGCTTCACAACCAAAGGTTTTGAGAAAAGAATAACTCACCTTCTTACCACTCCATGTTTCCTCTAGAATACCACAGTCCAAAGGAGTAGAGGGGCCTCTATTGATTAAATAAAAAGCGGTGTTCACTACCTCTGCCTACATATTTTTGGGCAGCCTAGCATGCAACCTCATACTCCTTGCACGCTCCATTATTGTCCTGTTCATGCGTTCAGCCACTCCATTTTCTTGTGGAGTCCTTGGTACAGTTTTCTACATACGAATACCATTAGAGGAACAATATTCTTCAAATTCTGTGCTGCAATACTCACCACCATTATCAGATCTGAGACATTTTAACTTTTTACCAGTCTCATTCTCAACCAAGCATTTCCATTTCTTAAAAGTTTGAAATACATCAGATTTCTGTCTAAGGAAATAAATCCATAATTTTCTTGTTGCATCATCTATAAATGTAACATAATATAGAGAGCCACCAAGGGAAGATACCTGAGCTGGTCCCCATACATCTATATGCACAAGCTCTAATCTCTCATTTTTCTTTTCCTTCCCACTCTTCACAAAACTAACTCTCTTTTGTTTTCCATAAACACAACTTTCACAGAAATCCATATTGACACATTTCAGACCAGGTAAAACTTTCTTTGAATGAAGTAATTTCATACCTTTTTCACTCATGTGCCCGAGTCTGTTGTGCCACAGTGCTGTGTCAGAATCTACAGCAACAGTTTGATGTTCTTCCTGCTCAACTGTAGCCACTGTTCCTGAACATTCATTATCTTCTAAAATAATTAAAGTAGAAGGAACAGTATGACCTGTACAAAGATATAAGGTGCCTACTTTCACACCTTTTGCTACTACTAAGGAACCTTTTGAAACCTTCCAATTTTTATCATTAAAAGTAACTGTGCAACCCTCATCACCCAGTTGCCCTGCTGAAATTAAATTCCTACTCAGCCTTGGAACATGTCTTACCTCTTGTAGTAGCCAATGATTCCCATTCTGCAACTTAATCTTAATTTTTCCCTTTCCAACAATCTGACAGGGTTCATTATCTCCCAAATAAACTAGCCCAAAATCCCCTTGGACATAATCAACAAAATAACTTCTATGGGGTGTAGCATGAAATGAAGCCCCAGAATCTAAAACCCATGAATCATCAATACTTTCTAAGGACAAGAGCAAAGCATCCTCCTCGGATTTGTTACTTACCATATTTGCCTCCTTGTTTCCATCATTTTTGTCTCCTTGATCTTTCTTCCAAGACCAACAATCTTTCTTCTTATGACCTGGTTTTCCACAGTACCAGCAATCATTTGGCCCTTTAGATTCGGACCTCTTTCCCTTTGATTTTCCTCTTGATTTCCCATGATTTCCAGAGTTGTTTCCTCTATCTCTTGTTCTGCCTCTGATTTTTGTGTTCAATACACTACCCGATGTGGATGCCCCTGAGCTTTTCCTATGAATTTCCTCACTCAATATAACACCAATAACATCATCATACTTTAGGGTATTAGAACCAGAAACAAAATTACTAACAGCCATTACCAAGCCATTCCAGCTTTCTGGCAAAGAACACAAAATCAAGAGAGCCCTAACCTCTTCATCGAAAGTAATTTTAACTGAGGTTAATTGACTTGTAACTGTATTAAACTCATTCAAATGATCAGTAACTGATCCACCTTCTACCATTTTCATATTAAATAAACGCTTCATAAGAAATACCTTGTTTGAAGCTGAAGGCTTTTCATACAACTTCGCTAGGGTTTCCATCAGATCTTTAGCTGTCTTTGCTTCAGTAATATTGAATGCCACCGATTGTGCCAGGCATAGACGAATACTCCCCAGTGCCTTCCTATCCAAAATATCCCAATCTTCCTGAGACATTGATTGCTCTTTCTTGGCTACTCCCTCTAATGGCCGCCATAGATCCTTCTGATAGAGATAATCCTCCATTTGCATCTTCCATAATTGGAAGTTCTGCCCATTAAACTTATCAACCTTCAGCCTACCCTCGTCTACCATTTCTCCCACTTAACCGAGAGACTCTCCCACTAACTCGTGAGACCTGCTTCAGAGAATAGATGAAAGAATGAATGAAATAACCTCGCTCTGATACCACTTGTTAAGATTAACAAGGCAGAAATAACAATTATGTGCAAATATAACTAATATCAGAAAATAATAAACCACACAGAATAGAACACAAGACACACAAATTTAATGTGGTTCACCCAATCCCTGGGCTACATCCACCAACAGCGAGTCCAATATTATTATTATCCAGTGATTACAACCTGATTACAATCCGTAATCCCCTTACAGCCCAATTCTGTCGCAAGTACTAAAATCATACATAATGAAAATCCCTAACCCTAAGCCATATTATACAATATTTTCCCGCTTTAGGGTTAGAATGAGTTATAAGTAGTCAGCCCAAAAAACTAAAAAAAGTAGTCGGCCTCAAAAAAAATTTCCTCGGGGGCTGCGCCCCCGAACCCCGGCTCTTAGGGGCTGCCGCCCCCAAACCCCCGCTCGGGGCCCAGCCCGGCCCCGAACCCCGGTGAGGTTGGGAGGAAAAGTGTACAGTACTTTCCTGGATAGTACTTTCCTGATTAGTCACCACAAGCTAACAATAAGTACCGATGGTGTCTTTACACATTTCAATGAAATTTGGTGAGAATCCCACTATGTTAAGCACCGGGAAACCTGCCCAGGAATCTTCCCAGAATAAAGCTTGATTCCCAAGACCTACATCCCAAGTGAGGAATTTGTTGATTATGCCTATAGAGTCTTTGATAAAGTTCCAAATTTGAGAACCCTTGACATGTGAATGGGCTCTAAAAATATTTATAGGGTCAGCCCCGGGAACATACTTGTGCAATAGAATACAAGCCCATTTCAAGTTGGATTCCTTGAAGAGTCTCCAAACTAACTTAGCACCTAGGGCTCTTTTTGCCAAGTAAGGTTTTTAAACCCTAGACCCCCCATAGAAATAGGTTTGCATAAGTTGTCCTATTTGATTAGGGCCAATTTCTTATCCTCGGCAGAGCCTTGCCAATAGAAGTCACGCATCATCTTATCTAGGTCCTGCTTAATGTTAGTCGGAAGGGGAAGGATGGACATATGATAAGAAGGGATAGCTAACAAAACTGATTTAATCTACCAAGCTTAGTGAGCCATTTACCTTTCCAAGAGCTTTTCTTATCCTGAACCTTCAATAGTACTTGTTTCCAAAGTTTGGAAGAGTGTTGACCCTTATCCAATTCTATACCTAGATATTTACATGGAAAAGTACCCCGTTGATAACCAAGGGTATCACAGATATCCTTTTCCAAATCAAGTGCCATATTGATAAAGAAGATTTCTGATTTAAGAGGGTTAACTTGTTGGCCTGAGGCCTTCATATATGTGTTTAGAATTTCTTTGTAGGCCTTAGCCTCATTACAGTTGGCGGAACCAGGAAGAATGGTATCGTCTGCAAATTGTTGGTGAGTAACGAAAGGGATATTGTCTACGGCTTTTAAACCTAAAATCTTGCCTTCTAACTATTTCTTGGAGATGGTTCTACCCAGTGCTTCTGCCATGATGACATAAAGGAAGGGCGAAAGTGGGTCACCTTGCTTAATACCTTGGGAAATCCCAAAAAAACCTTCTGGGGTACCATTGACAAGGACCGAGATCTTGGGGGTAGATATACATATAAATATGAGGTTGATCCAATGTTTGGAGAAGCTGAAGGCTTCCAAGCATTTGCATAGAAATCTCCAGTCCACCTTGTCATACGCCTTTTGGATATCTATTTTTATAAACATGCTTGGTTCTTTGGAGATTTGTGCAGTGTGTACAAGTTCTTGGGCGATGATAATGCCATCTAGGATAGACCTTTTGGCTACAAAGCATGTTTGTTCCTCTGAGATTAAAATCAGGAGTAGAGTTTTAAGTCTATTTTCCATACATTTTGATAATATTTTATAGATAGTGTTACATAGTGAGATAGGACGAAAGTCTCTTCGGTCAATACAGTCATTTTTTTTGGTATGAGAGAGAAAAAAGTATTGTTAATTTCTGATAGAATAGCTCCAAAATTCCTGGTTGCTTCCACCACTTGCCATATGTTAGTTCCCATGAAGTGCTAGCATTTTTGAAAAAAACCGTCCTGAAATCCATCCGAGCCTGGGGCTTTGTCAAGCTACATTTGAAATAAGGCAGTCTTGACTTCTTCCAAAGTAAATTTGCTATTCATCATGGTATTATCTTCATCCGAAATTAACTTTGGTATAGCCTTAATCATTTCAGACTACTCTTGAAGGTTAACTGCTTCAAAGTTATTAAGAAGAGAGTTGTAATAGTTAGTGATATGGTCTGCGATGACTTTAGGGTCTTCCGATAATTGCCCTCTTTCATCCTTAATCTTGGTTATCTTGTTAATATTTTTCCTTATATTGGTTGATTTATGAAAAAATTTAGTGTTATTATCTCCTTCCTTTAGCCAGATTTCCCTGGATTTCTATTTCCAATATATTTCTTCTTTAAGTAAAATTGCATTATATTTAGCCATAAGTTCCTTCTCTTTAAGATAGCTCGTTTCATCCATACCTTGGTTTATGACTAAGTTATTAAGACTTTCTATCTCCTGTTCTATAAGAAGTTTTTCTTCGAAGATATTGTTGAATTTGTTCTTGTTCCATTCCAAGACTTTATTTTTAATAATTTTGAGTTTGGTAACTAGGCTATACATTTTGGATCCTTCCACTATTGTCTGGTTCAACCATTGTTCTAAGAGATTAATGAGATCCGGATCCTGAAACCACATAAATTCAAATTTGAACAGATTTCTATTGGGTTTACTGTCCTCAGTGATTGTTAGTCTAATTGGGAAGTGGTCAGATCCCACTTCTGGGAGAATCTCTGCTGACAAAAGTTGGTTAAAATTATCCGTATTACCTAAAACTAGAAATATATCAAGTTTTTCTGCGATGTGGCTAAAGCCCGACCTTCTATTGTTCCAGGTGTAAGTTCCGTTGATGGTCTCAATGTTAACTAAATTATTGTCTAACACCCATTGGGTAAAATCCTTTTGTGATTGTGATATGAATTTAGAACCACCATATTTTTCATTTGTATTTAGTATAGCATTAAAATCTCCACCTAAGATGAAAGTCTCACCTCTGTTTAGGTGAAGGAGAGCTTGAACTTCCTGCCAAACTCTTCTTTTGTCTGTATTATGTATTGGACCGTAGATGTTGATTAAGGTGAATCTCAGATTTGATTTGAGGCTACATATCCTCATAGCCATCCAGTTGCTACTGCTGCTCACGGCTAAGGAGGAAATTTTTTGGGGGTCCCATAATGTTGCTAGGCCTCCTGATGCACCTATTGCTGGTACAAAATTTGATTTCCATAAGCCGAGTTTGTTACTTAATTTCTTACTATCTTCATTATTTAACTTAGTTTCTTGTAAGATTATAATATCAGAATCAAAGTTTTTGAGATATCTCTTAATTAGTCTTTTCTTGTTAGGGGTGTTTAGGCACCTAACATTCCAAGTAGTCACTCTCATTGCTCCTTGGGAAGGCTCTTCCCCTTCCTGCTATTCAGAATGTCAAATATTTTCATTTGATTTTTCGCATTACCTGCTAAGGATCTAAGCTCTATGCATGATTTCCTTCCTCTTTTCTTCTTGACCTTGTCAATTTTGGGGGAAGAGAGGCCAGCCAAATTGGTAGCAATTCCCAATTGTCTGTCCTCATTTGTGATACCAAAAAGACCATCCAGGATATCTACATTATCTCCAGTAGGAGAGGATGGTTCAGGAAAGTTTGTTATTGCTTCCTCATCATATTCTTTTTCTAGTTCAATACCAGCTTCTTTGACCTCTAAGGCTTCATGTTCAATAGATTTAGTCACATTCTCAGAATTATTGGAAAGGTTTGCCTTTTGAATCTCTATTACTTCTTGCTGCATCTCTATTGTGTCATCATTATCTTCTCTAGAGTTTCTAAGGGATAGAATTTCTTGAATCAAGACTTCCTTCTGATATTCCAACTCTTCTTCATCACCAATTTCACTTATAAACATATCCAAGAGTTCATCTGTTAGCATTTTTCCTATGTAGTCTATTATAATTTTGACTTCTTTAGAGCACTTTTCATCCTTCGAAGGAGATGCTTGTACTGAGTTCATAGGCAGTGTGGTAATCTAAGAACATATCAGGTCTTCCTTAGTACATAAAGTCTCCTTAGTTGGTGAGTTCAAATCATTAGATAGAGCTATGGGTTCAAGGGGTAGCACATTCTCTGTTATTTTTGGAATATTTCCTTCTTTCTCAGGTGTAAGGATACCTCCTAACTATGCTAATTTCTAAGGATTGTCATTGTTGTTTATCAGTGGATTGCTAAGTTGGAGGGCAATTTTCATATTCATAGGGGGAGATGACTCCATAGATATTAATTGATTGTTAGTGATTCTTTTTTCAAATGAAGGCTCACAAGGGGGATTAGAGATAGGCTGGGGAAGAACACTTTTTTTGAAGCAATCATCTATATCAATAAAAGTGAATCCCCCTCTATCTGAAAGAAAATAAATGTTTGCATCCTGGCTTTTATCTAGAAGATTAGTTATACTCTTAAGTTCCGATAAAGCAACCATATAATTATGCTTTGATTCCAGAAAGTTGTCATTAATGATTGGATTAATGATAATTGAGTTGGCATTGAATTTTAGATGCATATGAGGAATGAACTTTCTATGATGCTCATTTTGACAATAATTGTTTTCTCTGTTGCATTAGTTATATTATCACTAATTCTAATAAATTTGCCTAAATTGTTGCCAATAGTCTTTATAGTTTCTATGCTTGTGAGTTTAATTGGTAAATTTTTTAGTACTATAGCTTTTTCTACCTCGAAATCCTCAAGATATAGTGGGTTGAATAGGGGTCTCCATTTAGTAACAAAAAAAGATTCATGTCTATATTTCAGATCCAAGTTATCTAATATCTTCTTTTTAGTTTCTAAATTTTTGCAATCTAAGAGAAGGAAAGAATCGACAAGGTTAGATATACTTACCTCTCTGGGGAGCATTTTAGCCAGTGCTTCTATGATATCCAAGTTGCTCACTCCCACTCCTTTCCATCTGACAATTAAACCTGCATCCTCATAGTATTTCTACAATCTTGCTATATGGCTATCCTCTAGGGATACTTTGTTAAAGTCATTGTTAGAAAAAATATTTTTATTATGCATGTGCATATGATTATAGTTTCTCCTATGTGGTGGAGTATAAACAGGGGAGGAAACCTTTGATTGCAGAGTATTAGCTTTGAAGGAAATATGGTTGGGAATAGACTTTAAAGACTTACCATTCTCCCGCCGATGAGGAGGAGTGTAGTGCTTACCACTGATTGCAGGAGACTTCAAATTGGCTTGCACAATATTCTCCCCTGCCCTAGCCAGCCCTTTATTGTTGGTAAGGTTTTGGAGAAGGAAGGTGGGGTGTGGAATTGAGCTGCATTTTTGCGCACTGTCCGTTTAACCCTAAGATTTCCCTTGCTTCCCAAAGCCCCAGGTCACCTATGAGGGGGGGAATACTGGCTTTTGATTAGGTCATTCTCCTTTTTCTTTAGTAAATCAAAAGAATTCCTCAGAGGAATCTCAATCCTTTCCACCTTTTGTGATCTTGCCTTTTTATATCTTTTAACCTCTTGCCATTCGTAGTCTTTCAACCTTGCCTTCCTGGGATCCTCCTGGGACACAAAAAATCCACCTCTTCCCAAGGCAGAATGGGGGTCATTAGCCCATTTGACTAGATCAAATCTAGACTTTGGGGTCCTTTCGATCCCAAGAAGGCTCATTTTCTGCAAAGCATATTTTGTTTTAGCAAACCTAGTGATTTGCCCATCCAAATTGCTGACAGTGAAGACTTTAGGTAGCTGAAAGTTGTCGTGTTTCAAAAATTTGCTTCTTGTGGAAGCCCTAGTTTCCATGGGAAGCTTATTTATCCGAAGATCCTTAGCTTTGTTAACATGAGTATCAATAGCTAACTTGTCATCTTCTAAACTTCTTCATTTTTGTTCTACAATAAAGGGTTTCAAATGATCATAATCTGGTTGGGCTCTTACAATCCTTTGTCTGCAATCAATATTTTGATGCCCATAAAGGCAGAATTTAGAGCAATATCCAAAGAATCCAGTATCGCTGGTGTCCTCTGCTTCCTTTTGCTTCGCGTGAAACACTAGATCAGAGCTTTTAAATGATTTATCTGCTTTGGTATTATGTTTCTTTCGTGCGTTCGCAGGCTTTTTTTCGCTCGCCATTTTCTTTTTCATTTCTGTTTCAAAAGCATATTCCCTGGCAATGAACTCAGTAGGTTCATTTTCCTCCTAGAATTTTAAGCGCTTCCTTACACAACTGGTGGTAAAAGGCAGATACAAAAATCTGAAGCACACTTCTGCAACCTTTCAGAAACTAAAAGAAAAGGTGAGTCTTGGAAATATTGGAGGATTCCTCTTTTCTCCTTGTCACCGCCGCTCTGTGAATGTGCAGAGATAGGAGAAAACAAGATGTTGTAGATGCCTTTGTATATAATCCCCCTCTCTAAACCTCTCCAGCCACTATGGTCGTATATCCTCTTCCAGGATAGAAAATGAGTATTTTAATCTTTCCAAAATTGGTTTGCTTTACCCTTCAAACCTATCGGTGTCCTTCATTCCACAATGCGTGAGTGAGAATGGAAGGTAAAATTAAATCCTTCTTCCTACGCTCAGTGCATATTTCTTCTGTATTCTCTTTTCTTCTCCCGTGCCTGCCCCTTTTTTTTCTTTTGCGTATCTCAGAAATGACTCGCTGCAAATGTCCACTCTTTAATTTTTTTTATTGACTCATGTAAAAATCAATTACTGCTGACTACCCATTTGCTTATTGATCTTAATCAACAACCTTCTTTGGATATCTTCCCTAAAGAAGAGGCTTTAATGGAATATTTAGGGGTTTATGAAGACTTACCTAAGTTTCATAATAAGCGAGGAAATCCTTATTGCTTAAAAATTGATGCTTATTTTGGAGAACATGAAGAACAAGATATTGCTCCTTTACCGGTGGATTCTTCAATAAGAAGTGATTTATTAATCATTGAGACTATTGATATTCAAATGGATGAAACTAATTCTGAAAGGGTGATAAAACTTGGGAAATGTTTGACTCATGATGAATGTGATCAATTGGCTTCCCTTTTGCTTGAATTCAAGGATATCTTTGCTTGGACATATTCCAATATGCTAGGTATCAATTCTAAGATTGTTACTCATAACATTGTTTTAAAGCCTAATATGAAACCTGTAAAATAGAAAATTTGAAAGATGAATCCACAAATCGCTTTGTTAGTCAAAGGTGAAATTGAAAAACTATTGGATTCCAGATTTATTCATCCTATTGATTATTCCGATTGGATTTCAAACATTGTGTCTATGTCAAAAGGAGAAAATAAGATAAGGATGTGCACTGATTTTCATGATTTAAATAAGGCATCCTTGAAAGATGATTTCCCACTACCTAATATCAATATGATTGTGGATTCCACAATAGGCCATGCTCTGTTATCTTTTATGGATGGCTTTTCAGGATATAATCAAATTTTTATCCCTCCTAAAGATCAATTTAAAACTACATTTATAACACCTTGGGGAACCTTTTGTTGGGTCATGATGCCCTTTGGATTAAAAAATGTAGGAGCAACTTATCAACAGGTTATGACTTTAATTTTTCATGATTACATCCATAAGATTCTTAAAGATTATGTGGATGACATCTTGGCAAAATCCATACAAAGAGAAGATCATGTTACTATTTTACAACAGATATTTGAAAGAATTCAAAGTTATAATATGAGATTGAATCCTAAGAAGTGTGTCTTTGGAGTTGATTCTGGTAAACTATTAGGATTTATAATCTCTAAGCGAGGCATCAAGGTAGATACTGAAAAGATCAACGCTATTGTTAATATGCCTCCTCCTAAAAATATTTCTCAATTACAAAGTTTGCAAGGAAAAATACAAGCTATACATCGCTTTGTTTCTAACTTGGCAGACCGAACCATCCCTTTTACTTCCTTGCTTGGAAAGGATGCCACTTTCTCTTGGAATGAGGACTGTAAATAGACTTTTGAGCAATTTAAGGAGTATCTTGCAAATCCTCCTATCTTGCAGCCTGCTAAGTTTGATAAACCATTTCAATTATACACTTCAGCTACCCCACAAGCTGTGAGTGCATTATTAGCTCAAATTGATGACAATGGTATGAAAGGCCTGTCTATTACATCAGTCAAACTTTATTGGATTATGAAACAAGATACACACCTCTAGAAAGACAATGCTTAGTGGTGGTTTATGCATGTCAAAAACTTAGGCATTATCTCATAAATGCTGAAGTTAATGTGATTGTCAAATTTGATCCCTTAAAACATCTTTTCTCGCAAACTGATCTCTCCGGCGGCTTGGCAAAATGGGTAATGTTACTTACTGAATTTGATCTTAATTTTATTCTTCAAAAATCAATTAAGGGACAATCGTTGACAGATTATTTAGCTGAAGCTCCTTGTCCTCACTCTGTTGAAGGTTCTACTCCTCTTGAATTTCCTGATGACAATATTTTAGCTATTCAACAAGATGATATTTGGGAATTATATTTTGATGGGTCTAAGTGTAAGATAGGATCTGGTGTGGGTATCATCTTGATTCCCCCTACAAAGAAACCCATCCCTTTATCATATAAATTGACCTTTCCTTGCACTAATAACATTGCAAAATATGAAGCTCTTGTAGCTGGCTTACGAGCTGCTTCATCTCTCAATATCAAACATTTACATATATATGGAGATTCGCAATTGATAGTTGAACAAATTAAAGGTGGATATCAGACTAAAAATAATAGAATGACATAGTATAGAGATTTAGCTCTTGATGTCCTTTCACAATTTTGCTCTTACACAATCCAAACATTACCAAGGAAAGATAATCGGCATGCAGATGCTATGGCAAGTGCGGCATCCTTGGTTTGTCTTGAGAAAAATGCTGAAATTTTCCAATTTATAATACAAACTCTTAAAAGTCCTACAATTTCTGATAAGATTACCTCTGATTGTTTCAACTTGCATTTGGATGAATGGTATTCACACATTTTTCATTTTTTGAAGGATGGTACCTTTCCTAAATCAACAACAAGGGACATGCGTAATCGCATTTGAAAACTTGCAGTATGTTATATCATTTTAGGAGATGTGCTATACAAACGCTCTTACGAAGGTTTATTATTACGGTGTCTCAATAGAACTGAGATTCCTATAGCTTTAGCAGAAGCTCATTCTGGTTCTTGTGGGGGACACTTTGGTGGTAAATCTTTAGTTCATAAGTTACTTTGAATGGGGTATTATTGGCAAACTATGGAACAAGATTCTTTTATGTTTGTTAAAAAATGCCCTCAATGTCAACAGCATAGTAATTTGATTCATGCTCCTGCTCATGAGCTTCGTAATCAAGTTTCTCCATGGCCTTTTAGTATTTGGGGTTTTGATCTTATCAGAAAAATCTCACCAACTTCTTCTCAAGGGCATACTTACATTCTCACCGCTATGGATTATTTTATGAAATGGGTTGAAGTTGTCCCTCTTCATTCTACAATAGTAGATGTTATTTGTGATTTCATCCTTAATAATATTATAGCAAGATTCGGTATTCCCTCGACAATAGTTTCAGATAATGGAACTTCTTTTAAGAATAAAGACATTGTGAAATTTTTGGAGAAATATAGGATTCAACATCAATTTTCAACTCCTTATTATCCTCAGTCTAATGGACAAGCTGAAGCATCGAATAAAATTATTGAACAAATTCTGTGAAAAATAGTTAGTAAGCATGCCAAAGACTAGCATACTCAACTGACTTACGCTTTATGGGCCTATAGGACTAGTGTTCATACTGCTATAGGTACTTCTCCTTATAATCTTGTTTATGGTACTGATGCTATTATGCCTTTGGAACTAGAAATACCATCCTTACGTGTTTCATTTCATGGGATAATTGATAAAGATACTTTTCGTGAACAACATTTACAAGAAATGGAAATGTTGGATGAACAACAAATACATGCATTAGATCATATAAAGGCTTATCATAAATCTCTCCAGAAACAATACAATCATAAGGTAATTGAATGAACGTTTGCAGTTGGTGATTTAGTTCTTTATGAGAATCAATGAAATGTGAATGCTTTATCAAGTGAAAAAGGAAAATTTAGCCCTAATTGGCTTGGACCTTTTGTTGTTATTGAAAACTTTGGTTCAGGTGCTTACAAACTTGCTGATATGGATGGTGTTTCTTTTAAGGAACCCATTAATATTATGCATCTTAAATGTTATTACCCTTAATCTCATTTGTTCTATGTGCATTTATGTGTTCCTTATAATGATTTCTTTTATAGGTTATGTAGTTTTAGTAAAAATTACATATTGAATATGTTTATGCACTTTCTTTATTTCGTTCTTTCTATTAAGTTTTATATTGAAAACATAATATTCAAGTATAGAACTAATCAGTAAAGAAAGTTTTTCATTTATCAGCAATCCATAGTTTTTCAAAGTTCTGATACATATGAGGCCAATGGCCCTATCTATCACTACATCTATCACCGTGCCGCTCTGATGGTCGATGACTCCTAGATCTCTCTCCTCTATGATAGGAAGATGAATATTTGTGTGTCTATGTATGGCTCCTAGATATGCTCATGGCCTAAACACATTCTCAGAGACTCTGTATCTCTGTCATCATCTTCTCCTCCCTCTCTCTGCACATCCTCAATACCCGTTGGATGCATACGAAGATATCAGCATGTCTGCCTGGATCTCTGTGCCCAATGGAAGACTCTCGCTTGTCAGCTGGAATTTGGTAGGAAATAATGTTATCCTTGAGAACCTCAGATACAAAACTCCTCCATTCCACTACGCTAGCTGTAGAGGAAACATACTTTTATCATGCTCATATCATATTTTTATCAAATCATATTTGTAATCAAAAAAATTATAGTCCATACCTAGGTCTCCCTCTTGGACATCACTAAAGTGTCTAGATGGTGGGGGCATGGAGTGACTACTCTCTCCATGCTCACTATGTCTAGGCCATGGAGGTGGTGTCTCTATGTGGGGTTGTGGGGGCCATTGCGATCTCAGTGGTGATGCAGGAGTGATAGGTATATCTACACCAGTATCACTAGCTAGGGGAATGTCCTTAGCTCTATCATCTTCTCTCTCTTCCTCCTCCATCAGTTCCCCCTCAGAGATGTGTTCCTCCTCATTTCTGATATCCTCATCTTCCTTGATGTCTGCAATATCCTGGTGTGTCCTCTGTCTATAATCTGGATCACTTGTAGGATAATCCTCAAGGAAGATAGGGTGGATCCCCTCTAAGCTCTAGTACTGGATGTAATCTCAGCTAACCCCTGCATAGGATACATTTGATGGTACTGCAATATCCTCTGTCTCCTTTTTATCGCTATCCTCTATGTCTGCCGCTAAAGGTCAGCGCATGGCGCTGAGTCTCTGATGGTATCTCATCAGATGTGCATAGAGAGGTACTACCTTAGGGACTCCCTGTGGTAGGCCTAACTATCTCATCACTTGATCATAATAATATGGCATCACTATATGGCTCTGGTGACCTTCTAGCAGCTTACATTGCTGAGAGTGTCTCATCTAGAATCAGGTGTCTAGCCACTCTGTCATATGGCAGTAGGGTCTCCATATCACATCAGCACTAGCAATACGGTCTAGATATACTCTCTAGTAGAGCATATCTCCAAGTTGCCAGATATCTCTCATAGGATATGCAAAGGCTCTCACCATACTCACCTCTACCATCATTGGTACTCCCTGTGGACATGTACATGTGAAGTGCTCAAAAATCCAAATCTATAGAATGGTGCATGTCGATAAACTCTCTCGCTAATACCTCACCAGCTGACTCAACTCATGGTATAGCTGACAGAGCATGTTGCAACCCCATGAGAACATAGTCCTCTCTCTCTCCATCCTCTAAATCAAATGAGTCATAGGTGAACAAAATATAGTACCCTGTGAGTTGGGTAACACAACCAAGGCTACTATACATAGCATCACCTTCCGTACTAAGGTAGTATGGCCTGATACTATGGCTAACATTGAGATGTGATCTGAACGAGTCTGCAACACTGGACGCCCACTTGTATAGTACTCTACATCTACATGAACCTCTTCCCAACTTCTATGTGTACTGGGTCTGACAGTCTCTCCTCAGACCGAAAGCCTCATAATCCTATATACATCCTCTAATGTCACTGTAATCTCACCGGCAGGAAGATGGAAGGAGCATGTATCCTCATCCCATCTCTCTATCAGTGTGGACAACATCTCCCAGTGCAACCTCATCTATGGAAGGACTGATACCCAATATAGTCCTACATCCCTCAGTAGTTGTAAACCCTCATCATCCAAATCAGACAGTCTCTCCTTGACCTGCACTAGCAGTTCCCCAAAGGGATGCTCTCGAAAGTAGACAAGGTCCTGCAATCACAAACCAACATCATATCAGTCATCTACATCATCAAATCTAAAAGTACAATTGATCTAGGTCAAAGTCAACCTTAGTTAGGTCAAGGTCAACCTTACTGGGTCAGGGTCAACTTTTCTAGGTGAGGGTCAACTTTTCTGGGTTAGGATCAACCTTTTTGGGTCAAGGTTGACCTAAATGGGTCAAGGTCAACCTAATTGGGTCAAGATCAACCTCAAGGGGGTAAAATAAACCTTGCTCAGCAAAAACATGAATTTGGAAAGAATCTTACCTCAAGGAGTGCTCATCCGGTAGCTAGATAGTGTCTCACAGTCTCCAAGCATGCCGCTCACAGTTCCTCTCTTCTTAGCATCTTGCTTCTAATTTCAAATTTGTAAATGGTAAGAATGAGTAAGTATTACCTTTTTCATCTCTTTTATAGGTTTACAATTAGGATTAGGGTAAGAATTTCCTTTTATGCATTACGATAGACATTCATTCTTTTCATCATAACTTGAGTTAAATAACTCTATTTTCTGTGCCATCAGTGGCGTTGGAATCATGATTTAGATATCTAACTCCTTGAACTAGTTTGGGAAGGGTAGGAATCCTTCTAAAAAGTTTAGGAATGAACTTTTCAACACTCTACATATCCAGTATCTAGAGTTTTCTTATCACCCCGTTTCACTCTTCCATAGTAGAAAGCCAAAATAGGGGGGGCATAAGGGGCTCTATATACTTCTCAAACTATCATATAGTAAGCTCTAGGTGATTATAGATTTTCATTAACTTGGTGTATTGCAGGTTCTAATGGTTTTCTGTAGGATCTTTACATCAAGGACTTGGCTATATCCTTTTTCATCTTTATGATATTTTCTTACTTTAGTTTGCATATTCACGTAGTGTCATATCTAAGCTAAAGTGGGGGCTAAATGTATCATCTTAAAATGGAAGCACTTCCATTTGGATAGGTTTAGCACCCTCTTTCAGTGTATTTATCATGATAAACCTGCCTTTAGGATGCATTTGTATGTCCTAGGTGAAATTAGGGTTAGGATCCTGAAGATTCTCCTTAATTCCCCTCTTCTATGACTCTAATTTCTAGGTAGGATATAGAAATGGGTCCTCCTATCCTTCATCATGTCAATCACATGATCTTTTATCTATCACAGACATTCTATTCTTATCCAGCTTCATTTCTAAGTTTCTGGGCATCCTCGAGGCCTTTAAACTGCATTCTAGCAAAAGTTAGGGTTTCTGGTCAAGGTCAACCTCAACCCTGACTAGGTCAGGGTTGACCTCAACCTTGACCTCATCTTGTCAAGATTTCAAATTTTCAATTCTTGCTAATTTGGCTTTTGGGATTATTAACTTCCCACCTCCGAGTCAGTTGTCTCTGAAATGGTAAATCCTTTAATTACATTTAATTTAGATCCATTCTCTAAAGGTTAGGACCTAATTGGGATTTAATTCTTCAAGGTGGCCCTTTTAGAGGAGTGTGACCTAATTCACTATAAAAGGAGGCCTTCCTCTCTCATTTTCACATCTCATCTCAAGCAATCAAGCTCTCAAGTTCTCAAGGTGTTCAAACAAGCATTTCAAGTCTTCAAGCATTCATATTTGGAGCAAGAGAGAATCATTCTTCCTTGATCCATCATCATCAACATTTCAAGCATTCAATCATGGAGTAACAACTATGGATTGTGAGAATGGTAGAAGTACTTTAGCCTTGGGGGCTTGGTATGATTTTCTATCACATTCAAATCTATGCATTGTTATTTCATACATATTCATGCTAGGGTTTTAATCTAGAGGATTAGATCTTAGCTTTACACTTTCAATATACACACACACATACTATTTCAATCGGCTATTCGTGGAGATGGGAATCAGCAAAATGGGGGTTTGACTAAGGCAAAACCCTATATAGCCACCCCAAAAACCCCTTTTTTAGATATCTACAGGTGTTGTTTCGAGAATCAGAGGCCAAATCGGGGTACCCTTTTTGCTGAACTTTCAAGATCTACAAACAGAATCAGAATTGAACTTCAGAATAAAAATGTGGTCTTTGACCTTTTAAAATGTCAAAGTCGACCTGTGTGAACCTAGAGAAAAGATTTATGGGTTCTGTCCGCCTCGACATTTCCAGTCTAGAACAGGTGACGGAATTTTCTGAAACTTCATACAGACTTCATAAAATAGGTATTTCTAGACTAATATCATGATGAGGTATGTACTTTGATCTAATTAATTTCCAAGCATTTCCAGATCTATTTATGCTTCTAAACATCCTTTCTAAATGAATAGGTGATGAATGTTATGTATGTTACTATGCTTCCATTTTCACCTTATTCAGAAAGTATTAGTTTTTTTGTTCACTCATCTTGGTTGGTGTTCTCCTTGTCAGATTACCTTTGTCTTTGTCTCCAATGATCTAATATTCAAAACTATGTCTCTACACATACTTTACCAGGGTTTTCAGTACTTGTTCAAGTGCCTTTTCTTCTTCATCTAATTCTTCTTTATCTTTGAAATCATTCTTTTCTTCTACAATAGAAATAGGAATATCTTCAACCTTAATCTTAGGCTTCGAAGTAGCCTGATTCCATTCCTCACTAACTCATACATTTGTGATCTCCACAATGTTCTTCAGCCTAATATTATAGCATCAGTATGCATTGCTCTTTGTAAAAAAATTCATGGATATTCCTTCATATAATATTGAATTAAACTTTCCTAAATTGTCTTCATCTCTTCTAACATAGCATTTTCTTTGAAACATTATGAAGTACTTGATAGTAGGCACCTTTCTGAACCAGATCTCATAAAGTGTCTTTATATGACTCGCTCTTACCTATAACTTGTTAAGAAGATATATGTTAGGTGAGCAAACATCTTTCACATAGTTCTAACCATCTCAACAATAGACCTATTCATTCTTTCAATAACTTCATTTTGTTGTGGGGTCCTAAGAGTAGATAATTGTCTTCTAATTCCATGTTATTTACAAAATCTATCAAATTTATTTGATGTAAACTTGCCACCTCTATCAGACCTTAAATACTTGATATTAGCATCTACATATAATTATCAACCAAAATTTAAATGTATTAAATCTATCCAAAGCTTATATTTTTTCTCTTAGGAATGTGACCATGTCATTCTAGAATAATCATAAACAAGTAACAAAAAATTAGTTTTCACTGTTTAGCCCTCTTTTCCTTGTTTGTAAGCAGAAATTTGTATGCATTAGCTCCAAAGGTCTTGTGGTCAAATACTCTATGTTTGTTGTCTATTTTTCTATTTGAGATTTATTGTATATAGTTTTAGTAGGCTTGATCATTTTGGGTAGACCTCTCACCACCTTAGAAGAACTAATTTTCATCATATTATTGAAGTTAATTTGTCCCATCCTCTTGTGTCATAACTAGTATTCACTTACTTCGTACCAAAAAACAATTTCTTCCTCTTTTTTTTCCTTAAGATAGTAGACATTTCTATTTGTGCTTATACCTTTGCCAGCCAATTTTCAGAAACCTTAAAATTGATCTCACATCTAGATCCATGAAAGATAAGTTTGCAGTCTTTGTTGTAGTCTTATCTTATTAACATAATAAATATCATTGATTTTATAGTGATTAGCTTATGTATTTGATTGTGTTTGTATTTTTAGCATCTACATTTCATACCACACTCTATGATCCATTATCAGGATGAAAAAGAGAAAGAGATGCAAAACAAAGTGAGTTGTAGATAGGGATCAACTCAAAAGATAAAGGGGAAAGGGAAGGGGGAAGCGCATAAACTGAGAAACAAATCAAAAACCAAAAACTAATAAAAATAAAAAATAAAGGAACAAATAGGAAAGAAAAATAATAAATGAAAAGAACACAAAAAATAAATAAAGATCCCCCCAACAACAACCTCAACAAGTGAACCTATAAGACTAAGAAACTAACTAGACAAACACAAAGAGAGATACATAAAAATAAATCAATTAAGATATTAAAAATAAGAATTAAAAAATAAATAAATAAATAATATAAGAGTTTTATTTAAAAATATAATGTATCGATTATATTATATATAGTATAATCTACCTAGGCCAAGATATATAAATAAATAAATAGATGGAAAAATACAAAAAAAACACATGCTAAATAATAACAAAGAGGATAAATAAGAAAAAGAAAATAAATGACAAAAATAAATAAATATGAGAAAACAAGGATGAGAACAAATATCTCTAATCATTGATTTTGTGCTTACCATCAATAGATATAACTCCCTTATCAAATATAGGTGCAGCTCCCTCAACAAAAAATAAGATTGGTCCTCCATCATATTTCTCAAGCTCAAGGAACTTTCTTCTATCACCCGTCATATGGTTTTAACATCCAAAATAAATCATCTAATGCCTAGATTCTTCCCGTTCATGTAGGGTAGTCTTCACAACTGTTGATCCTTAATAGCCAAAAATAGTACATCATCACTTGAATTATTCCTTCTTCATATTTTGATGAATGGGCCCCCACAAAACAAATATTCTTCTTACCCTACTCTATGTTATTTGTCCTTGTATATCTATTATTTCTTTTATCACTATTATTTCTTTCATCATAATTAGACTTCCTGAAGTTATCTTCCTCAAAGGGCATTTAGCAACATAATGAGCTATTCTTCTACAATAAAAATACTTGAAGGGTAACTTACCTGTATACTTTCCTAATCCTTTTTGAACAATCTTTTAACAAATTTTTGTTTCATCATCTAGATCATAAATTATCTCAGGTACATCTTCAACCTTCTTTGCGCCATTAAATATAGCATCCTTCTTGTCATGTTGACAATCTTCAAGTTTAGTTATTTCAAAAGAAGAGACAACCCCATAGATACTATCCAAAGTATGTAGTCCATATCATGACTCTATTAAATGGCATACAACAAGGTTTTGTAGTTTCTATTCATAGCTCTAATAAGTTTCTATGCAACATCATTGTTTACTATAATTCCACTGATACCTTTAATAAATCTTACAACATCATTAACCTAGTGTAGGTAACCTTCAATGTTATCATCCTTCATCCTTAAGGTTTCAATTTTTTTCTTTAGGTTCTACAAATTGATTATCTTTTTATTCTTATCTCCTTCATATGTATTTCTCAGCTTCTACCGACCTTCATTTGCAATTTTGTAGGACATGACCTTCATCAACTCTGGATCACTTAAACCATTGATAATAGTAAATCTTCAACCTTCTTTGCATTGTTAAATGTAGTATCCTTCTTTCCATTTTGACAATAATGATCTCAAAATAATAGAAACCCCCATACAGATGATCCAAAGTATGTGGTTCATATCACAACTCTGTTGAATGGCATCCAACAAGGGCTTGTATTTTTTATTCATAGTTCTCTTAACTTTCTATGCAATGTTATTATTGTTTTTAGTTCCATCCATACCTCTAATAGAACTTACAACCTCATTCACTTGGTGTGGGTAACCTTTAATGTTTTCATCCTTAGGCATCCTTAAGGTTTCAATTTGTTCTTTAGGTTCTACAACTTTATTTGCTTGTTCTTCTTGTCTCCTTCATATATACTTCTCAGCTTCTTCCAAACTTTATTTTCATTATTGTAGGACATGACCTTCATCAACTTTGAATCACTTAACCCATTGATAGTAGAATTTCTTTATTTTTCATTAATTTCATGCATCTTGATTTCATCTAGTGTAAAAGGAGAACTAGCTAGAGGATTGTATTGTTTTTTAACAATATCCCAAATAGAAAGTCCAAATATGATTCCATCCTTCTTTTTTGAAAGGCATAATTTGTTCCATCATACTTAGGTATTTTGTAACTATTTTTTGTTTCATCCTAGATCTTCCTCAAGAAGTTAAGCTTCTGCAGGAGGAACCAAGCTCTAATACCAATTATTTAGAACACACCATAAGACATGGGGGTGAATTTTTATTAATCAAATCTTAAATGTTTCCCATCACAAACACATTAACACCATATTTTTATATGGAAAACCTAATGTGGAAAAAATCATGGTGAGGATCACACTCACTATATGAATAACATATTACGAAGATTCAAGCCATAGACCAAGGAGCTCACTACTCCTAAAAAGATCTTGTAGGATAAGATGCACAACATTAGAGAAAGATAAAAAGGACTTGGAGCACAATCCCAAGGCAAGATATAGGTTTTTACAAGATACCAAAATAACACATTATCTTCTAGAAAGCATATAGAAATGATGAATTAAAAAGATGTAGGATCTCCTGATAAATCACTACAACAACTTTGCCAAACTTAGAAACTTGCACATCTTCTCTTCCACATTCATATAAAACAAACTTCACATTCAATCCATACTCAATTCATATCCAACTCAACCATCTACAAATCAATATAAACCAACTTGATCATCCAAAAATATAATTGAGTCAACCATAGTAAAGATAAACAATATTTACAAAGTCACCCACTATGAACACTTATACTTAATGCGGTCTACCCTAGAAAATAAAAGGGACCTAAATATATCATAACAAACCTTCCAAAAATGATTGAATGGAGTGCACACAATACAACACCTCCAAAGTCAACACTAAATTTAATGTGTAGCAAATCATTATAACATGTTAACTAGCCAGTCCAAAAATATTCTCCAATGTGCATAACTCAATATGGATCTCAACACAATAGGATACGATCCATAACAACCTCTTAAATCTTCCTCCAATGATTATCCAGATAAGAAAGATATTAAAAAAATCAACATAATCAATTGAGTCAACCAAAAACCAACACAAACAACAATGTTGAACACAAAGCAACATGGAGAAGACCAACATAAGATATTTGAACTAGAACACTATAAAAATGTTAGGAACATTTCCACCAAATAGGACACCCATAAACATCAAAGCTAAGCAATGTGGAGTATTCTTTTGACCAATCCGGACCATTCCTGGCAGTTAGCCTTACTGTTAACAAACAACAAACTAAAACTTCATCCTTTGAGCTTATATGGACTTTAAAATATGATTGTGTAACATTCACATACCATACATATTTATTCCAAAACTACAAGCCATCAACATCTTATACAAGTCATTCTCCCATTAGGACTTCAAATACTCTTTCTTTCATATTATGATTTCTCATAGTTTTCACCTTTCGAATATACCTCATACTTGTTAGGAATAACAGCCCACAATACAACAGAGAGGGGGGGGGGGGGGGGGGGGGGGGGGGGTGAATCAGTTGTATAATAGATTATTAATCTTTAAACGTTAAGCACCACAATATCAGATCCAATGAACATAATGAATTCCAACACAATAACACAATATTTTGGTCTCGCGGAAACCTTGTTAAAGGTAAAAACCCCGGTGGGAATTAGCACCCACAAATGATGCACTGAGAGTATTGTTATCCTTGTTAGAAGATATAGCCATGTTAGGAGCTTATTGAAACATTATAGTACATAGTTCTTGTTAGAGGAAAGACCCTATTAGGAGTCAAGAACAAAAGGGAGGGCTCACTGCCCAAAGAAGGTTAACTCCACCTTCAGAACTCACTGTTCGCAACACAAGTGTTTATGAAGAAATACACAATCTTTTGAACTGTTCGGCAGCAACTGTCTTTGCTTGATCAATTCCAATGAACTCCACCAATAAACCTCTAGTCTACATACAGCAGACACAAGCTCACAGCTTTCATAACCTCTCTATATCATCTTCTTTTTCAGCATATCTTTTCCAAAGGAAAGACCTTTCATTTATACCTTATTACAATTCTTATAAATAGGTCGGCCCATAAGGCTTTCCTAATTAGAAACAATTATATAAACCCTTGCTAAGATATACACGGTATCTAAAACAAGTCTGCAATGATTACTTTACAACAATTAAGGACTGACATCCTTAATCCAAGTTCGCCATCCATCATATATGCTACATCTATATAGTCGGCTTCCAAATAGATCACTTTCCAGAGTACACGCCAAAGCTGACGTCATCCTAAATTTTGTACCTTGTGTAGTTCATAGAATATTCTTCAATACTCTTTCTTTCATCTCTTAAGTTCGCATACACTGATTCCATATCACATGTAAGCTATACACAAAACACAGAGACTAGCTCTATCATCTTTCACTATCACTGTCCAGTAACCAATCCAAAACATCTGTAACTTCTCCAATACATAATATTACATCATGCGATCTTAGACATATGATCACAACACCTTCCTATACATAAACCTCAGTTCACATGCTCTAAATCATCCGTACATTGTAGTTAACAGTCTATTTTCCTCTCAGAAACATATGTTGACATCAATGACAAAACATGAATGACAACAGTATTGATTCCACATCAACAACATCCAATAATCTTCCTACATGCATAGCAATATCCAACAATCTCCCCCTTTGGTATTGATGCCAACAGATGGGAAAATCCATCAACCCATAATACATCAACCCAAAATAATGTAACCAATTAGTACTCTCATAGTATTTCTCCCCAATCCAGTCATAGTATCTCTCCATACAATCTCCCCATATAGCAATGATTTTCTCATAGTATCTCTCCCCCTTTGACAACAATGGCAAAGGGTGCCATAAGTCACCAATTGTGTTCATACCAGTTCACCAACTGTCTTCATCAACTAGATGCTAAGTCACCCACATGTATTATGTAACCCTTCAACGATCACTCCCCTTGAGGATTAGATCCACACATCAAGTCCAAAATAAGATAGAGCCTTGAATGCCTCTGGACTGATGTATCCCTGCATCATTTAATTCTCACAAGGAGGGGCTTGCACCCCAAGCATACCTCTGAGATACTCAAAGGCATCTTTCAACATTTTTTTTTGCATCCAAACAATCTGAGTGAAATAAATTGCAGTAGCAACATCAATACTTCCAACAATTCTCCTTCATTAGTACTTGTCTTGTCATCAATGTTCCCTACCCAATCATCATTAGTATAATCATGAAGTTCAAAGTCTTCATTTCTACCATACCTTAAGCCATATTCTATTGATCCTTTTAGATATCTAAATATCTTTTTCTCAGTAGCTAGGTGTGTCTCTTTAGGTTCTGCCTGATATCTAGCCACTATTCCAATAGTGATAGCAATATCCAATCTGGTGTGATTCAGATATTGTAATCCACCAACCATTGATGTGTACTTGGTCTGAAAAACATACTTTGTCTTGTCATCATTGCCTCCAAAGATAATATCATCAACAAAAACTTCTATTACCACAACTCCATCTTCACGTTCAGCCTCAACAAGTTCTTTTGTACTTTCTCTGATTTGAATTATGTTCAAAGTGTACACCATTGTCCCAACAGCTTCTCTAGCAGTATACAGTATAGTTCTATTCCTTTTCTCTACTATCCCATTCTTTTGTGGAGTCCTAGGAGCAGATGTATGTATGTATATTCCATGCTCTTCGCAATATGAATTGAACTTTCTACCTCTGTCTGATTTCAAACCTTTTATCTCTAAGCCTGATTCATCTTCTACTTCTTTCTGAAAACTATTTACACATCTCATCATTGTTATAAATAATATTATCAACAAATGTATAATATACTTTTCACCATGGTATCATCTTGTCCTTTTAGGTTCACACAAGTCTGAATGTACCAGATCCAACCTTCCTTTTTCTATATATGTTTTACTTTTGTAACTGCTTCTAGTCTTCTTTCCCATCACACACTCTCTACACATAGTGTTAGATGATTCTACAATTTTAGGTAGGTCTTCCACTGTATTAGCCAAGCTTTTCTTCACAATATTATCAAAATTAACAAGACAAAATCTTTTGTCCCATAACCAATAGTCATCTACCTTCGCAACAAAACAAGAATCTTCAGATGTATTTATCTTAAATACATTACCTCTACATTTAGTACCGGTTGCAATCAAGTTTCTTGTCTTACATTTTGCATCAATGAATTTCAGTTTGTAATCTTTGTCCATCAGTTGTCCAATACTCAACAAGTTATGCTTAAGTTCATCAACAAGTGGTACATTTTTAGTATTAGTCTCTCCATCCAAAACAATAGATCCTATTCCTATGATAGATTTAGGAACATTTTCTCCAAATCTTACAATACCACTATCATACTTGTTTCTATCTTCAGTCGAATTATCTATAACCCATTCATATTTCTTGTCCACGTGTAACACTAAAGCTTTATCTTCATATACTGGTTTATCATCTTTAATAGCAATAGATCCAATCTCCTTATAATCCAAATCATCGTCATAAATACTTTCACTAGCATAATAACATTCCTCTTCATCTGAATACTTAGATTTGTACTTAGAAACTCTTGTAGGACATCTAGATGCAAAGTGACATATCTTATTGCATGAAAAACATTTCAAAGGTAACTTTCTTTCAATTTTGCCCTTACCTCTCTTTTCTCTTCCAGTGATCAGTGCAACAAGTTCATCCATTTTTCTTTCTTTAGACATTATCTGTTCTCATTCCTCGGCATACTCACCAAGCTCTTCCTTTAAGTTTTCACAAGTGTCAAAATTTTCAAGATCGCATTTCGGACTATCCTTCCCATAGAATTCCATCTTCCAAGATCACCTCAAGCGATTAAGCTTTCTCTCTAAGGACCATAAGCTCTGATACCAATTGTTAGGAATAACAGTCCACAATACAACTGAGAGGGGGGGGTGAATCAGTTGTATAACAAATTATTAAACTTTAAGCACCACAATATCAGATCCAATGAACATAATGAATGCCAACACAATAGCACAATATTTTGGTCTCAAGGAAACCCTATTAAAGGTAAAAACCCTGGTGGGAATTAGCACCCACAAATGATTCACTGAGAGTATTGTTATCGTTATTAGAAGATATAGCCCTATTAGGAGCTTATTGAAACATTACAGTACATTGTCCTTGTTAGAGGACAGACCCTATTAGGAGTCAAGAACAAAAGGGACGGCTCACTGCCCAAAGAAGGTTAACTCCACCTTCAGAACTCACTGTTCGCAACACAAGTGTATATGAAGAAATACACAATCTTTTGATCTCTCTAGCAACAATTGTCTTTGCTTGATTAGTTCCAATGAAGTCCAGCAATAAACCTCTGCTCTACATACAACAAACACAAGCTCATAGCTTTCACAACCTCTCTATATCATCTTCTTTTTCAGCATATCTTTTCCAAAGGAAAGACCTTTCATTTATACCTTATTACAATTCTTATAAATAGGTCGGCCGAAAAGGCTTTCCTAATTACAAACAATTACATAAACCCTTGCTAAGATACACACGGTATCTAAAACAAGTCTGTAATGATTACTTTACAACAATTAAGGACCGACATCCTTAATTCAAGTTCGTCATCCATCATACACGCTACATCTCTATAGTCAGCTTCCAAATAGATCACTTTCTAGAGTACACGCTACAGTTGACTTCATCCTGAATTATGTACCTTGCACAGTTCATAGAACATTCTTCAATACTATTTCTTTCATCTCTTAAGTTTTCATACACTGATTCCAAATCACCTGTAAGCTATACAAAAAACACAGAGACTAGCTCTGTCATCTTTCACTGTCACTATCCAGTAACCAATCTTCACCAAAACATATGTAACTTCTTCAATACACAATACTACATCATGTGATCTTAGACTTAAGATCACAACACCTTCTTGTACATAAACCTTAGTTTGCATGCTCTGAATCATCCGTACAGTGTAGTTACCAGTCTATTTTCCTCTCAGAATCATATGTTGACATCAGTGACAAAACACGAATGACAACAGTATTGATTCCACATCAGCAACATCCAATAATCTTCCTACATGCATCAGCAATATCCAACAATACTAACTTGTATCACTACCAGACATTATAACAAAATTTGAATATCTAATACCAAACATCTATCTGACTTCAAATACTCTTTCTTGCATATTTTAACTTCTCATACACCAGCCAACACAACTCTCCATCGGGTTGACAACAATGCACATAATAGGTTGACATCAATGACAACATTGAACACCTATTGCTAACAAAATCATATTATAATATAATATAAACTATTTTTACCAATCAAAAAATGATAGGAATTGGATTTTTTTTATTAGTTGAACAGCTAACAAAAATAAATCTCATATGTGACATATAATGTTTTCTTATAGTTTCCAATCAAAACTAACTTAAGCATTTGAATTGTTTTACTTGTTACATGTCACACTTTTTGTGATGGGGATTCAAATCATAATGTTCAAATAATTATAAGTCACGTAGATAACAAGTTTTGTTTAGTGAATTTCAAAATGCAATAGTATACATGTTCGTATAAAATGAAGACAAGAAAATTAGTTTTCAAAAAGAATGTAGAATGATGCACTTTAACTCTTCATATTATAAAAATGCATTTGAGAATTAATAGTTCTAAGAAAACAACATGTACATCTCCAAATCATTATAAGTCGTTGAATGAGTCTATATGTCAACGTTAACAATAGAAAAAGGAAATTTGTTATTAAGTTATGATTATTATAAAAGTTGAATTGCTCTATAATCATCACTACTAGTATCACACCTAAGAATCCAAGGTACATTGAAAATTATAAATAAATATTTAATATGTAATATAATAGTATGAAACATTTGAACCAAAATAATTTTATTGTTATTAATAAAAGATAATTACAAAGTAATTCAATGGATTACATTAAAAGTGTAGGCAGTATGATAGTGGTTCTTTTAATAATAGGATATATGTGTCACCAACAATAAATAACTTATCATTAAAAAAAATTACAAAATTGTATGCTACCATATAGATCAATGTTTAAGTGATATTTAAGCACTCGTGGATGTTAGGTGACATAAGTGAGGCTATAAATTATAACACAAACAATCGAGAGAAATCTAGTAGAGAAAACAATGGATGAGGCCTCATCACTTTCTTTAGAGAAAATAATGGACGAGGCCTCATCACTTTCTTTAGCCTATCAAATGCAACTTGAGCCTCATTTGACTATTTGAATGCACCCATCTTAGAGAAGTTTGTAAGAGGTGTAGTCAACTGAGAAAAGTTATGTCTAAGTACTTTACAATTATGATTAATACAAACTTGTAGTCACTTTAGTTGTGGGCATTTTTATCCAAAAGGGTTTTCCCCATATAAATCGATGTTCATATAGTATTTTGTGTTTTATTTTTATTTTTATGTTATTTTTATTTCCATGTGTGTTATATCATGTTTATGAGTCTGTAAGCACTAAAGGAAAAAATATATATAGTACATATACTTAGACTATCATCATCTGAACATTTATCTCAACAATTTGAAGAGAGCATCCAACCATGTTTTGACATATAAATATTTATATTAACCAAGATAAAGCATAAAAAAAATATCATTTTACTAGCGTTTCTAATTATATAATCTTGTTTTATATTAAAATATTAATATGTGATTATTTTTGTCCATTCATAATTTCAATATCAAAACATTCAAGATAGTCATATATTCTTCATTTACAAGATCTCTAGACTTATTTGAATGATGAGGTCAAGCATATGAACTATGACCAAGGTTTATCCTTGTGGCCTTACTTCATGCAAGATGTGCGGTAATAGATGTAAGTGTAGTAGGTATAGAAGTTACCATTATCATATAGTATGGTTTCCTTGCAAATGGTCCCCTTCTTCAAATAAGAAAAATAGCATGGCGCCTAATGACAATCATCAACACCAAATTCTCAAATTCGTTAGTAAAACTTCATATTAGGAAATCTAACCCAAGCACACGCGAGTTTGGATGGAGCCAATATATAATTTTCATAAACTACAATTTCCTAGTTTAAACTTTTTAAGACAATCTAATTAGTCTTTGTAATGTTTATGTGGCTTATCTTTGTGATTTATAATGCGAGTGCTTGGTAGATGCTTTCACATAATTTTGATGTTAACATTTTTATGACCTAAATATTAATCTATCTTGTAGCCTACAATTTTTATTTTTATTTTCTTAATATCATTTTTGGTTGGTGGTGGCACATATATCCTATGATTTAGAGAAACACTATCATGTTGCCCACTTTTTAATGGAATATTTTATTTTATAATTAATTTTATTAACATTGATAATGTAATTGATTCCATTCAAATGTTCTATATTATCATACTGTACACATTAAAATTTCCATTTAGAATTTTAGATGCATCTTGAAACCTTGAAGTATGATACTATTAGTGATATTTAGAAAGTGATTTAGCTTTTAGAATTACTTCATAATAAATTCATTTATTCAATTTTAACATTGAATATACTCATTATAAAGACTTATAATGTGTTATAATGTATGTTTTCTTATAACTATTAAGTTGTTAAGTGCATTTGTATGAAATGGAGAATTAAAGTTCATTTCAAAAACTATTGGTCCTACCTTCATTGTATACAAACATAAATGCCTATGGAAACATTCCAACATTTTAATAGTGATTAAAACAATACCATTAAAAGTTACTAAACAAACCTAATTAGCCACATGACCCATTCAGCCCTTTGGACACTATTAATTAGAATGCCTATTAAAAATTCTAACATAAACCAAGTACACAAACATTCAAGATTCTTAATGTAAATATGATTAGGGATTATAAACTAACATTAGATGCAGCATATAGAATATAGCCTTTACTTAAAGTAGTCAATTTGACCATGTTATGAAAATAATTGTATCACTCTTTTTAATCTGTATAGGCTTGATCCTCTTAGTTTATTGTGTTTTAAATCTATTGTCACTCTAAACAAGCATCAAACGTTCTCTTTGGTTCTATTCCGTTCTCTTCCAACTAACTTCAACTCATCTCATTAATATCAATTTATAAATCTTGTTATACAAAAGAGTAACTCTATGAATGTTTTGATTGAAAAGACTATATAAATTATCTTTTAGCTTTATATATACAAATAATATTCTCTTCTATTAGCATCAATCCATAAGCCTCATTGTACTTATTACTATATAATACAAATTATAGTAATTTATTTCTAATTAGAAACAAACAGATTGCAATCAAATTAAATTTTAAAATCTAATTTGAATTCACGAATCTATTAACATACAAATAATATTCTCTTCTATTAGCATCAATCCATAAACCTCATTGTGCTTATTACTATATAATATAAATTATAGTAGTTTATTTCTAATTAGAAACAAACAGATTGCAATCAAATTAAATTTTAAAATCTTATTTGAATTCACGAATCTATTAACTATCTCACCAAACAAAGGGACGAGGAATAACATTAAAAATATTTGTGCATAAACGAGATCAAACTTACCTGCCCTTATATAAAACTGCATATCCAATCTGAAATGTGTAATTTACTCTCAAATTGTCCACTTGACATAGGCAAAAGATTATAAAATTAATCCGAACAAAAGAACTACACAAAATGACAAGGGTATGACAAGGGTAGTTGTGATCTCTCTCTCCTATTTCTTGCTGATCAAGTGTCTTTCCGTTTACTTGAAATGTTCCTCACCCATCTTTTTCCACTCCACCCCCTCCTTCAGCTGTTCATTTTATACTAATACAAGTTTCTTGAAAACGATTCAATGAAATGTTCATATTATCATAAAAGATCTTTGACAGGTATCCCAAGAATATTTTTATGCAATGATCTGCATCACACACTATTCATCTAATTTTAGAAAGCCAACGGTATGATCTAGATTGCCAAATACTCAAACCAAAATAAACAAGGGCTGCAGGGCAGGGCAGGTCCTGCCTAAGATTGAATGGACAGTTATGATAATCCGTTGGTGCTCTGCCATGACCTATCATGGCAAGCTCATTCAGGATGCAGCCATTACAAGATCCAAAGCTGGTAACCCAACCAACATAACCAATTGTAGTTAAAGAAAGAAAAAAGCCAGTTCTACACATTCTAACGTTTTGTTTCCAACGCTGCTTGAAGAGGCATTGAAAACAAGACATGCTGGAATAATAATATAATTCAGTACAATGTTTCATACTTGTAGAATTTAATAAAAACAAAGTATAAAATATAAATACTCGGAGGAATTTAGCAATCTTTTCCACGTTTGGCTTTGGAAAAGATAAAAACCTCAATACACAGAGAGAATGAAGTTGTGGAATCTAATAAAAACAAAATATAAATACTCGGAGGAATTTAGCAATCTTTTCCACAGTTGGGTTTGGAAAAGATAAAAACCTCAATACACAGAGAGAATGAAGTAACAAAATCATGAAATAAAAAATTAAAGAACCTAAGACATTCTCTTCCATTGAATTCAAGAAAGATAACAAATGAATTAACAACACACATAGTGAACATTGGAGTAATTCAGTAATCTTTGAACATTGGAGTAATTTCAGTAATCTTTTCTACAGTTGGGTACCTGAAAAGATACACACCACATATATCAGATGCTCTCTACTCAGATCACATCAAGACATTCTCTTGCAACGAATGAAAGAAAGATAACAAGTCAAATGAAATAACAAAACACAGTGTGCTTTGGAGTAAGCAAACCAAATCAAATTATCAATTGAAACCGAACAAGTCTGCAAAGCTATCTTGGTCTGAAAATGATATACATATTCGCTCCTTAGGAAAAAATAATCTTATAAAAAGTGTTATATGAGATGATTCCAAAACTGCATGTTGTAAAGTAAGGCATGCATGCAACATTTGCACTGAGTCAGTTGCTTTCTTTCAAGTAACTCTGCACAACACCATTTTTTGGTGTTTTGGCAAGGATTTGCATTTAACAAGAACTTGCTCTCTAATTCCAATAACTTAGCCATATATATATGTATATAAAAGATACCGATGCGTCCTGTTTTTGGCCTAGAGGCGGATGCTGGTGCCTGCCGGAAGCTCATCCCAGGCATCCGGATGCCTTCCGGGCGCATCTGTGGGCCCACGCCCAGAAAATTGATTTTTTTAATGATTTTTGCCACTTAAAATGCATTTTAACATGTGCAAATAACAATTTTTTATTCTATTTTTTCTCCTAAACCCTAGAAGGGCCCTAAAATAGGCCATGCAGCAGTTGGAGATGATGAGAATGCAGATTTTCTTGAGAATCCTTATGATTCTGAATCTGATTAGTGAATCTTGAGTCTTGACTCTTGATTGATGAACATTGAATCATGAACTAAGTTTTGATTTTGTAGTTCAAATTGCATTGGAATCTTGAACATAAGTAATTTGTTATTGAACTTATTTCAATTTGAATATTTGTGTCTGTGAAGTTTTAAGTTGAACTATCAAATAAGAAATATCTTGAATCTTGAGCAATGGTGAAGTATCATACTATCAAATGATTTGTTTTTGTATATTTCTTGCATTCTTTGCATATATATCCAAACGCATCCGCATCGCCTAAAAAAAATTTCACGCATCCGTGCACCTGATTCTCACATCCGCACCCGACTCAGCAACTTATATATATATATTCAATCTCATTATCAATATTATTGGTTAGTTCATCTAACAGCCTTAAATACAGGATTACTTGGATGGATATAATGATGTGATGTGAATGTTGAATTCATTCAACAGCCTACATACAACTACTTAACCAGAGCCAAGTTTTAGGTAAAATTTGATAATTTTGATGGTAGTAGGTAATTAAAATGTAACAAGAGAAAACGAAGATAGAGGGCATTGGATTTGAAAAATGGTTCTGGTTAATCAAATCAATGCCTAGATGAGACAGAAAAGAGGAGTGTTCTGCAATTGTAAATAGAAGCAATTGCTGAGTGCCTGCAAATTATATCCTTCAGAAGTCTGAGAAGAAGTCTGGCCTGTGAAACAGCAAGTTCACTAAGAGGAATACTGTTAAAGCCACAATCATTCATGACCTGAGCCCAACGCTCAAATCTCTGGTGCCTGGTATCACTAGAAACAGTATTAACGATCTCCCTTCCCAGCCAAATTTCCTATACACTGAGCAGCTCTCTACTGTTAGGAGGCAGCATGGCCTCAGGAATTTCGAAAATGGAAGAGTAACGAGGAAACATTTTCGAAAACCAGTGCGCAAAATCCGCCTGGTTTCTGTCCATTTCCTTCTCTGCAACAGTCACAACTCTCGGCTCCAAGCCCTTAATTGGCAGAAACAGGGACCTCAATTGGTTATACACATTGTCATCTAACAATCTGTGTAAATAAAAGGCACAATTCACAGCTAGGGCTTTGCTGAGGGCAAAATTTATGTTGCTAGTAAATTGTTCCATAAATGGAAGCGAAATGAACTTGAAAGGAAGACATAGGGTCTGTGTAAATTGGTGCAGGCCCCGCCCGATCTTGTTCAAGCTGAGCAATTCAGACCTGGTGGCAATCTTTATCAACCTTGGCAGCCCAAAACCTAGCTCCCATCGAACATTCCTAGGTTAACTTTAGTGTAGTGAAAATCTTTAGTGTGGTGAAAATCTGCACCGTAAAACTCCGGAGTTGAATAAGGACTCAGCAGACATTTGTCATAATGAAAAAGACATCTGTTTACATAAATTGCATCCACAGAAGGTTTACATGCACAACACTACAAAATCAGTTGCATGCCTTTCCAAAAGCGATTCTGCCATGTTCATAACTACACTGCATCTTTTTTCTGACATCTGCTAGCACACCACAGGAAATGTGCATTCTCGTCTTGAAATAATGAAACAAGGCCCTGAACACCTGCAGCCACAAATGCAATCCAATGAGAGATCAACCAAAAACTAATTGATCAGAATCTTACATAAAAATCTTGCAGTTTAGCGCTTTCAACTTAGAAACAGAAAACAAATCTTCAAAGAAATTAAACTCTGATTGGATGTCGCAACATGAATTAATCACCCTTTAAGAGCATACCCTATACTATAGTTCCAGGCAGGAACTAAAAAACTTTCTAGAAACTGAAAACAAAACCTGTTCATTAATACTGCAGACCTGACAAAGTGCACATTATTGTTGCACAATCCTATTTTTCAGATTGCTTGGTTTGGCATCACCATACATTGTCCCTATTCAAAATGATAATGATGGAAATGGTTGGCATCTCTCGCAACACTCTTGGAGATAGATTTTTATTGCCTTGTGGCAATCAGCACAAAGTATACTCTAATAGTTGTCCAAAAGGGCGTAGTTAACAAAACCAATCACAATTGCCAACTTTTCACTATGGTGATAGTGAAATAATCATATTTCCTCCTGTTCCACATCATTAGGTGAATACCTTGCATTCTCCATCTCCCATGCCAATTTCTTCTACCTTTCATAGATCTCCTGTGTCTGTGGATGTGATCGGCCTCCTACACAAAAATCAGGTACCATTTTATGGCCTTCAATCCAACTACATCCAGGGATCTTTTTAATTCCTCTATCTTTCATCAATCTCCTTGTCATTTGAGCCTCATCCCATCTGCCCACTTCGGAATAGATGTTTGAGAGAAGAACATAAGTTGCAGCATTTGCAGGATCCAAATCAAAAAGCAATGTTGCTGTATATACTCCTAAACCAAGATTCATATGTGATCTACAAGCACCAAGAAAACACATCCACACAACCACCATATGTTTAACTGGCATCTTAATGATAAAATTTAGAGCATCTTCAAGATAGCCAGCACGACCGAGAAGATCAACCATGCACACATAATGATCAGCTGTGGGTGTAATGCAATAAAAGTTACTCAATTGATTGAAGTATGTACAACCCTCATCCACAAAACCTGCATGGCTGCATGCATATAGAACACAAGCAAAGCTTACAATATCAGGACATGTTCCAGAGTGCTTCATTAATTCAAAGATTTTGAGAGCATCCTTGCAAAATCCATTTTGTCCATATCCTGCAATCATTGCATTCCATGAGATGATATCTCTTTGAGGCATTCTGTCAAACAATTTGTGTGCCTTGGCTATGCTTCCACATTTTGCATACATGTCTACCAGAGAATTTCCAACTATAATATCTGACAAAAATCCCCATTCCATTATTCTTTGATGGATGTCCATACCCTGTTCCAAAGCTCCCGTTTTGGCACAGGCGGGCAGGATGCTGGCAAAGGTTGTGGAATTTGGCTTTGCACCTGCCAAATGCATTTGTTTGAAAGTTTCTAAAGCCTTATCAACAAATCCATTTTGTGCATATGCTGCAATCATTGCATTCCATGTGATAACATCTCTTTCAGGCATTTTGTCAAACAGTTTGTCTGCCTTTTCGATGCTTCCACATTTTGCATACATGTCTAACAAGGCAGTTGCAACAATAACATCTGACAAAAATTCCCCTTCATTAATGCTTTGATGGATATTCATACCCTGTTCCAAAGCTCCCATTTTGGCACAGACAGGAAGGATGTTGGCAAAGGTTGTGGAATTAGGCTTTACACTTGCCAATTGCATTTCCTTAAAGGTTTCTAAAGCCTTTTCAACCAATCCATTTCGTGCATATCCTGCAATAACGGCATTCCACGAGACCACGTTTCTTTGAGGTATTCTTCCAAACAGTTCACATGCCTTGTCCATTCTTCCACATTTTGCATACATGTCTATCAGAGCATTTCCAACTATAATATCTGATAAAAATCCCCCTTCCATTATGCTTTGATGGATGCTCATACCCTGTTCCAAATCTTCCATTTTGCCACAGGTAGGGAGGATGCTGGCAAAGGTTGTGGAATCCAGCTTTACGCCTACCAATTGCATTTGCTTAAAAGTTTCTAAAGCCTTATCAACACATCCATTTTGTATATATCCTGCAATCATTGTATTCCATGAGATAGCATCTCTTTGAGGCATTCTGTCAAACAGTTCATGTGCTTTGTCTATGCTTCCACATTTTGCATACATGTCCAGCAGAGCATTTCCAACTATAATATCTGACATAAAACCCCCTTCCATTATGCTTTGGTGAATGTCCATACCCTGTACCAATGCTCCCATTTTGGCACACGCAGGGAGGATGCTGGCAAAGGTTGTGGAATTTGGCTTTACACCTGCCAATCGCATTTGCTTAAAAGTTTCTAGAGCCTTATCAACAAATCCATTTTGTGCATATCCTCCAATCATCGCATTCCAGGAGATAACATCTCTTTGAGACACTCTGTCAAACAGTTCACGTGCCTTGTCTATTCTTCCACATTTTGCATACATGTCTGCCAGGGCAGTTGCAACCGTAACATCTGACAAAAATCCCCCTTCCATTACGCTTTGATGGATGTACATGCCCTGTTCCAAATCTCTCATCTTGGCACAGGCGGGTAGGATGCTGGCGAAGGTTGTGGAGTTTGGCTTTACACCTGCCAATTGCATTTGCTTGAAAGTTTCTAAAACCTTTTCAATAAATCCATTTTGCACGTATCCTGCAATCATGGCATTCCATGAGACAGCATTCCTGATGGGCATTTTTTCAAACAGTCCACGCGCCTTATCTATGCTTCCACATTTTGCATACATGTCTACTAGAGCAGTTGCAACTACAACATCGGACAAGATCTTTTCATCCTCAATGCTTTCACTGATGTCCATACCCTGTTGCAAAGCTCCTATTTTGGCACAGGCAGGGAGGATGCTGGCAAAGGTTGTGGAATTTGGCTTTACCCCTGCCGATTGCATTTGCTTTAAAGTTTCTAAAGCCTTATCAAACAGTCCATTTTGTGCATATCCTGCAATCATGGCATTCCATGAGATCAAATCTTTTTGAGGCATTTTGTGAAACAATTCATGTGCTTTGTCGACACTTCCACATTTTCCATACATGTCTACCAAGGCAGTTGCAACTCTAACATCTGATAAAAGTCCCTCTTCTTTTACTCTTTGATGGATGTCCATAGCCTGTTCTAAAGCTCCCATTTTGGCACAAGCAGGGAGGATGCTGGCAAAGGTTGTGGAATTTGGTTTTACACCTGCCAATTGCATCTGATTGAATGTTTCCAAGGCATTTTCAGCAAATCCATTTCGGGCATATCCTGCAATCATTGCAGTCCACGAGCAGACATCTCTTTGAGGCATTCTATCAAACAGTTCACGTGCCTTGTCCACGCTTCCACATTTTGCGTACATGTCTACAAGGGCACTTGCAACTCTAACATCTGACAAAATTCCTCTGTCCTTTATGCTTTGATGGATGTCCATACCCTGTTCCAAATCTCCCATTTTACCACAGGCTGGAAGTACGTTAGCAAATGTAAATTTATCGGGTTGGAAACCTGTTTGTTGCATATGGTGAAACAGAGTGACTGCCTCGTTAGGAAACCCATGTTTTCTGTATGCTGCAATAATCGAATTCCATGATTGGTTGTCTCGCTCTTTGATGTGGTCAAACGCTTTGCGCGCATCTACCAAACTCCCGCACTTGGCATACATGTGAATAAGCTTATTATGAAAACTAGTATGTGTAGCAAAAGCAAATCGCCTGTGAGAGATGAAAGCGTGAATTTTTTTCCCTTGTGAAAGGATTTTCTTGAGAATACAGGTCTGCAATAGTTGAAGATATGTAGAGTAGTCGTCAGGGGGATTGTGTGTAGTAAGCAGAATGTGTAGCGCCTCCTTGGACATAATGGTGTGAGATTGAGATGAGTAGGGGATGGCAATGGCATTTTGCAATTGTAATTCAGTCTACGTCTACCACAATGGCACTGCTGCTGGTAAGCCTTTTAACTTATAGGTATCAAAAATGGAAACCTTACAAAGATGGAAATCTGTCGAGGAGCCCCAGCTTTGAAAAGCGTTATTCCAACAATTTTTAAAAAAAATTAGAAAACATTTAATCAGAGCTTAAAAGTATAAGGCCGTTGATTAAGAGAACATAACGAACTAGGCAAGGAGTAGGCAAATTAAGCTTTTTTTTGTCAAAGAATATTTGGTTTAATAGCAAAATATATGTTGTAGGTATTTATGGTGCTGACTTTTAAGGAGCTATGGCTTGTTGAGTCCTGTTTGGGTGCTGGAATACCAAATGCCAATTTGAAGATGCTGTAATTCTGGAAGATACAAATTCTAAAAATGATTTTCGGAATATGGGCTGATCCGTTTGGTTCATCCGGAAGATGACTAAGAAGATGCATAAGGAATTTTAATTCTTTATTTTAATTTCTTTAAATATGATGTGTATATGTTTGTATATATACACATATGCACACATCTGTATATATACACACACGTTTGTGTGTATGTGTATGCATGTATGTATATGCACACATGTGTATATATACATACATACACATGTGTGTACATGTGTGTATACACACACATATACACATACACACATATACACACACGTGTTTATATACACACACTCGTGTGTACACACATGTGTATATACACACACGTGTGTATATACATACATGTATATATACACACATACGTGTGTATACACACATACATGTGTAAATATACACACATACACATATATATACACATACATGTGCGTACACATGTATACACATATACACACATCTGTATATATATAAATACACACATGTGTGTATACGTATACACACATGTGTATATATATACATCCTTATAGAAATATAATATACATCCTTATAGTCACGGATCCCACGAAATATTAAATTTGGTTTTATAAAATTTGGAATTGGAATTCAAAATTCCAATTCCACCTAATTGAGTGGAAGATGAAATGCCCATAAATTGGAATTTCAAAATTCCAATTCCAATTTTTTGGATGGACACAAACATGGAATTGACATTATCCGAAAATCTAATTCTGGAATATCCAATCTAATTCCAGCACCCAATGTACTACATTATATAAGGTTCATTGACATACTCTTCTTGCTTTGTAAGTAAGGAATAGGGCCCTTTCAAAATCTTTATATTTTACCTTTTTCAAAAAATGATCAATATAAAAGTAATTATTATTCGTGATTAATATGTAATTATCATTTAAATAAATATTGTGATATTGAAGAATTATTAAATCAGTAAACAATTGTTAAATTATAAACCTTAAATCCTAATTAGGGGATTTGATTGTATGCATGATTAGATGTGTTTCCACTTTCATGTAGATTTGAAAAAGCATGCAAAATAACTTAGACATTGAAAATTGATTCAATTCCCTATTTGAAATACTATGTACAAAAACTTTCTATTGTTATTCTCAAACAAGTGCCAAGTGACAATTATAGAAAAACATAGTTACAAAAATTGTAGCATCAATAATATATTTATACTTATATAATATTTAATCTCAACAAAGAAAAGATTCAAACTTATTGTATATCCAATATTCATATACTACTAGTAATGGGCATTTGGTTACATATGCCAAAATGTCTATGAAAAATGACCTAGTAGTCCTAGCAAACACATGACAAAGTCATCTTCAATTTTGGGTGATTGGATTCAAGAAGTAGACTCTAAAAGTTTGTCTAAGATAATATTGGTTTTGTAAACTAGAGCATGTTGTTATGCCACACAAATTGAAAAACAACCATTTGGTGGAGGGGGATATGGAAAGGTTCTAATCCAAGGAAAAAGGGAAACTTGATGTGGAGGTGTGCGATCCGCCAGAAGGATCGCAATATCCTCCTAACTCAAGTAGGGAGAAATCAAGGGTATTAATCCCCAAGGAGGGAGGGGGGAAGGGTGCTAAAGAAAAGGAAATATAAATTCAGATAAAGGTTCCAGTCCACTGAAATGAATTGAAACCTAAAAAAGGAGATTAGAAATCACAAAAGAATGGAGGGGTAGAGACAATACTAAGAAGGGTAATGTGAAGGTGGCAAAGGCCATATAAAATATTTCTCTCAAGGGAAAAACTCAAGAAAAATGTGATATTGGAGTGGATAAGAATATATCATTTAGAATACAATCACCAACAATTGGGGGAAGCAATAATGATATTGCAATAGTAGAGGAGAATGACAAGAATGCTTGGATCATAGTTACAAGGAGGTAAAAAATTTAAAGGAATAACATTCCCACATATGCAAGGGATGAATAGTAAAGGAAAAAAGACATGTGCTTTTAAAGTGAAGATAAAGACCTTGGAGGATTTGGAGAGTGGTGTTAAGATGTGATCAGATTTGGAATAGACAATATTTTAATTTTTCTATCTTATTTCCTTGATGTATGTATAGTGAAACTATAGTGTACTAGTGATAGAATAATATTCTAGCTTCTATGAGATTGCCTATATGATGATAATGTAGATCTAAGAGAAAAATATGAACTTCAAATACAATAATGATATACTTCTTTACTTGAGAATACTTGACATGGATCTCTATTGTAACTTGTAATTATACTCCTAGATTTCTATATTTTCCAAGTTACTCTTTCAATGTGTATATATATGATATAATGGGACATGTCTCTAAGTGAGACATGTCTCTTGATAATTATTTTAATCATTCATTTGTTACCAATAATAAATACCATTGAACTGATCGATAATGATCGATTTACAACTTAATAACGATGATGCAAGATAGTCAATATAATAATTGACTTACATATAATATATGACAATAGCAGTTGATATGGGTATCGATTGTGATAACTATAGTCGATACTGACTTTGATCATCACAATTGATACCAATATCGATGCTCATAATATATACTGATACCAATGATGTGTATTGGATGATAGTCATTATCGGTTGTGATAACCATAGTCCATGTTGTAGTTATGATCATCAGAGTCGATACCGACTGTGCCTTTATTGATTCATACATTTCCATTTATTGTTGGTTTCATTGATTATTAAGTTGATTCTCATAATCAACATTATAGTCGATGTCACACATGAAATCTTCATTAGTATATTATCATCATTATATATGTCATCTCAATAATTTTCATCAATATTAATAATGCTTCATGATAATAGAGGAGGATGGATATCAAATGATTAAGGCCAATAGGCCACTCAAACATTTGGTTTCATTGATTGGAATCATCTGATCGAAGCTAAAATCATTAAGACCCCCTCTTAGCTAGGGGGATGATTTCTATCCATGTAATATAGTGAACTACTATATCGATGATTTCATCAATGTAACATTGAGGTTTATGGTCTACAGAGATATAAAAAATGACATCCACCATAATAGATGTTACCTCACAGTATCACCATGAGCATGGATTGTTCAAGAATATCAACCATATGATATTCTCCATACTCATATCTTTTCTGGTATGTTCACTGGCATCATGTCTCATGAAGCCTACCAGAGAAGATATCATTTCATGGCATATCCACAGATGTTACATCTCATAACATCCACCATGACATATCTCAATAATATAACTCATGTAGTTGCACACTACTTAGTTAACATTAGATAAGAGATATTAACTATCATGATATGTTAGTGGATATCAACCATATGGTACATCTATTATGATAGTAGGTTAAACTATGTTAAAGTCATCACTTTATAATAGTAACCATAAGCAAGCTTCATTGAAATATCGTCATCTTTCAGGAAGTTTCAACTATCATGTAATAACTCGCATAATAAAAATTATATATAATATATCTCATATATAAATCATTAGTACAATTTTATTGAGTCTCAACCTCAACTACAAATTCTTACATTCTTACCATACCAAGCTTACCTCTAAAGTGATCCACTTTTGTCTTTGAGAGAGGTCTAGTTAGAATATCTGTAGTTTTCTCATCTGAAAAACATTTCTCTCCACCATGTCTCTAACATAGTGACAAGGGATCTCAATGTGTTTGTCCACCTATCATTAAATACAAGGTTCACGAAAAGTTTTATGCAACTTTTATTATCAGAATGAATAATAGTGGAATCCAAGGCTTGTCCAAACAATCCAACTAATAGCTTTCTTATTCATACTTCTTCTCAATCTCACATAGATGTGGCAATGTATTCAGCTTAAGTGGAGATTTGTGCAATTGGGGACTGCTTTTTGTTGAACTAGGATATCATGGCAGAACCTAAATTGAAACAACATCCTAAAGTGCTCTTTTGATCTACAACACTTCCATCCCAATCTGAGTCTGAATATCCATGCAGGTTTAGATCAATGTTTTCATACTTTAATTCAAGCCCAATGGTTCTACAAAGATATCTCAATATGTGTTTTGTTACAACCAAATGCAATTTTCTAGGTTCACACATAAATTGGTTGAGTGTATTTGTTGCATAGTGTTAGTTAACAGATATTTCTTTATAAAATATTCAATAAGATATGAAATAGATGACTCTATATACCCCTTAAAGTTAGGAAAATAATCTAAACTAATAACAGTTTGGGAATATTGTGAGACTATTCCCTCTGCATTAAGGTATAGATCCCTCTAAAATAATTTATCAATCAGTACATGAAACTTAACCAAGTAACTGAGAATAATGCTTTTAACAAAAAAGTATCAAAAGGCCTTGGCATTCATCCATAAACATGATATGAACCCATAAATATTAGATATGAATTCAACAAATAACAATCTAATCAACCCAACAGACTTATCACAATTCTTCCAAGACAATGAGCTATTTATCTTTTCTACTTAACCACATTTCCTAGTTTGAAACATAGCAAGGAAATATTACAATGACAAATGAACTCCAATGGAAGAAACATTCATCCACTCAAAATAAACACATTTTAGAGTTGTAACATTCTCCATCGGATTGAAAGATGTTTCAATACACAAAAAAGTTTTTAAGTGTCTTTCTAGAATCCAAAAATAACTTGTTAACTACCAATGTATCAAAATGTGGCCAACCTTTATCGAGTCATAATAAGTTGCTTATATAGCCCTGTGGGCATAACCGTCAAAAGATTAAGTTTTTGAAACTAACTCCACTAAGGAGTAAAGTAAAAAGCTTTGACTAATAGCAATAACCTGAGTAAAACAAGAAATAACCATGAATGGTTATGTTGTAGCTAATATCTTGGGACCACGTTCAAGAATATGGTGGGGTCGTGGATGACGAGGACTTTCTCTATGTCAAGGATGTGCCACGTTGTTTTCTCCACTCCAAATGTTCAGTCGAGAAGTTCACCATGATCTGGTGATTGGGAACTCCAATGTGTGCAATCCTTTATTTCTATAATTTCTTCTCCTTGTGTACATGTGCACAAGTATATTTTTATGTGTCTCCAGGTGATCAAGGCATATTATCAGCCTAGATTCTAATTTAGCAATTTTAGAGAAGTCTTATGTGGTCAGAATCTTGTCCTCTTTGATTGCTTGAAGGACTTGACCATTTCCTCTGGATTTTTTATTGTTTTCCCATCTTCCTTAAAAATTTGAACCTCAATACACCTAAGGTTGTCACTCGTTACCCTAGCTAAGGAAATGATCTCCTTCAAAATCTCGATAGACTCCTATGTTCCTTGTTTAATGATCAATTTTCTCCATTCCAAATGCTCTCATGAAACATAAAGGACTTCATCCTCAAATCCTTAAACAAGATTTTTAGCTAAAAAATTTGTTATCCCATACTTCTGAACATCCATCATTTGAGCTACCACATCTGTCCACTAGACTCTCTCTTTGTCCCATGAGGCTATTTCTTATTCTAGGCTAGCTCTAGCAGCAGTAGCTTCCTCATAAATTTTAATTAGAGCATCAATATACTTTGTTCCTATTTTGACAACTGAATCTAACCAATCAACATAGGCCTCAGCAATTACTCTATTACACTATATTTGATCTTTCATTTGTTGGTTATTGGGAAATTTAAGATCAAACATTATAGAAAGTCGAGAGACAGGCGTAGGATCAAGATTACAAATGGAATGGATGTACTTTTCCATCTGTCTAAGGGCCAATTTCATTTCCCTCTTGTCATTTTTGTCTTTCCAAGTCCTTGTGATCATTTTCTTTGTAGAGGACTCTAGATGCTTGACATCGGAAGCTCGAGTGGCCACCCCAAGATCCACCCTTTCTATTTTGAAATCCTCAGTTGTCACCTCGTCAGAATCCTTATCAGTTGTTGGAATCACCACTTATGAAAACCATCACCATTTCTTGTCATCTGTATCAACCATTGCCTCAAATTTGGGTCTCTTGGTTTTTACTTCCCGCCCCAAGCACTTGCTTACCATATTGTTTTCTCGTAGTGAGATTGGAACCTCTTCATTTCCTATTGATGGAAGTTTCAAGCCATTTGGGTGTGCTTAATATATTTTTAACAGGAGGTGTTTGCAATATAATTGAATCAACTACCAGAGCGTTATCAACAGAGTGGACATCTTTTGGTTCTTCCCTTCCTGTTTCAACATCATCGATATCCATGATATCAAGTGCTTGATTTTCCATCATTGCAAGGACCTCTTTGGTTGAATCTAAGTCCACAAAATATTTGCTACTTGAAGCTTTCTTTATTCTTTTGCTTCACAAATATGTATTTCTTATAGGGGAAGAATTTGTGGTTGTTGGTTTGACCTTCTCAAATGGGATCTTTTTAGACTTAATTTCACCTCCAAGATCAATATTAACAGATGAGTCAAAAGAAATATTTTTAACTTGGGGAATAGATACACCTTGCAGCTCTTCATAGGCTTTGGCTTCTTTCATCCTTGGTTTTTCCAATCTAAATTCTCTCAACCACCTCTTTGTTCTCCTTATTACATTGAATATTCTAGTTTGTATACTATCTTCCTCCTTCCTGCTCTAATATATTTTAGGCAAAGGTTCTATGTGCACTCTATTTAGGAATTCTTTATCCAATACTTCCTCACCATATTTTCCTTAACCCATTTTATATTAATGGGAAGCTTCATACTAATGATTTGTTTCAAGGTGAAACAAGACCATAATTGTCTTTGTACTTTGAACTCATCTTCACAATCTTCCCAATAGTCTTCTAGTTCAAGACTATGACTAAAACCTTCCTTCATGCCCATGTAAGATTGTGCAAAGCCTTTATTATCGAATTTGGGTAGAGCAATATAAGTTTTGAAGTTCAATTTCTTAATCTTTGTTCCCAAATTCAAGGCATCAAAACTGGTTTTACAATAATAATGACCCAAGTCAATGGAAAAGTTACTCCTAAAGGATTCTTTCCTTTGAAGCATTTATCAATGAGTGTCAATTTCCTACATACTTTTGTGAGAACTAGATTATCCATCACATACCTAGGTAGCGTTAAGGGTTCACCTTCAAATCCTCCTACCCTTATATATGTGAACCTGGTAAATTGTATAAAGTAGCTAGTGTAGGTACGGATCAATTGAACCGCTTCTTCAGATAACCTCTTATTTGATCTTCCTTGTAGTTCAAAAACTAGTTGGGAAAAGAACACATCATTTACTATGTTAAAATTCTATGAGCACTTTTGTAGCTGCAGGAGTGGATAGTACTTGAATATATATTCATTTCCAAAAGAAAAGGTTCATGGGGTAAGCCAACCCATTCCCTGGTACATACCAACAAATAGAAAAGATGACATATAAAATCCCTGCATCCCAGCAAAATTTTCTAATCCTTTATGTAATCTCTCTTATATGAGCTCACCCCAGTCTAAGAATTTATGACCTTTCAACAACACCTAGATGTAGAAGTGTTGGTCTATGGTGACTAATCAGGTAAGAACTATACACTTTCTATGTATCATTTTTGGGGTTTCTTCTATTTTGGGCCGACATGTTGTAACCGATTCTAATCCTAAAGCGGCAAAAAAGCTTGTATAAAAATGGCGTAGGGTTAGGGTTTTCATTATGTATGTTTTTTTAATAGCTTTGTTTGGTGATATTGAGTTGTAAGGGATTGTGGATTTTAATCAGGTTGTACTCACTGGATAATAAGAATATTGGACTCATTGTTGATGGACATAGCCCAGGGATTGGGTGAACCACGTTAAATATTTGTGTCTTGTGTCATCTTATATGTGGTTTATTATTTTTTGATATTGGTTATATTTGCATGTAACTGTTATTTTATGTCTTGTTAAATTCTAATAAGAAGAACATCCAATATTCCCAAAAAATAGTATGTTGATTTTCTTTCACCCTATTCAGTAGAATCACTAAATTTTGAACTTTTGGTATGAAATGCTCATATGTGAGGGGACTAGGGAGTCATGAATCACCTTTTTGCATCTTGAGAATCTAGTGATGTGTTATTATGCTCATGTATTCTTTCTTTTTCTCTAATAAATAAGAATAGGATGTGTCTATGTTCCAAGTTTCATAAGGCTCCTTATCAAGTATTCCCATGGCGGCCATTATGGTTCCTCTATCTATTCTTAATAACACTTCCCCACAAATAGTATGGATACATATCTCATCCATGTCATACATATTCATACATTCTAGCACTAGCTTAGGGAAAGGGGCTAGAATGGGGAAAGTTGTTGCCTCAATTTAACTACTCTGGTTCACTATATCTAAAATTGAGCCCTCGTTATGGTTTTTGATCCTTTTTTAAATTTCTTCTATAGTTACCTATAAAAGGGATGTATCCCCCATTTCTGGAACTAAACTTCTAAGGCTAGAAGAATGCCATATTTTTGGTATGGAGGCCTACTATACTTCATTATACTAGCCACACAATTCTAGAAAATAAAACAAATAAATTTGAACAAGAAAATTCAACTTACTACACTTCAACAAATTGTTGAATTAGCAAGGTTAAGGTTTTAACAGACTCACTAGAATTCATCAAATTTGCCACCTTGTTGCGTAATTGTAATTACATTCATCGATTTTCCGCTCCACTGGATTTTAAATGACTTAGTAGAGAAACAAAGAGATGATATCCTTTATTAATAGAAAGCAAAATATTTGCCCAAAATTTTGGCACGCTTAAACACTTACAATCCCTGTGTAGATTAATGATGAATTGACATTGAATCTAACACCTCATTAATTAATGATCATTTCAAGCCACTTGGGCTCAATGTTTAATGATTACCTTTTCCAAAAATAAACTTTTAAACTTTGAGGTTCCCCGAATATTCCCCATCCATACTTTGATTAAATTTCCTTATTCGGCCATTCAATGCTCCAATCTCATTATATGTAAACACCAAACTTTGAATTTTAAACTTTGAACTAAAAGAGGTTCAAGGTTCAAGTTCAAATTGAATGAAATGGAATAGACTCATGACTCACAACAAGACGTGATGACTTCTTCAATCATTAAGACACAAGGACTCCCGCTTGCACTATTTATTTTGAACATGGAATTTTGAACTTTGAACTGAAACAAAAGAGGTTCAAGGTTCAAGTTCAAAGTGGGGAAGACCTCCTATGGGATGACTTAGCCAAAACGAATCCACAAAAGAAAGGGACACACAAGAGGAGAATGAAATAAAGACTTTGAACTCAGACTTGGTTCAAATTATATGTTCAAAAGGGCCTAAGACATTACTTGGTGATGAAAGATATACATAAATATACACTTTGACAACAACAAAAAAATTGGTGGGATAACACATAGCAAATATATGGTCTAGTGTTGACCAAATACATTAATGACCCAATTATTTGATGATAGAGAGTAGGATCTGCTAATTCTAATTGTGAAGTTGCTTCTTTGAGTTTGTGAAAATTTGTCTACATAGGTGTAGACATAGGTTTACTATCCATCATTCCAAACCTCTTTAATATATCAATAGTGTATTTTACTTAATTTAAGATAATGTAATTATCTTTTTTCCATACTTATAAACCAAGGAAGTAATGTAATATTCTCAAATCTTTCATATAAAATTCAAAAGAAAGGTCTTTCTTACACTTAGTAATTAGATGATCTTCTCTTATGACTATCAAATCATCAACATATAAAATTAGAATCAACATATCACCATTTATTACCTTAAAGTATAGATTTCGGTCTGCTTCATTCTTGGAAAAACCCAATTTGGAGAGATAGTTGTCATATCTTTTCATACCAAGCTTGAGGAGCCTATTTGAGCCCGTATAAATCCTTATTTAACTTGCAAACATGAGAAGTACTATCATGAATCATGAATCCCTCTAGTTGTTCCAAGTACACTTTATCTTCAATGGTCCCATTAAGGAAGGATTTATTTACATCCATCTGGTGAAATTTCCATCATTTAGATGCAGCAATAGCAATAACAACTCTGACATAGGTGTATCAAGAAAGTGGGGTAAATGTCTCTTCATAATCAATCCATTCCTTCTAGGAGAATCCTCTGGAATCAAATCTAGCTTTATATTTTTCAATACTTCCATCAGCTGCATGTTTGATTTTGAATAGCCATTTAGATGAGACAACTAATTTATCTTTAGGTCTTAGAACAATGTCCTAAGCATCATTCTTTATGATGGATTTGTATTCTTCAACCATGGCATCCTTCCATACTTTCTTTTGAAGTGCTTCCTCAACATTTGAAGGTTCAGATTTCATAAGTTCGCTCATGAGAGAAACATAGTTGGAGTATCTATTACATTTCTTCCTTTCCCTAAAATTACCATCAAAAGCTCCATAAATCTCTTCTTCAATTTTTTTCCTTGTCCACAGTGGTCTCTTATGATTAATGGTTGAATCTCTAGTTTCGAGAGTATATTTTAATGGTTCATTATCATTCTCTATAGGAGTCTCCCTCTGAAGCTTGGGATCAAGACCTTCTTGAGGGTTTTCTTCATCTACTTCCATAGTGTCTTTAGACCTCTTAAAATCAATGTCTTCTTGGAAGGTTACATCTCTGTTAAGATCAATTAAGTTTTGACCAAGTATGTATATCTTGTAGGCTTTAGATGTTTCACTATACCCAAAAAATATCTCACTCTTCCCTAATGGTTATAATTTGGTCCTTTTTTCTTTAGGAATATGGATATAGATAGGACAACCAAATATCTTAAGATGGCTTATGTCAGGTTTAGTCCTAGTGAAGGCTTCTTCGGGGTTTTTATTATCTAGGATAGATTGAGGACATCTATTTTGGATATAAACAGTTGTGTTGGAGGCCTCAACCCAAAATTAGGTATGAAGGTTTTGATCATGCATCATAGCTTTTTCTTCTTCTACTATGGTTATATTTTTCCTTTTAGCTACCCCATTTTGTTGAGGGTTGTAAGGAACAATGTATTCCCTCTTAATCCCAGCTGAATTACAAATTTCTTTAAAATTATCAAAGATGTATTCTCCCCCATTATTAGACCTTAGGTTTTTTATTATTTTTCTAGATATGTTTTCAACTAAGGCTTTGAATTCCTTAAATTTAATTAGAACTTCATTTAATTCTTTACACTTTAGAAAGTAAATCCAAGTTTTCCTAGAGTAGTTATCAACAAAAATAATATAATACAAAAATCCTCCTAGTGAGGTTGTTGTCATTGGTCCACATAAATCAGAATGGATAAGTTCAAGTATATTTTTGGATCCACTCTCACTATTATGGAAAACACCCTTGGATTTATTTCTTAAAGCACAACCCTTGCAAACCCCTTCATGATCTTTCTTTAATTTAGGTATACCATTTACAATATTTATCATAGAAGATAGGGCACAAAAGTGAATATGTCCTAACCTTCTATGTCATATTTCAATAGCAAAATATAAATCATGGATTAAGGCTTGAGAGGGAGAAGTGGATAGTTCATATAGGCACCCATCTCGAGTCCCTAAGGTAAGTGCCTTCTTGATATTTGAGTTCTTAGGCCATGCTAGAACATTTCCATCCATGAAAGCAATCTGATACCCTTTATCTTCAAGTGTTGATATGGAGACTATATCTTTCTTGATGCCTGGTACAAATAGTACACCAATTAATTGAATATACACACCCTATTTGAGTTGAATAGTGCAACTTCCAACTCTTTTTACTATGTAGTTTGAATTGTCTACAATGGCGACTTCTTCAATTGATCCTTCATCTAGACTATCTTGTTATTCTTTGAATCTTGTAATGTGTAGGGAGACTCCACTATCAATGACCCAGGTATTTCTTCTATTGTATATCTCCCTCAATCTAGTGTTGAATACAATATAAGTCTTCCAGCATCCTTATCCTTACTTCTTCTACTGAGGCTTGATGTTTGATCCTATCTAGGCATTTTATAGAAATATGTCTAAATTTGTCACATATGAAACATTGAACTCTAGACATATCTCTTCTTCTTTTATTTGAATTCCTTTTATGGTTATCATTTCCTTCCTTTCGTTTGGAGTTGTTTCTCTTTCCTTTCTTGTGGGATTTTACATTAAGGACTTAAATTTCTCAATTATAAATGTTTGTCCCAATTCCTCTTGCAATCAATCTTTCTTCTTTGTCAATGTAGTCAGTCTTTAATCGATCAAACTTAGGAAATTTGGGTCTGGCACTTATCCCTTCTATGAATGCTTCCCAAGAAGTAGGTAAACCATTTAGAGCCAGCATTGATAATTTTTTATTGTCAATATAATGACCAATAGTAGATAGTTGATCACTTATCTCTGTTATCATCATGAAGAAAGACATGATTGTTCCACCTTTGTTCATATTGACATGATGTAGTTGTGTTTTAAGATAAAGAGCCCTATTGGTTTGATTTATCTCATACATGTCTTCTATAGTTTTGAACATTTCATATGCAATATCTAATTTTTATATAATAGAAACTATATGATCCTTCAATGCATCTACTAGCTGAATCTTCATGGCTTGGTTGTTATTATTGATCCATATATTTTTCTCATCATTATCATCTGGTATGGGTACAACCCTTTCCACATATGTGTTCAAGTCTTGTTCTCTTAGTGCCATCATTATTTTAAATTTCCATGATGCAAAATTTGTGGCACCTTCTAGTCTATCTTCAAATATAACTCCATCACCATTGTTCTTGACTACATTTTTATAGATCCATTAATGATAGTTATATTTCTCCTCTAAATTCTATCAGATTGGATCTTTTATTTATGTTAGCTCTGATACTATGTTAAGATGTGATCATATTTCTTTCTTATTTCCTTGATGTATGTATAGTGAAATTATAGTGTACTGGTGTTAGAATAATATTCAACTTCTATAAAATTTCCTATATGATGATAATATAGATCTAAGAGAAAACTATGAACTTCAAATATAATAATGATATACTTCTTTACTTGAGAATACTGTATATAGATCTCTATTGTAACTTGTAATAATACTTGTAGATTTATGTATTTTCCAAACTTTACTCTTTCAATGTTCTTGAACATACTATATTTGTCCCAGGCAGATCAATATTTGATGGTATAATAATTTTTCAAGAAGCAATTCATTCCATCCAACACAATGCAGAACCTAGTATGCTAATTAAATTAGATATCCAAACTCTATGACAAATTAGATTGGTGATTCTTATGTGAATGTTAAGAATCATTTATATTCACAAAGTATTGGATCAACCTAATCTTTGAGGGCATCTCAACTCTAAAAGTCTCATTGCTAATCAATGGAACTCTAGAGGGTTATTTCAATAAATGAGGGGACTAAGGCAAGGGGACCCATTATCCCACTTTCTATTCATAATCCTAGTAGAAGCTTTTGGACGAGCAATAAGTGCAGCCCAAGAAGATAATGAGATTAAAGGAATCAAAGTAACATAAGGTGTGGCTAATATCACACACCAACAGCTTGCAGATAACATTATGCTTGAGGAAGGCATTAAGAGGGAGGCAAAGAAATTCAAACACATACTAAACATATACTCCAAAGCTTCAAGACAGAGAGTGAATGTTTTTTTATTACAGGAAAAAATAGGTTTTAAAGGGGACCCGAAACCCTGTACAAGTTAGAGAAAAAAAGTTTTAGCGTTTAAGCATAATAAAGAGAAACGGGACTGGGACCCAGTCCGCCATAACCAAAACCAATAGAAACAACCCCAAAACCAAACACCAACAACCAGGGAGAACCAAAAAAGAAAAAGCCAACACCAGGGACCCAGGGCACTAAGCAAACTCTTTACGAGTTTCATCCGCTTCCTTCTTCACCTCAAAGACCTTCTTTATAGAAGCATTGAAGTCAGAGAGCTCCTAGATTCTTTCTTGGATCTTCCTCCTTTTTGCAGACCTGGTACGTTTACCCGAGCCCTCCTCTTCCAAGTCCTCAACATCCTCCTCAAGTTTCTTGTCGAGGGAGCCAGCGTCCAGCTCCACTTTGATGGTCAGAAAGCAGTCCATGGCAAAACTCATGAACAGATTATTGTCCTCCATGTGTTTCTTCATGGCATTCTCCATCATATCCATTCTAACTTACATTTCTTGCACTTTCTCCCTATCATTGTTCATGTTGCCATCTGCAATGTTTGAACCAGACTCCAACCTTTCCTACAAGGAATCCACCTTAGCAGAAATGGAACGACATTTTAAATTCAAATTCTTTATTTCATGAAATACCCATTTCAATAAACAAAATGAATACATGGAAGCAGCCTTTGCAGTCTGGAGAACCCCAAAGGGGGGGTCTATTTTGTCATCCATATCATCTTTGAGCAGTTGAACATTTTGTTCCTACATATCCATAGTTTTAATAAAGGGAATGTTCTAAGAATTGACGAGAACATTCACTTTCTCCACCCCAGGGGAAGCCATCTCCACATCATGGGACATCTTCTCTGCATCCATTGTTAGGATTAACAAGGCAGAAATAACAATTATGTGCAAATATAACCAATATCAAAAAACAATAAACCACACAGAAGAGAACACAAGACACAAAGATTTAACGTGGTTCACCCAATCCCTAGGCTACATCCACCAATAGCGAGTCCAATATATTATTATCCAGTGATTACAACCTAATTACAATCTATAATCTCTTACAGCTCAATTCCGCTGCAAGTACTAAAATCATACATCATAATGAAATCCCTAACCCTAAGCCAATATAACAAGGCTTATGTCGGTTAACAAGTTAACCCTAAAATACTTGACGAGTCAACCTAAGAAAAGGCTTGACGAGTCAACCTAGGGAAATGTTTGATGTGTCAACTCAAAAATGCTTGACGAGTTAGCCCCAAAAAAATTTCCATGACGAATGAAAAGTGTACAGTACTTTCCTGATCAGTCACCACAAACTAACAATCTCCCACTTGGGGACTGATCAGAATCCACACCAAACAACAATCTCCCACTTGGAGACTGATCATGTAGCTAAACCGCTACCCTGTGAGGCTCCCATTGGATCCAACCACCCTGGACTCAACTGTCCCTTTATTTTGTTCAATCTAGTTGACCAACTGAAGTTGAACAGGAGTTCAACTTCTCCCTTGTTACTACCTTTGTAAACATATCTACTGGATTATCATCTGTATGTATCTTTTCCAGCTTTAACTGCCCATCATCCAAACTTGACTAAATGAAATGGTACCACAACTATATGTGTTTTGTCTTTGAGTACAAAATAGAATTCTTCACAAGATGAATGGCACTTTGGCTATCTGTATGTAGAAAATTACCCATCTGAAGATGTCCCAATTCTTCCATGAAGAATTGAAGCCATATCATCTCCTTGGCTGCCTCTGTAGTAGCAACATACTCTGCCTCTATAGTGGATAAAGCAACCACCTTTTGTAGTAGAGAAATTCATCTCACTATTATCCCACCAATAGTAAATACATAACCTGTAGTACTCCTCCTGCTATATATATCTCATGCCAAATCTGAGTCAACATAGCCTTGTACAGTAGTAGTAGAACCCCCAAACCATAAACACTTACTATATGTATCTCTCAAATATCTGAGAATCCATTTGACTGCATTCCAATGCTAAATACCAGGGTTACTCATATATCGGCTAACATCTCCCATTGCATGTGCAATATCTAGCCTAGTACATACCATAGCATACATTAAGCTCCCTACAGCTGGAGTATAAGGTACCTTAGACATTTTAGTCTCTTCTTCTAGTGTCTTGGGACACATATCCTTAGTCAATTTCAAATGACCAGGCAAAGGTGTAGTGATAGCTTTAGCATCCTTCATGTAGAATCTCTACAACACCTTTTCAACATAATCAGCCTGAGATAGAGTTAATTTTCTATTCTTCCTATCTCTACAAATTTTCATGCCAAGGATTTGTTTTGCTGCCCCCAAATCCTTCATAGAAAAAGATTTTGCTAACTATTGTTTCAACCCCTTAATATGATCCATGTTAGATCTAGCTACAAGCATATCATCAACATATAAACATAGAATAATGTAGCTGTCATTATTTAACCTCTTGAAATAAACACAACGGTCAGAATTACATCGAGTGTATCCATTCTCCTTCATAAAAGTATCAAATTTAATATACCATTGTCGAGGTGCTTTCTTCAAGCAATATAAACTTTTCTACAATTTGCACACTAAACTCTCCTTACCCTTGACCTCAAATCCCTGCGGTTGTACCATATATGTTTCTTCATTCAAATCACCATGAAGAAAGGCAGTTTTAACATCAAGCTATTTTAAATGCAAATCTTCAGTAGCCACAATACTTAAAACAATACGAATAGAAGTCATTTTAACAACTGGAGAAAAAATCTCATCAAAATCAATACCATGTTTCTGTGCAAATCCTTTTACGACTAATCTAGCTTTAAATATTTTCTTACCTCCATCTTCTTCTTTCAACCTGTAAACCCATTTATTCTGCAAAGCCCATTTACCTGCAGGTAACTTACATAAATCCCAAGTCTGATTTTTCAGCAAGGAGTCCATTTCATCTATCATTGCAAACTCCCACTGAAGCTTTGTATCCACCTGCATAGCTTCATTATAACATTTAGGTTCACCAGCATCAGTTAATAAGATAGAATAAAAAGAAGGGGAAAATCTATCTGGAGGTCTACTTAGCCTTGTTAACTGTCTAACATTCACTGGGGTGTGTGGTATTTGTTGTTGTTTTTGTTGTGGAGCATAAGGAATTACTAGATCATCAACTTTTGGAGTATCATCCAGTACTACATAGTCATTTTCTTTCTTCTCATGTTGTTGCAATAGATCTTTTTACAATACTTTCTCATTGAATATGACATCCCTGCTTCTTACAATTTTATGATTTTCAAAATCCCAAAGCCTATAACCAAATTCATTAATGCCATATCCAACAAATACACATTTCTTTGACTTAGCTTCTAGCTTGGTTCTATTTTTAAAATCTATAAGTGCAAAAGCTTCACAACCAAAGGTTTTGAGAAAAGAATAACTCACCTTCTTACCACTCCATGCTTCCTCTGGAATACCACAGTCCAAAGGAGTAGAGGGGCCTCTATTGATTAAATAAACAATAGTGTTCATAGCCTTTGCCCACATATTTTTGGGTAGCCTAGCATGCAACCTCATACTCCTTGCATGCTCCATTATTGTCCTGTTCATGCGTTCAGCCACTCCATTTTCTTGTGGAGTCCTTGGTATAGTTTTCTGCCTACGAATACCATTAGAGGAAAAATAATCTTCAAATTTTGTGCTGCAATAATCACCACCATTATCAGATCTGAGACATTTTAACCTTTTACCAATCTCATTCTCAACCAAGAATTTCCTTTTCTTAAAAGTTTGAAATACATCAGATTTATGTCTAAGGAAATAAATCCATACTTTTCTTGTTGCATCATCTATAAATGTAACATAATATAGAGAGCCACCAAGGGAAGATACCTGAGCTGGTCCCCATACATCTGTATGCACAAGCTCTAATCTCTCATTTTTCTTTTCCTTCCCACTCTTCACAAAACTAACTCTCTTTTGTTTTCCATAAACACAACTTTCACAGAAATCCATATTGACACATTTCAAACCAGGTAAAACTTTCTTTGAATGAAGTAATTTCATACCTTTCTCACTCATGTGCCCGAGTCTGTTGTACCACAGTGCTGTGTCAAAAACTACAACAACGGTTTGATGTTCTTCCTGCTCAACTGCAGCCACTATTCCTGAACATTCATTATCTTTTAAAACAATTAAAGTAGAAGGAAAGGTATGACCTGTACAAAGATATAAGGTGCCTACTTTCACACCTTTTTCTACTACTAAGGAACCTTTTGAAACCTTCCAATTTTTATCATTAAAAGTAACTGTGCAACCCTCATCAGCAAGTTGCCCTGGTAAAATTAAATTTCTACTCAGCCTTGGAACATGTCTTACCTCTTATAGTAGCCAATGATTCCCATTGTGCAACTTAATCTTGATTTTCCCTTTTCCAACAATTTGACAGGGTTCATTATCTCCCAAATAAACTAGCCCAAAATCTCCTTGGATATAATTAACAAAATAACCTCTATGGGGTGTAGCATGAAATGAAGCCCCCGAATCTAACACCCATGAATCATCAACATTTTCTAAAGACAAGAGAAAAGCATCCTCTTCGAATTTTTTACTTACCACATTTGCCTCCTTGTTTCCATCATGTTTGTCTCCTTGATCTTTCTTCTGAGACCAACAATCTTTCTTCTTATGACCTGGTTTTCCACAGTACCGGCAATCATTTGGCCCTTTGGATTTAAACCTCTTTCCCGTTGATTTTCCTCTTGATTTCCCATGATTTCCAGAGTTGTTTCCTCTATCTTTTGTTTTGCCTCTACTTTCTGTGTTCAATACACTACCCAATGTGGATGCCCCTGAGCTTTTCCTATGAATTTCCTCACTCAATATAACACCAATAACATCATAAAACTTTAGGGTATTAGAACCAGAAATAAAATTACTAATAGCCATTACCAAGCCATTCCAACTTTCTGGCAAAGAACACAAATCAAGAGAGCCCTAACCTCTTCATCAAAAGTAATTTTAACCAAGGCTAACTAACTTGTAACTATATTAAACTCATTCAAATGATCAGTGACTGATCCACCTTCTACCATTTTCATATTAAATAAATGCTTCATAAGAAATACCTTGTTTGAAGTTGAAGGCTTTTCATACAACTTCACTAGGGTTTCCATCAAAGTTTGAGTTGTCGATGCTCCAGTAATATTGAATGCCACCAATTGTGCTAGGCATAGATGAATACTCCCTAGTGCCTTCCTATCCAAAATATTCCAATCTTCCTGAGACATTGTTGCCTCTTTCTTGGCTATTCCCTCTAATGGCCGCCATAGATCCTTTTGATAGAGATAGTCCTCCATTTGCATCTTCCATAATTGGAAGTTCTTCCCATTAAACTTATCAACCTTCAGCCTACCCTCATCTGCCATTTCTCCCACTTAACCAAGAGACTCTCCTACTAACTCGTGAGACCTACTTCAAAGAATAGATGAAAGAACAAATGAAATAACCTCACTCCGATACCACTTGTTAGGATTAATAAGGTAGAAATAACAATTATGTGAAAATATAACCAATATCATAAAATAATAAACCACACAGAAGAGAACACAAGACACAAAGATTTAACGTGGTTCACCCAATCCTTGGGCTACATCCACCAACAGTGAGTCTAATATATTATTATCCAGTGATTACAACCTGATTACAATCCATAATCCCTTATAGCTCAATTCCACCGCAAGTACTAAAATCATACATCATAATGAAATCCCTAACCCTAAGCCAATATAACAAGGCTTATGTCAGTTAACAAGTTAACCCTAAAATACTTGACGAGTCAACCCAAGAAAAGGCTTGACGAGTCAACCTAGGGAAATGTTTGACGTGTCAACTCAAAAATGCTTGACGAGTTAACCCCAAAAAAATTTCTATGATAAATGAAAAGTGTATAGTACTTTCCTGGATAGTACTTTCCTGATCAGTCACCACAAGCTAACATCTGTGGCATCCTTCTAAATATCTAAACCAACCTCCATGATCACCTCTAGCTTAGGGGAGATGGGCATGTCATGTTCTTCAAAACTATCATACTCCACCAAGATGGGCACCTGTTGACCACCAACATCCTCCTCATTCTTGTCATCCTCATTATTATTCTTGATCCCAGAGGTATTCCCCACCTCCATAGTACCAGTAGCTTCCTCTTCCATTTTTTCATTATCCCTAGAAGCCATATTTCAAACCGAGGTTGAAGAATCACTATCTTCCTCAGTCGAATCAGTCGTTTCTTCATAACCATCCACACTATCAGTAGTGGTATCCATTTCCATACCGGCATCCTTATCTTTTCTTACATTTTTCCCTGAAGGATTCTCCTCTTTAACAATTGTCTCCCTAATGCATTTCTTAGCTGAGCTAGAGGTTTTGGGTGAAGAGATGATAGGGCTAGAGCTGGCATTCTTAATATTTTCAACAATAAGAAGGATAAGCCCTTCATGAAGAATGGGTTTCTTCTCCTTCTTCCTATGCTAGGAAATACTAAGGCGGAGAGACTGAACGATGTAGTAAGGTAGAGACACCCTAATTTTATGATGGAAATGACAGAGCAACACAAAATGGTAGGAATGGGCATGTTTAAACCTACCGTCTAGGGTAACATATTCCATAATCACCATCATAATCATCGCCCAGATTTCTTTGAACACAGCAACATCATAGCACCCACTAGAATCTTTCACCAAACTTTTCCTTTCATCCTTGCTTTTAAGCAAGCACTGAATGGCCTTTTGCAATATTTTATTGTCTCTATATAAATTGATGCCCTTGAGGCTAAGCCCGGACACCTCAGCAATGAGTTCCTCAGTTATGTTCACAGTGATACCAGCTATATTGACTGCCCCATCTTTCCAAGAATCGGAAAACATTTTCATAGCATTTTCTTTAGTCCCATGCAACCGTTCCATATAGGTAATTAGGCCCCCCTTTATGAGAATATCCCAGACCTCTGGCATTTTTTTCCATTTCACATAGTCCTTTGGTTCTCTATGATTAAGCTCGCCACCCATGATCTCAAAGCTAACAATGACAGTAACATAAGCAGAGAGAAACCAAATGTTGAAATAACAAGCAACTTTGAAATTAACAAAAGTTAACTCGTGTCTACAATTAGTAATCTTGGGAAAGGCACCACTTTCCATAATCATATTACCATGTTTTGCTAAAATGTGTCTAATCATCATAACTTCTTGAGATACGCCCAATCCACCCTTTTGCTTTGAGACCTGTCAAAAGCCAGCTTGGCTTTCATATCAACGGTGAGATTTCTACAATCGTGCCAAATCATGATGTCCTTGGATTTAACCACAAAGTTGGCCAACTCATCAGTGGTACAATTCACTTCCCAGTAAATGTGAGAGATAATGACTTGCTTAAAGGACCTAATTATTACATTGGCCTCCTCGGTTATCGCCTTAATGGACCATGATGGTTTTTTCATATCATTGATGCATCTTAATATATTCATTGAATCTCCTTCAATCCAAACATTTTGAGCCATATTCTTCTTAATAATTTTTAGTGTTTGTAGAAGGGCCATGGCTTCCGCCACGTGGTTTCTTTGCACACCAATGGGCATCACCACAATAGTAAGGCAATTGGCCATGTCATCACGAATGAGACCACCACAACCCGTCGGGCCCGAGATTCCCTTTGCAGTGCCATCGAAGTTTATTTTAATCCATCCAGGTGGAGGAGAAAGCCAGATGGAATTCTCCCTTTGATTTGAGTTTTTATTTATGGGTCCAGCACTAAAAACACCAACATTGAAGTCCAGCATCCTGCTAGTCGACGATCTATAGTTTTCTTTGATACTTCTCTTAATCTTCTCAACAATCACCATAGGCAGAAGTTCAATATTCCTAGAGACTATGTCATTTTGTTCTCTACATAACCTCCATATCACATGGGGAGCAATGAGGTTCCACAACTGATGATCCATGGGGACCTCCGCTTTTCTCCACTACATACAAAAATTCTCCATATTGTTGGGAAAAAACTAGTTTATCTACCAGCATTGTAACAAAAGACACCAAAATTCCCAAGCAAAGCAATAGTCAATGGCAAGATGGAAGACCGACTCCTCAACCTTTTTACACAAGAAACATCTATTACTCAAAATCATGCCACATTTCTAGAGGTTGTCTATAGTAAGAATTTTATTCAACTAGCCAGAAAAAAATATTAATTTTCAGAATTAAAATTTTGTCCCACACCTGAGCCCAAAAAGGGAAAAGATTTGGCTACTTCAGTAAGAGCTCAAAACAAGAGGCCACAGTGAAGATATCGGAAGGAAGAATACCCCAAAACAACTCATCTTCTCTAGACACCTTAACCTTCCAGATCATCAGATTCAGCATCAGAGGCTTGAGTGCTTCATCCACTAAGGAGAGGTCAATCCACGAGCCATTTCTCCAGTAGTCCCTAACCCTTAACCCAAATCTCTGATTGCATAGGTTAATGAAAGGTTGGAAAGTAGAGACAGAGCTAAGGGGACAGTCTTTGAGCCAACAATCCTCCCAGAACCTTATCCTTCTATCATTACCAAGATACCACTTAGCCCCTTTAAAAGTTGCCTCCTTAGCATTATGAATATTGTTCCAAATGAAAGAGCCTTGCACTTTCAAATCTATTTTACAAAATTCAGAAATGTGAGAGAATGAGAAGAGATACTTTTTATGGATAATTTTATTCCATTCTCTTTTTTCCCAAAAAATTCTCTAAGTTTGTTTGGCCAGCAGCGCCATATTGGTAACTCTTAGAGGGTGGATGCCTAGACCCCCCCCTCCCCACTTTTTAGGGGTACAAACCTTTTCCCATGCCACCAGAGCCAATCTCTTTTTATTTTCCACTCCCGACCACAAGAAGTTTCTTTGGATTTTTTCAATAATATCAACATGTTTACTAGGAATTTTAAAAAGACTAAGAGCATAAACAGGGAGACTTTGCAAAGAAGTTTTTAAGAGCTAAAGTTTACTAGCTTGACTAAGTAACACACCTTTCCAACCAGTCAATTTTTTGTTAAATCTGTCAACAATACCAGCCCAAAAGGAATCTGTAGGTTTGAGACCAAGAGGAAGGCCAAGATAGGTAGCAGGAAAAGTATCAATTCTACACCCTATAATTCTACAAAGAGTGAATGTTGAAAAGCCAAAAAAATTTGCTTCAACACAAATCAAAGAGAGTAAATAGCAATACATAATATATTAGGATTAAAAAAATGAATCCTTCCTTACAAATACCTAGGGCTCTTATTGGATAGAGGAAATAGAACAACTAAATTATGGGATCAGATTTGTAATAAGATGAATCAAAAAATGGAGTCTTGGAAAGGGAGATAGTTATCAAACACAGGCCAAACAAAAATGTTGAAATCATTCTTATCTACAATTTTAATTTACCAAATATCTTGCCTTCCCCTTACATCCAAATCAAAAAACAAAATAGAAAATAAAATGAGAAGATTTTACTCGCAAGGAGTCTTTGAAGAAAAGAAATTAGCATTAATCATCTTGGATAAGATATGTAGATTGATTGAGGAAGGAGACACTGGAATAAAAAATAAAATTAGTTTAGAAATTATAAAAAATTCCACACAAGAAATGGGTTAATATATTACAAAATAAATATCTTAAGGGGACAAACCCAAGTAGCATATTTAGAATAGCAAACCAACCCAAAGGCTCTTGAGTATGGATTTTTTTACTAGAAAGTAAGAAACTTATTATGGATAACATATCTGGGACATAGCAGATGGCAGCAAAACCTTGTTCTAGAGAGACTCATGGGGAGGTTACCCAACCCTAAGTAATAGTCATATTTCTAATAGAGCTAAGGAGTTTTCAAAAAATCTTAGGGTAAACTCGTAAAGGATTATGTAGAAATTCCTAGTGGAGATCCAACAATAGGATGGAGGTGGAAATCCTTACATAATACCCCACTATTAGGGGTAGAAAAATAAATACTAAAAAAGATACTATCTTCTAAGAAAATCACAATTAAAAAAGGGGAAGACAAACTTATATGGACAACAATAAAAAATAGGAGAATATAGAGTCCAAGAAGGCTATAAAGATTTGGAAGGATCACAAGCAAGGAGAAAATAAAAATACCCATTCATATGTTCTAGGATAAGCACTATCTACCAAAAGAATGTATGTTTATTTGGGAAACACTTCAAAAGAAAATATTAATAGTTTAACATTTCACTAAGATAGGGTTCGAAGGTCCATCAAGATGTATGTTATGTGAAGAAGAGGAAGAAATGGTAGATCATGTGTTTGTGAATTGCTCTTATACCCAAGAATGTTAGTTTTGGCTAAGCCAAAAATTAGGATGGAAGGCAGTCTTTCCAAACAATCTTATGAATCTAATAAAAGGTTGGTTGGGTATATTTAAGTCCAGTCTATTTAGTGTTCTATGGATAATTTATCCTTCAATTGTGATTTGGAAAATCTAGAAAGAAAGGAATAGGATAATCTTTGAGGAGAATAAACTAGACATAAAGTGCTTAACAAATAAAATAGAGGCAGGAATCATAGAAACAATAAACAATAGACTAAAATGATATCACACACGTGAAGTGAATTTTATGGTCTGGGATAATAAAATTATTGATGTTTTGTAGCTTCAGTCGGATAAACACTATGATTCTTGATACTACTAAAAATGTGTATATATATATTTAGTATGTATGAGATGTATATATACTAATATATATATATATACATACATACATACATACATACATATACATACATACATATATATATATACATACATATACATACATACATATACATACATACATATATATATATATATATATATATATATATATATATATATATATATATATATATATATATATATATATATATATATATATATACATACATACATATATATACATATACATACATACATACATACATACATACATACATATATATATATATATATATATATATATATAAAATAATGAATAGACATGTCCCATGAAGGGACATGTCTCTTCTTAGCTCATTCTTAATATAAATGCAAGAGATTGTTGCATTTGTAAAATGCATACAATCAGGAGTGCTATTACATTTGCAATGGTCCTAATAACCTTAACATGGTATCAGATCCAAGTTGCAAATGTAAGAGAGTAGTTTGTTGATGGTGAATGTGTAACTATCTCAGAAAATATAGTCTTAGTACATGGACCATATCTCATAAATAAACTATTAGATTTTGCTAAATGTTGGATATGTTGGTGATAAACAAATTTAGAAGACTCGCACCAGAGCGATTGGAAAGAAATTTTTGGGTTCAAAAGTTATGACCGACTGTGTACGGGTCTATGAGAAATCTGATTTGTTAAGAAGGGTGTCTCTTTCTAGAAAGAAAGCATTAATTATATAGTTTCACCTCTCTTGAAGCAATCAAATAATTTCACAAGAAAACATTAGTATTGTTCAACAATATAAGAGTGTTAATTTTACATTGTGGGGGAATAATAACCAATGTTACATTCCCACTTGAACCATCCTTAGTGGGGAGATGATTTAGATGGGATATTTCTTTCAAATAATCTAAGAAGGTGTTTTTTTTATTTGATGTATATGGACAGTAAAAGAGAGAGGTTCCTTCTTTAAAATCCTAACCGCTTAAAGGGAGATCCAATCATATTGAAGATTTTCATAGTGTATAGAACCTTTAGATATTCAAGATAGGTCATGTGAAGAATTTTGGTAATGTTCAAGAATGACGACATCATTATGTGAATTTGAATGATATTTTCTATATGGGTTCACCTTAGAGAATGAAGTACTTGAAATTTATAAAAGATCAGTATTTCATGTTTTATTAATGCACATAATTTTTGAGTTTTTAATTCATGCTATACTATATGCTTCTATCATTGGTATTTCCAATTGAGATAGTTTAGTGAGCAATTTGTAATCTCTCTCTGAAATACCTTCAGGACAAAAGCATGAGATAATTGCATTCAAGGGAGAAAGAACTAAATTCTTGCAAACAAATTAATGATTGAGACTAGATGCAGAGGGAGTTTGACATTTCAAAGAGGTCAAGAAGTTGATAATCTTGAGCTTCAGAGGGAGAAGACGATTCAGTCAACTTGTGACAATCTTGATCATATTGATTAAGAGGGAATCATTATTGAAGGTGAAACACTTCTGAGGTAAACTTGATATAATTGATTATTATACTAATGAATCATGAATGTTTTTTTTTGGGTCCTATGTAAATCATGAGGAAGTGGAGACTTCCAAATGATTATCACTTGTATTTGTAAAAGTTATTGGAAGGTGACAATCTTACAATAACTTGACCTTCTATTGTGATAGACATCTTGTGATGGCTGCAACAGATCATAAGAGATAGAACTTGTGGATAGAATCATTGATGGAGGTAATCCACATTAAAGCTTGAGAAGCTTGAGGATAGAATTGTTGATTGAGGCAATCCACCCGGGAACTTGTGGATACAATCACCGATAGAGGCAATCCACACTAAAGCTCATGAGTTTGTGGATAGAAATGTCAATGGAGGCAATCCACACAAGAGTTTAGGGATAGAATCACCGATGGAGGCAATCCACTTGAGAGCTTGTGGATAAAATTGTCAATAGAGGCAATCCACATGAGAGCTTGTGGATAGAATTGTCAATGGAGGCAATCCACCTGAGAGCTTATGGATAGAATCGTCGATGGAGGCAATCTGCATGAGAGCTTGTGGATAGAATCGTCAATGGAGGCAATCCACATCTTGAGACTATGTTTCTATTGATTACATCATGAGAATAATGCTTCTATTTCTTACATCTTCTAGGGTTGATGCTATCAGGTGTCATAAGTGTTGACATTGGATTGATTTATCCTCCCTAGCTAAGAGGGAGTGTTGATGTTTTGTAGCTTCAATCAAATAAACACTATGATTCAATACTAGTATATATATATATATGTGTGTGTGTGTGTGTGTGTGTGTGTATGAGATGTATATATACTAAAATATATATATATATACAAATATTATTATTATTATGTAAATATTAGAGAAATTAATATAATACTAAGAGATATTATATGTGTATGTTTGTGTGTGTGTGTGTATGTATGTATAATTTTCATTATATTAATTACATAATAATGAATAGACATGTCTCACAAAGGGACATGTCTCTTCTTGGCTCATTCTCAATATAAATACAAGAGATTGTTGCATTTGAAAAATATATACAATCAGGAGTGCTATTATATTTGCAATGATCCTAATAACCTTAACAAAAATAAGGAAAGCGTGGTGTGGGTTGCAGATCCCTACACAAGGTAGGCAAGGAGGGAGTGAAGATAAATTTAAAAGAGATCAATGCAAATGGAACAAACCTAACTTTGGTTAGTATAAACTAAATTTTGACAGAGCCTCACAAGGAAACTCAGGGACTATAGGAATTGCATGCATCAATCATCAATGGGATGGAGAAACATGTGCAAGTTTAGGGAGACCAATAGGCAAGGCCTCAAATAATGAAATTGAGATGAAAGCTTTGATAGAAGGTTTGGTATTATGTAAAGACTTGGGGATTAACAAAATCAAAATAGGGTAGTTGGATTCAGCCTCTTGACTATGAAGGTATTCCCTTCAGGTGTAGAAGGTTCTTTAATACAGGTCATGTTGCGGCTAAATGTGCTCTAGGTAAAACCAGATGTTTTGTGTTTTGGTGGAAAGGAGCCTCTTCGAGCAGTACTACATAGTTTTTAAGAGTTCTTCTCCACAGAGCTTTTCCCAAGTTGTGGCTTCTCCTACTTCTTTTGCTCTTGTCCCTTCGATTGTTGATCCTCCAGTGGTGGCCTCGGTCTTTTCTAATAAGGAGGTATTCGCCCACGTCGTGCTGGCTCCAAATTCTGCTAGTTCCGACGGGCCTGTCCCTGATAGCCTCTTGACTATGAAGGTATTCCCTTCGGGTGTAGAAGGTTTTTTAATACAGGTCATGTTGCGGCTAAATGTGCTCTAGGTAAAACCAGATGTTTTGTGTTTTGGTGGAAAGGAGCCTCTTCGAGCAGTACTACACAATTTTTAAGAGTTCTTCTCCACAGAGCTTTTCCCAAGTTGTGGCTTCTCCTACTTCTTTTGCTCTTGTCCCTTTGATTGTTGATCCTCCGGTGGTGGCCTCGGTCTTTTCTAATAAGGAGGTATTCACCCACGTCGTGCTGGCTCCAAATTCTGCTAGTTCCGGCGGGCCTGTCCCTGATAGCCTCTTGACTATGAAGGTATTCCCTTCAGGTGTAGAAGGTTCTTTAATACAGGTCATGTTGCGGCTAAATGTGCTCTAGGTAAAACCAGATGTTTTGTGTTTTGGTGGAAAGGAGCCTCTTCGAGCAGTACTACACAATTTTTAAGAGTTCTTCTCCACAGAGCTTTTCCCAAGTTGTGGCTTCTCCTACTTCTTTTGCTCTTGTCCCTTTGATTGTTGATCCTCCGGTGGTGGCCTTGGTCTTTTCTAATAAGGAGGTATTCGCCCACGTCGTGCTGGCTCCAAATTCTGCTAGTTTCGGCGGGCCTGTCCCTGATAGCCCTTTGTTGGAAGACTCATGTCTTCCTGTTGATACACATGTTGATGTTTTTTCTTCTGGTCCTATTGAGTCCCCCTTTTTGGTGGGTGTTGGCTCTGGGAGTGTTAAGGGTGATGGTCTGGTTGAGCCTGTGCAGTGTGTTGGTACCTTATTGGGTGCTGAGGTTTCAAAGTTGGAATCCTTATGCTGGCAGGCTGAGGCCTCTAAAGTGGAGGAAGGTTGAATTACGATTAAAGGTAAATCTTCCAAAAGATCCTCATCTTCCTTTAATATGACTCTTCGGTCCCATAAGAAAGGGACCAAGGGATAATCTTGTTGTTGGTTTTTTCTCTGGATTGTTGTTTTCCAATGGTTATCTTTTCGCAGTGATCTTTGTGCTTCTCTTGGGGGGTTTGAATTTTTCTTTGGTTCTACCCTTTGTCCCTTTTCGGTGGTCCTTTTTCTATCTTTTTGGCTGTCTGGGTCCATTGTGTTGTCTTTCTCTATTTTTCTTTGTAGGATTGAGGGCCCCTGTTTTATTTGTGTTTAGTTCTACCTTTTGGGTTTGATCAGTAATGCCTATCTTTTGATCTTTTCGTACAAAGTTTTAGGACCTTTCAAATCTTGTTTTTACCTAATCAGAACAAATTCAAAATAGGAGACTCGTAAATAATTCTAAACTTTGTCAAAATGGACAGGGCTCCAAATTGGAAACTTAATTCAATGTTGGGAACAACTCTAGAACTACCTAATTTCTTTGAAAACAAAATGATAAACCACATTTATAGGAAAGGAAATAAGGAAGCATACATGTTAGCTAACATGGGAGAAGATGTAATTATAAAAGAAAAAATAGGCTAAGTCATCAAAGTTCGGCAACGCAATAAACAAAGAAGGTATTTTAAGTAATCAAGAATAGACAAACATCCTTATCAAGAACACACACGCTCTAATTCTAAACATAGACATTATCTTGGATAAAATTCAGCTTTCAGCATTCATCATAATCATGTCCAAAGCTATGAGGCCATTTAGAAGCCCAGCAAGAATAAATGTATGACAAAGTTGTAAGAACTCAAGCTGATAATTATGAGAATAATGAAAAGTGTGTTAAATTAGCATTTGCAGGCAAGGTAAGAAACTGGAATTAAGACAATGATCTACTACCATATTAATAAATGAAATAAATTAAGCTAAGTAGGGTAGGAGGGAGTATGTAGGAGTAAACTCTGGGAGGGATGACAACTAATTATCTAGGTAAATACAGGCAATAATGGGAATAGATCTAGAAAACGGAGAAATGGGAGCCAAATATAAATCAATATGCATATCATTTTAAACATATAAGTATTAAACTCGTTGTCAAAATTACTTAAGAATACAAAAGTCAGGCCTGGTGAGGGTGATATCTTAGGAAATTAAAATATAGAGTGTAATGATAAGTTAAGATGAGGTGGAGGGAGAATCTATTATAATGCAAGGAGAAAGAAGATGAGTCATGCAACATAAGAAACGAAAACGAAGACACTATGGATCCTAGTAGAAGGTAATAGAAAATATAATAGAACAAGGGCTGCGTGCAGGGAGGTGTCCTGCGGTTCAGCTGCAAATTTGACATGGAAAAAACAGCCAAAACAAAGGTGGGCAGGGTGGTTGAAAAACTTGCCTTAGTGAGCAGATGCATGAGAAAAGGAAACTGAAGCAGAGCCCTGAATAAAAATGAACTGGCTGCAATCATGCCAAGCAACATCCTCAGAATTCTGCCATACACACTCTTATGCATGCACGTGAAATGTCATATGAGAGACAAAGCACAGGAATGTGTTTAAAGAGGCATGACAGCTTAACTGTTTTCAGGATGCCGCATAGCAACCAAAACCCTTGAAAAAAACATTATGAAATGTTCTTGCATTTTTCCCTACTTGTTTATTGGGTAGAAAAATTGATTTCCTTAATTTCAACTAAAAATATAGAAACATGGAGAAAAATATGAACCAATAAAAATAGGAAAGCTGTATAAAATTTTATCCTGGAAATCAGAACGGAGATTCAATGAGAATTTTTTAATCTTGAAAAGATCATTTTGCAATTGACAATGCATTAATTGGACTAATTTTAGATTAGATTAAATAAAATCATTTAGTATAGATTATAGTGTAAATACTAATAAATAATTAAGTAATGATATGATTTCATAGTAATTTCTTGAATGAAATTTGGGTGGTTATTAAGGGGAAATTGCAAGGCTTTAAAAAAGCTAATGAATTACAGGTAATTATCTAAATACGTCCAGTTGAATCTAATGAATTTCACTCTCTATTTTATTCTAAAATGACTTCCCAGATCTTCATTTGGTATCAGAACATTTAATCTTTGTGTTCTCTGGAATAGCGTTGTGTTATACAAATAGGCTTTTAAATTATATGAAGTATTATTAAAACCACTTACTGGAAAATGTAAAATGTATATGAAGAATTGGCACGACTATTTTAAGAGGCAAATTCTTGCACTTGCACAAGATAAAAATGACATCTGACTGATATAAATGTGCATCCAGCAGTACGTAAAAGTGTTGTGTTTGAGCGTAAGAAAATTTATGTTTACTGTTTTTCAATGGAAGTGGCCTGAAGTTCTTAAATTACAGATTATAGGAAAGTACCACAAGCAAAGGGGTTGTCTATTGCGGATCTTAAAAACAGGGGAAAATAACAGAGCTGAAAACAGAGTAAACAGGAAACAAAAAATTTGAACACAATCACATATTCATTATTTTGATCTTTCAATATCAATTACATTTTCAGGTTTATCTCAAACTGATTACATTATATACTTTTTATAGATGTTACAACGTCTAAAATTATTTTTATGCAATCAATGCTTTACTCCAGCAATTTTCAAACTACAACATAGTAAAGATGTTACTATGGAAGCTGTGAGTAAAAAGAAAGCATAAACTATACATGACACTATTTCTGCAAGCTGGCGGTGATCTGATTGGATGGGTACCTACTATTTCTGCAAGCGGGCGGTGATCTGATTGGATGGGTACCTACTCGCCATTACTACTGAGGCAAGGAAGGATTCAAACCAGAGCTCAATGACTTGCACTAAGCTCTACAGTGAGATTGTCTAGTCTAAAAATGGTGGTTGAACATGTGCTGCAATGTAAAGGTTGTTTCAAAGATGGTTGCCATGGTTCCAAGACATATCTTGGCATCTTTCAAATCTACCTCTTCCTTGAGAGCACTACCATGGGCACCAGTAAAAACAACTCGTGTTGCTGAAACTGCATTCTCGTAAATCATAGCAGGCAGAGCAAGTGTTCCTTTTGTAGCTTCTTCAAATGCATATATCATTAATGAAAGCAGCGAGACTCAAACAAAATAGCAAGGGTGAGCAAAACAAAAGGTAATATCAAGAGAAACCACTTTCATGTCATCTGACCTGCTGTTGCCTAGTTACACCAACATCGCTGCAAATTCATTTTAATGTAAAGTAATGCGGTGACAATTGTTATAAATAATTTTCTAGGATGAAAAGCTATACAACACGCAGGAATAACTAGAATATATAAATCAAAGCTTTATTCATATATCTAAACTGAATTAAGTTCTCTATGCTATTTTCTAAATTCCGCTTAAATGGTACAGTCAGCAAGCTGTATCAGCAAATCAAACTAAAATTACATTCAACATGAATAACTGAAATTCTATTGATACGACAAACATAGGGCTGGAAAAAACATTAAAAGCTGATATAAATTGATCTATAATAGCAACCTTACAGAAACTTCAATATGAATATAAACTATGGATATGGCTACTATTTTAAGCCTGATGGCTTCACCAAAAAAGTTTCAAATCTGTGAACCATAACAAAACCAGTTGCGAGAGGAAAGAATCTGAAGGAATACCTATCGGATTATTACAATGATTAACTATATTAATTCACAAACAAAAGAACTTCAGTACTGTATGTTGCTTATAGGCAGTATGTACTAAGTATTGGCATACGTAAGTCCATTTAGATAACCTAATATATAGAAAATCGCAACCTTTGAAAGTATTCGTGTACATGAATGTAGTTGTAAACATAACAAAATTTCGAAGTGTCTTCACTATGTCAACTCTTATTGTTGCAGAAAATTATAGCTACATGTCTGCTGATGAAAATGATGAAGTTGAAACATCTACAGTTTTCAGCATTGCCTTATAGTCAACCTGAACATAAAGAATCAAGAAATTTACTTGTGTTAGAAAGCTGAAGAGAAAAGGAAATTTTTGGCAATTAACACAACAAATAATAGTGATGACCTTTTTTTTTTTGTTTCTTATCGAACTAATTATAATTACCAGCTAAGGCTTTGCAGCAGGCTCCTTACTTTCAGTTTCACTAGCGCTTTCAACAGTACCACCATAACCAGTAGCATCATAGCCAGAGGCAAAGGCATCGGAGATTCAAGCAACACCGATTGACCTCGCTGACCCAGCCCCATCGATATCAACACAAACATCTCAAAATCAAAATAGAGCAGCCCAAATAGGGCCTGCTACTGCTGGGTCTCGAGATGAAAGGGATGCTGCTGTAGCATCTTAAAATAACTGCAACAAATACATCACGAAAACTCAAAATAAAAATTGAGGGCAAAAGCCATATAGGCTACAGAACATTTAAAACATATTGTATTAAGATTTGGGTAAAAAATTGCAGGAAATAAACTGAAAAGGAAAATTTAGGGAAACCCATATACGTTACAGAACATTTAAATTAGTATACAAGGCACAGAGATATAAATTAGAACAAAAGCCATGGACGTGAGAGAAAACCATTTCTTACCTACAAACAAAAGATATTACATCAAACCCCTTCTCGAACCTTACTGCTGATAATTACAGTCGAAAACAATGTCTTAAAATTTAACTGTGCATTCCGCTTTTAAAACGCCTGGGGAAGAAGGCCCACGTGAAACATGCATGCAGAATGCCACAGGTGGTCGCCTTCTCATGCCACGATTGACGATCTGCACAACCGACATTTTCCCTTCCGGAAGGCTCTTTTTTTTTTTAAATTAAAATTACGTAAAATAAAAATAATGCCAGGGCATCCAATAGAAAAGTCTTTAATGAAATGCCCGAAAAAAGTTTTATTAAGAAAAATAAAAAAACTTTGGTTTAGAGGAAAATATTTTTCGCTGGCGCCAATTTCAAAGCGTACGTTAATAGACAACAAGAGGATGAAAACATAAGTCCCGCCTTAGAGGCAGGGACTAATAAGGTTTAATCAATTTATGGAAAGTAAGGAAGGGTGATAATTGCTTGAAGTGTGTTACACTTTGCACAATAGAAAGGTCACCCCACACATGTCATAGCAAGCGGATGTGCCTTTCTCTGATTATCCTAATTTAACATCATACCAAAAACATTAATGATAATGATTTACTTTGAGCAAGGGAAGTGAAGGAAAGGCAGATGGAGCTCTCTCTCTGCATAGGGTTTGGAGACATTGAGGTTCGAAATCATGGAAACCAATCTGAGACTAAAATCAGAAGACAACAATATAATAATGGCTTTATATGGAGAGATTAAGCACGATAGATGGGGAAGGGTACTAAATGACCTAGATGATTAAAAATGACCTTTGAAGAGCGTAATCCAAACATAGCCAAAAATATTGAAAAGACCATATCAGTTGATTATCAGATATCATAAGCAGGGTCCAGGCTTAAAGCCCCATTTTGTAATATAACATAATATGGATATCTGTTGATATTAGTAGATATGGGATAATCACAAAGATATTGGCACCAATTTTGGTTTTAATAATGTACTCAAAAAATATATGATGAATAGGTAAGATAGTATTATATATATGGAGTTGGTTTTCATCTTCTTTGAATTCTAATATGGGTAATTCAATTATAGTGAACTCTGTAAATTAGTTAGGGAGTGAGTTATTTTAATAAAGATATTCTATATACTTTAAATGAATGGAGGTCTAAGATGATCAAGATAAATGAGACATTGGCAGAGTAGCTAAATTTCATAGGTATGAAGGTTAGATACTGAACTAAGTCTAGTAATTCAGAGATAAAAGTCATGAATGGTGAATGAATTCTACAGCTTGACATGCAAATTTGTGACAGCAAAAATGGTACTTAAAATAGTGACTGGGAGGGCCTGAATATAGTCATCATGTTACAAAATGAAATAAAGTTCATTATGTTAGAAGATCAAAATTAGTATTATGACTTGTCCTAGCTTCAATATTTTAGGTGATTTACTTAGAAAGAAATAGCTAATATATGTTTTTATGGACTAACTAAAATATTATAGCGTTTGGGATAATTGGTTCGAGCTTGGTGAATGAGTAAGGGTAAATGATTCGATCAACTAAGCCAAATACATGTTTTCAATAAGTAGCACATATAAATTGGTAATATAATGAAACTCAGACTATACAAATGACTCTATGACACTCACTAACTATACCTTGTGAATTAAGGACAGGATCTACGAAGGCATAGAAATCCTCTAGCTTCGTGATGTTTATTTTACTAAAAGTACTTTCCCATTTTGATAAAAGTTAATATACTCTTAGACCCTTATACTAAGAATACCCAGCATTCAGCTTTGAAATGCATTAGCTTTGAAATGCATTAACTTAATGGAGGCAAGAGCAATAAGGTATTATATCTCTACCTATTCAAATGGAAGCTGGTATACGGTTATGATGAATGACAATCATTTAATATATTAAATACAAATTGATTATGAGTAGATGATCTGATATAACTCCCAAATAAGAAGTTGAGCAAACAATTGATGAATTGTGGGCATTAGCTACTATGTTGTCATAAGAAATGAAAGGTTATATGCAGGATAATTGTAGGTAAGGTGGCAGGTATATTGTTCGGAAGTTTCAGGTAACATCTGATTCACCTACATTATAAAAGTTTTTTAGCTTCGGCCTTTTATCCATAAAAAATGATAAATTAATTAAATAAATTGAATAATTACTTCCAAGGAGTTTTCTATATGGAAAAGAAGGACCTGATTAAAAAAATATAGGGTCCACGATGCACTAGCGGCGTGCAAGATGATTAAACTAATTTGACTGATTTGAATCGTCTGCAGCCTTTTAAAAAGCATGATTTCATAAATGTGAACACGACTCCATAGCTTTCAGCATAAATACTTCTTTTGTTTCCTGGTACGGTTTAATGTAGAACCACATATTTATTCATGCTTTTAGATCGTATTTACTCACGATAAATCCAGGCTCTACGGTTTAAGAAGTTTGCACTCCTAACAAAAAAATTTTGAGATGTTTTTTATTTTATTTATAGAATTATGCCAGACACTGTGAAAATCTGAGATAATTGTTGAGGAATGAAGGCCAACAGTCATAATGTTTTATTATTTCTTTTATTAGGACTCGTCATTTCATGTATAATCCTGGAGCCTTTTTATTTGTTGCTCCTACTCATTTGTAAACACTTCTTTGAATCAATACAATACTCTGCAGTCTAAACATAGCCATAATTTATGGTGAACCAGGATAAATCTGGTGTTTGCGTATTTTTTAATTACTTTATTTATCTGTTGTTTATTTCTCGCTTTTCAATCCCTTTCAATTGGTATCAGAGCACAGGTTGTGCAGATTGGAAATCTGGGTTGAATTTCTGGAAAGATGGAGGATTCGAAAGTGGAGAAATCCACAGTCAAGAACTTCAGCTTGTGGAAAGTGCAAATGCGTTCCTTGCTGATCAAGAAAGATTTTGCAATCGCAATCGATGGAAAATCCAGTAAACTAGTAGCGATGTCGGATGAAGAATGGAAGAAGATTGATGATAAAGCAATGGCATCAATCTTTCTTTCATTGTCACAAAATGTCTTGTTTAATGTCTTCGACGAAAAGACAACAAAAGAAGTTTGGGACAAACTTCAGAGCATGTATGAGACGGCATCGGCTGCAAATAAAATCTTCATTATGAAGAAACTCTACAAGCTAAAAATGAAGGAAGGGACTGCGATATCAAATCATGTAAATGATTTGAATACTTTATTATGTCAAGCAACCTCGGTTGGTATGCCTCAAGATGACGAAGCCAAGGCCATCATCTTGTTATGTTCTTTATCTGACAATTGCGATCTCGTAGTTACAGTTGTTAGCACTTCTAATTCCTCAAAGAAGTTGGTCTACGATGAAGTGGTTGCTACTTTACTTAGTGAAGATATGAGAAGAAGTGACAAAGACACCCCATCCGGTGATGCTCTTACCATGGTCAGCACCGAAAGAAGGGGAAGAAGCCATCATAGAAGTAATAATAATAATTACAATCAAGGAAAATCAAGATCACCCAATCGATCAAAGTCAAGAGGTAGAAATGGAGAGTGTTGGTTTTGTGGCAAACCTGGCCACTCAAAATGAAATTGCAGGTCTTACAAGAAAGCACAAGAAAAAGTGAGGAATAGTCAAGCTAATATAGCCTATCAAGTAGATGAAGTTGCTCTAGTTCTTTCTACAAGCGACTCAAAATTAGATTCTTGGGTGATAGATTCCAGAGCCTCTTTCCATGCCACTTCATGTACGGATTACTTTAAAAATTATCAAGAAGGTGAATTTGGAGAAGTATTTTTGGGTGACAACAAAACATGTAAAATCATTGGGAAAGGTGATATTGTCTTACATCTAGATGGTGGAGCCAAATTGCTGCTCAAAGATGTTAGACATGTTCCTCAATTAAAGAGGAATCTAATTTTAGTCAGCCAACTGTATATCCAAGGATTTAAAACAGAACTCATGAATACATGAAAAATAGTCAAAGGTTCATTAGCTATTGCAAAAGGAGAGAAGACCGGTAGCCTCTATATTGTGAAACCAATCAATGAGGTGAGAGCTGCTATGACAGTTGTAGGAAGCGATGCAGCACTTTGGCATCAAAGATTAGGCCACATGAGCAAAAAAGGCCTAGAGGTAATGCTCAAGAGGGATGAACTATTGGGTCTCCAATCAGCAAACTTGGAGTTTTGTGAACATTGTCTTTACGGCAAGCAAAAGAGGGTCAGCTTCTTGAAAGATGGACATGACATGAAGGAAAAACCATTGGAGCTTGTGCACTCGGATGTCTTTGGTCCTACCGAGGTAAGCTCCTTAGGAGGTGCTAAATATTTCATTACTTTCCTTGATGATTGTACTAGGAAAGTTTGGATATGCATATTGGCAAACAAATCAGAAATTTTTTCTAAATTTAAATTTTTCAAAGCTCTTGTTGAAAACTAAAGAGGCCACAAGATTAAATGCTTGAAAATAGATAACGGAGGGGAGTTTTGTTCACTGGAATTTGATAACTATTGTGCAGATAATGGTATTCGTAGGGTGAAAGTTGTCCCCTACACCCCTCAAGAAAATGGGGCAACAAAAAGGCTAAATAGAACAATACTTGAGAAAGCTCGGTGTATGCTTTCCAATGCAATTTTGGGGAAAGAGTTTTGGGCTGAAGCATGCAATACAGCGGTCTATTTGATAAATCGAAGTCCTTCATCAAGCCTGAACTTTGAAATTCTAGAAGAGGAATGGAAAGGAAGAAGAGTTTCATACTCCCATCTTAAAGTCTTTGGCTACTAGGATTTTGTACATGTCCCTAAGGAGAAGCGAAGCAAACTAGATCCTAAATCACAGCCTTGCATATTCATTGGATATGAGGAAGAACAGTTTTGCTTTAGACTTTGGAGTTTAATCGATAAGAAAATTATAAGGAGTAGAGATGTAGTCTTTAATGAGAACATATTTCCTCATTCTAAAGATGAAACTCCTATGAGAGAATACATTCCCCTATTTGACATGATGAATAATGGAAATCAAAATTCTCTCATCTAATCACATGTTAATCCCACATCAAATTCTCCAATCTCTGTTCTACCCTAAATGTCTTAGCAATCACAAACTTCTTCATCAGAAAGCTTGATGAATGAAAATTTTCATGATTGGAATCCATACGATGGAAACCAAACTTCCTTCCCACATGACTTTGACTCCACTGAAGCTTGTTTCCCTACATCCCCTACTCACGGCAATAGGGAAGGCACTCATGGTAGCAAGGACAATATTCTTGGCACTCACAGTAGTTGTAAAGAAAATATATACGGCAGGGAGCAGTCACGGCAAGAAGCATTTTATGACAGTCTTCAACTACCTCATGACAGTCTTCAAGCACCACACGGCAGCTTTGAAGATCCACTGCCAACTCACGGCAGGGACATCCCTAGAAATCACGCAAAGAAGGACTCTGCCTGCAAGAATGGGACTCGCGGCAGAGAAGAAAACACTGAAAGAGCTCACGACAGGCATGAATCTATTCACGACAGAGAAGAAAACACTCACGGAAGGCATGAAGACTTTGCTCACGGTAGAGAACAAAACACTAATGGCAGGCATATCATTCACGGCAAAGAGAAATCTCCACACGTTTCCAACAGGGAGACCACTCACGGCTATAGCACACCTCATGTAGGTGACCACGGGAGAGCTGTTGGAGAAGATCTTGATAGAGCTGCTGGTAAAAGGCACAGGGGAATAATTGGAGATGTGCCAATGCAAATGTTGGAAATGCCAAGTCATGTGGAAATACATAATTTGGGGAATAACTGAGGGAATGAAACAAAGAGGTAAAAAATTAAACAAGGAATTAAACATTCAAGAGCTACAATCTCTGGCTCTCCATTTGAGCTAGTTCAAGATCAAATAGAAGGCATCGAACCTCAATTAAGAAGATCCACTAGACAAAGAAAAATGCTAGCTAAATACTTGGATTATGAGTTATTGTTTGCTGAAGAAGCAGAACCTTCAATTCTTGTCTCAGAATTTGCAGAACCATCAACATTTAAAGCTGCTCTCAAAGAGAATTAACAGTGATAAATGGAAAACAGCGATGCATGAGGAGATGGACTCTTTACTCAAAAATCAAACTTGGGACTTGGTATCTCTTCCGCCAGATTGAAAACCACTTAGGAACAAGTGGGTATACTGATTAAAAGAAGAAGATGAAGGCAGAAAATGATTCAAGGCTAGATTGGTCGTAAAGGGGTTTGATCAAGAAAAGGGGATAGATTTTAATGAGATCTTCTCACTGGTTGTCAAATTGACAACTATCTGAACAATCTTGGGATTAGCAGCAGCATGGAATCTTGAGTTGGAACAGCTTGATGTGAAGACTGCATTCCTACACGGTGATGTAGAAGAAGAGCTATATGTTGGAAACTGCAATTGAAACAATTGTTGTATTGTCATTAACATCAAACCTTAATTGGTAACACTATTGCTACTTAGGAAAGTACTATATCTTTTTGAGTGTTGCTAAGGGGCTAAGCAAGGTTGGTAACAATAGCACCTAAGGAAAGGTTGAGTTATCTTGATACTACAAAGTGTACTTGACTATGTTGCACTATGATGAGATAATGTATTGTTTATCTTAGTAAGACTGAAGACTAAATTGGTAGGCTTAACCGAGTAAAGAATGGAAAAATCATGTTTAAGCCAAGTGATGTTAGTGTCGACCGAGTTAGTATATGCCGAGAAAAATTATAGTGTCGACCGAGCATCAGTTAATTGCCAAGGAAGATAGTGTAAGCCAAGGAAACAATTTTAGTAATAACTGAGCTTTCTACATGAAGACCGAGTGAACAATCATAGTATTGACCAAGCATCAGCAATTTTATATTTGAAGAGAATTTAATTTTGGAGCCGACATTGTTGAATTCTTAGATTATGTAAAATGTGTTGACTTTATTTATTGATTGTTTGGAAGCATTAAATGCATTATAAAATATTTTATTATAAATCTTTAAGAGATTTGAGATGATTCTAAAAAAGGAGCCGAAGAACATGAAGCGGGTAGATTCAATGAATCTGACCTAACCCTAAGATCTACGAATGAGATTGAGCAGCAAAAGATGAGTTAACCTAATTGAGGAAAATATAAGGGAACCTGAGCATTTTGATATGCATGTACATGGAGAACAGAGAATGCTGGAATTGGAAAGTTTTATTGACTAAATAAGCAAAAAAGGCTGAAGGAGAATTGTGGTGATCGCTTGAAGAAAATTTTTGAGCAAATTAGAGATGGAAATGACAAAGTTTCAAAGTCAATAAACCAGCATTAGTGTATGGAATAGGATCTGATATTTGCAAAGTGATTTGTATATTTTTCAGATATACTGCTGCTACTTTCTAACCATTATAACAGTCAAAATCCTTTTAACAGAGGTTGACCTAACAGTCATATGTTAAATCCTTTGAACAAGGTTGCATTCTAATGGAATGTATGTAAGTCCTATGACTAGGCTCACTTTTAACAAGGTGATTGAAATCCTTTAACCGGGTCACATTTGATAGTGTGTATTGTAACCTTTGACACGGTTGGCTTTTTACCGAGCTCAATTTAGAAGAGTGAAAATAATAGTAGCATGTTACAAAGTGGTTTTTCCCAAATTGGATTTCCACTATAAATCCTGGTGTTAATACTTGTGTGAATGTTTTGGTTTGAACATTACTATGTTTTGCAAGTTAAGTTACTACTAGGTAGTGGACTGCATTGTTAGATGTTTCTATTATTGAATCAGTGATGACCGAGTTTGTTTTGGTTTTGGATCTAATTTAAGGATAAGTTTTTGAGATTTTTTTATACATCAGGACCTGAGAACAAATGATTCACCCCCCCTCTTTGTTGTTCTAAATCATATTAACAATTGGTATCAGAACTTTGTTGCTTATTATTAGTGTTGACAGAAATCAAGTTTAAAGGGGTTTGAAGAAAATGATCAGGATGTATACGAAGGAGGTACCAAAGCTGAACAAGGAAAACTTCCCTACATGGCAAAGCTTGAGGAAGCTGCATCTAGCCAGTATTGGTGACTCTGCAAAGTACTACATTGAGATCGGCTATGTCTCACCTGTCACACCTTTGACTGCCGAAGAAATGAGAGCTAAGCAAGAACATAATCAGGCAATGTTGGAAATTGCATCTGCCCTAAGTTATCCAAAATTTGAGGACATTAAGGACTGCACAACTACAAAATATATGTGGGACACTCTTGCAAGAATCTATGGTGGTGACTTGAATGTGCTGAAAGCAAAGGCCAAGAGTCTTAGAGGTAAGTTTGATGAAATGAGAATGCAAGAAGGTGAAAACATTGCACAATATTGTGGTAGAATAAAAGAAGTTGTGAATGCTATTAGAGGAGCAAATGGGGCTATTGATGATGAAACTATAATATGGAAAGTACTAAGAACCCTGCGTCCTATATATGCTATTAAGATCTCGGCTATTCAGGAATATAGATGTAACTCTGCTAATGTGCTTACTTTAAAAAGCTTGGTTGGTAAACTGACTACTGTTCAACTCTCTAACTATGATAATTTCACTTTTGGAAGCATTGGAAATGTTGAATCTGCTTTCAAGTCACAGCTAGTTCTGAATAAACCAAAGAAAGAAAAAGAAAGATGCATCAGTGAAAGTGAAAGTGAAAGTGATAGTGAAAGTGACAGTGACACTTCTGATGAAGACCTAGAAGATCTAGAAGCTCTTATGGCTAGAAGACTGAGAAGGGGAAAAGGAAAGTATAAAGGTAAACTCCCTATTATATGTTTTGCATGTAATAAAGTTGGTCATATAGCTGCTAGATGTCCTAACAGGAAGGATAAAGATGATGAAAGGAAAAGAAAATACAAAGATAGAAAAGATGATAGAAGCTACCGATGGAATAGAGACTACAAGGGAAAAGGTAAGAAATCTTGTTACATTGCTGAAAAAGAGACTGACACTGATAGTGATGATTTTGAAATTGAGGTAGTCTATGTTGCAATGAAAGATGAATCTGATGAGGATGAGAAAACTGCATTGATTTCCTATGTGAACAAGAATGATAAATAGATTATTGACAGTGGTTGTTCACATCACATGATTGGTGACAAAAATAAGTTTGAGACCTTACATCATTACAAATGTAAAAGTGTAAAATTTGGTAATAATGCACCATGTCCTATTAGAGGAAAAGGTTTGATTACACTGAATGATAAGATATCTTGTGAAAATGCATATTGCGTTGAAGGTCTTAATTATAATTTGTTAAGTGTTGCTCAACTTAACAAAATTGGTTATCGAGTAGAATTTCATCACAAGAAAGCTAAAATATTTAATGCTACTGGAGAACTGATTGGTAGTGGTGATCATACTAGAGGTAATTTGTTCTATCTTGACCTATCTGAAGAAACATGTTTAATTGCACAACTTGATGATATTTGGTTATGGCATAAAAGGTTGTGTCATGTTAACTTTGACAATCTGGTAGAGATAAGTAAGAAGAAAAAGGTAAGAGCTCTACCTAGATTGAAGAAACCTGAGAATGTGATGTGCAAAGAATGTCAGTTAGGAAAAATGACAGTCAAGTTTCAAGAGAAAATCCTTTACTTCTAAAAACATTTTAGATTTGGTTCATACTGACCTTTGTGGACCTATGGGTGTACAAAGTTACTGTGGTGCTAGATACTTTATCTTATTTGTTGATGATCATACTAGGATGATGCATGTGATGTTTCTAAAAGAAAAATCTAAAGCTTTTCAATACTTTAGGTGGTATTTGGCTAAAGTTGAAAAGGAGACAGGTAGGAACTTGAAATGTCTTAGATTTTATCGAGGTGGAGAATTTACATCAAATGAATTTAATTTGTTTTGCAATGACAGAGGAATTAAAAGACAGATGTCTGCACCTAGAACACCTCCACATAATGGTATAGCAGAAAGGAGAAACAGATCTATCTTGGATTGTGTAAGGACATTGATGATTGAAAAGAATGTGACATAGAAATATTGGAAAGAAGCTATAAGACCTGTTGTCTACACTCTTAACCGGGTACAGATTAAGAAAGGTACAAATCTTACACCCTATGAACTATGGCATGGGCATGCACCGAGTGTTAAATACTTTAGAATCTTTGGAAGTAAGTGCTATATATTAAAAGACACTAGGAATGGAAAGTTTGATGCTAAGAGTGATGAAGGCATATTCCTAGAATACTCCACAAAAAGTAAAGCTTATAAGTGTTTGAACTCTAACACTAACAAAATTGTGGAAAGTGTGAATGTCAAAATTGATGAGTATGCAGAAAGAAATGAAGCTGACAGTAAAAGAGAACCAGAAGATTATAGATCTTTTGTGTACATTTAAGAAGAAGAAGAGGCAAGTAACAGACTTGCACCTGATGTCGAGTCTCGGGTAAGAAATGTCGAGCAACAGACAGAAGCTACTGAGCGTTAAGAAAATAGTGCCGAGAGAAAACAAGAACATGTTGAGCTACAAGAAAAAGTTGTTGAGTATTAGGAAGAGGTTGTCGAGCATTCTAAAGTTGAATCTGACAATATTATCGAGGAACATGATGAAATAGAGGAGAGAACAACTGAACCTATTTTGGAAAAATATGTAAGAAGACATCATAAGCCTGAACAAATAATTGGAGACAAAAATACTAGAATTCAGACCAGAAGTAAGACTAAGGATCCAAAATGCCTACTGTGTGAATTTGAACCAAAGACAACTAGAGAAGCATTGGAGAATGAAGACTGGATACAAGTAATGAATGAAGAAATTGACCAAATTGAGAAGAATGATACTTGGACTATGGTGTCGAGACCTGAAAACAAAAATGTTATAGGAACAAAATGGGTATTTCAAAATAAGATGAATGAAAATGGTGAAATCACTAGGAACAAAGCTAGGTTGGTATGCAAAGGCTACGCACAAGAAGAAGGAATAGATTATGGGGAGACATTTGCCCCTTGTAGCTAGATTGGAAGGATTAAGAACTCTTCTTGCATATGTTGCTTATAAAGATTTCAAGGTATATCAAATGGATGTCAAGTCTACATTTTTTAATGGTATACTAGAAGAAGAAGTTTACATAGAACAACCAGAAGGTTTTATTGATCCAAACAGAAGACACATGGTGTGCAAACTGAATAAAGCATTATATGGATTGAAGTAAGCTCCCAGAGCATGGTATGAGAGGTTGCACAACTACTTGATACAGATTGGATTCTCAAGAACAAATGACACAAGCAATATGTACATGAAGGATGAAGAAGGTAAAGGTGTCCTATTGGCAAAAAAATTTGTTGATGACATTATTTTTGGTGGACAAGATGCATTATGTAAAATTTTCTCAAATGAAATGCAAACTAAATTTGAAATGAGCATGTTTGGTGAGATCAAATTCTTTGTTGGTTTACAAGTATATCAGAGGAAGAATGGAATTTTCATTACATAGTCTAAGTATGTTAATGAAATACTAAAAACTTTTGGGATTGAAGATGCTAAACCAGTGGGAACTCCCATGGTTACTAGACAAAATTTATCTAAGAATGATGATGATGCAGAAGTGAATCAGACTCTGTACAGATCCATGATTGGAAAATTGTAGTATGTTGTACATAGAAGACCAAATATTGCATTAGCCGTTGGGATTGTGGCAAGATTCTCTTCCCATCCTAAGGAAACACATATGATGGCCATGAAAAGAATCTCTACCAATCCTAAGGAAACACATATGATGGCCATGAAAAGAATTATGAGATACTTGAAAGGAACCGCTAACTATGGTCTATATTATAAGAAGGATGACAAATTTGAACTCTGAGTTTATACAGATGTTGATTGGGCAGGAAATGTAGATGATAGAAAGAGTACAAGTGGTGGAGCTTTCTTTCTTGGATAGAGATTAGTCTCCTGGACAAGCAAGAAACAAAATTGCATTTTCCAATCTACTGTCGAGGCTAAGTATGTTGCTGCTACAGTGAACTGTTCAAACTTGGTATGGATAAAACAATTGTTGATAGGCATGAAAGAAGAAATCACTGAACCTATTGTTATTTTCTGTGACAACACAAGTGCTATCAATATTTCTAAGAATCTAGTGATGTACACTAAGACCAAACACATTGCAATCAAGTATCACTACTTGAGAGAATTAGAACAAGACAAAGAAGTCCGCATGGAATATGTGAATACAAAAGAACAATTAGCAGACATATTCACTAAATCTTTACTCAGAGAAGCTCATGAGTATTTGAGAAGTCAATTAGGGGTTCTTCACCTAACTGAGGCTGCCTAGACAAGCTAGGAGCACTGCATCAAATATGCTATAGCAGAACATTTGACAAATTAATGCAGAAGATTGTCACACTTTAGGGCTGGCCTAGAGTTGTGAACAGAAGCAAAGACAAGGAATCAGTCATAAGCAAGATGACAGAGGGAGAAACACTGAGCTACATAGATATTATCTACATTTGATGGATGTATGTTTTAGTTGCTACTTTGACATTTTTGTCAAAGAGGGAGAAGAAACTGATATGATAACACATGAGATATGATAACACATGATACTGAAAAACAAGAGGGAGATGAGCTAATGGAATTAAAAAGCAAGAGGGACATGAACTGAAGAAACTAAAGATAAGGATGATGAACTGAAATGAAGGATCAGGATAGAGGGAGATCTGAATACTTCTGATGGTCACAAAAGTGAGGCTTATAGGATTCTGAATTAGAATGAAAGTAAGGATATTATAAAATAATTTTCTAATGGACAGATAAGTTTTTGATTGGTTGGTAATCCATGTGTTATTCAAGTGATATCATATGGTGTTTCCATCAATGCCAAAGAGGGAGATTGTTGGAAATTGCAATTGAAACAATTATTGTATTGTCATTGATGTCAAACCTTAATTGGTAAGACTATTGTTACTTAGGAAAGTACTATATCTTTTTGAGTGTTGCTAAGGGGCTAAGCAAGGTTGGTAACAATAGCACCTAAGGAAAGGTTGAGTTATCTTGATACTACAAAGTGTACTTGACTATGTTTCACTATGATGAGATAATATATTATTTATCTTAGTAAGACTGAAGACTAAACTGGTAGGCTTAACCGAGCAAAGAATGGAAAAATCATGTTTAAGCCGAGTGATGTTAGTGTCGACTGAGTTAGTATATGCCAAGAAAAATTATAGTGTCGACCGAGCATCAGTTAATTGCTGAGGAAGACAATGTAAGCTGAGGAAATAATTTTAGTAATGACCGAGCTTTCTAGATGAAGACCGAGTGAACAATCACAGTATTGACCGAGCATCAACAATTTTATATTTGAAGAGAATTTAATTTTGGAGCCGACATTGTTGAATTCTTGGATTATGTAAAACGTGTTGACTTTATTTATTGATTGTTTGGAAGCATTAAATGCATTATAAAATGTTTTATTGTAAATCTTTAAGAGATTTGAGATTATTCTAGAAAAGGAGCCGAAGAACATGAAGCGGGTAGATTCAATGAATCTGACCTAACCCTAAGATCTATGAATGAGATTGAGCAGCAAAAGATGAGTTAACCTAATTGAGGAAAATATAAGGGAACCTGAGCATTTTGATATGCATGTACATGGAAAACAGAGAATGTTGGAAGTGGAAAGTTTTATTGACTGAATAAGTAGAAAAGGCTGAAGGAGAATTGTGGTGATTGCTTGAAGAAAAGTTCTGAGCAGATCAGAGATGGAAATGGTAAAGTTTCAAAGTTAGTAAACCAGCATTAGTGTATAGAATCAGATCTGATATTTGCAAAGTGAGTTGTATATTTTTCAGATAATACTGCTGCTACTTTCTAACCATTGTAATAGTCAAAATCCTTTTAACAGAGGTTGACCTAACAGTCATATGTTAAATCCTTTAAACAAGTTTGCATTCTAATAGAATGTATGTAAGTCATACGACTAGGCTCACTTTTAACAGGGTGATTGAAATCCTTTAACTGGGTCACATTTGACAATGTGTATTGTAACCTTTGACAGGGTTGGCTTTTTACCGAGCTCACTTTAGAAGAGTGAAAATAATAGTAGCATGTTACAAAGTGGTTTTTCCCAAATTGTGTTTCCACTATAAATCTTAGTGTTAATACTTGTGTGAATGTTTTGGTTTGAACATTACTATGTTTTGCAAGTTAAGTTACTGCTGGGTAGTGGACTGCATTGTTAGATGTTTCTATTATTGAATCAGTGATGACCGAGTTTGTTTTAGTTTTGGATCTAATTTAAGGATAAGTTTTGGAGATTATTTTATACATCAAGACCTAAGAACCACTGATACACCCCCCCTCTCTGTTGTTCTAAATCATATTAACACTATATATGGAGCAGCCTCAAGGATTCATTAAGAAGGGACAAGAGCACCTTTATTGCAAGCTAAATTGGAGTTTGTATGGCCTCAAGCAAGATCCAAGATAGTGGTATATAAAATTTGATCGCTTGATAGCTGAAAACAATTTCACAAGATATGAATCAGACCCATGTGTCTACTTCAAGAAACTTCCTAATGGTGAATTTGTCATTCTCCTTCTTTATGTTGATGACATGTTAGTGGCCGACACAAACAAAAGAATATTTAATGAGTTAAAGGATAAATTGGCAAGAAAGTTTGACATGATGGACTTAGGGGCAGCCAAGAAGATTCTTGGCATGACAATCACAAGAGACAGGAAGAAGGAAATCACATTATCTCAAAAGCAATACATTGATAAAGTTGTTGAGAGGTTTGGCATGGCTGATGCTAAAGTTGCTCCTCTTCCTCTTGCTGGTCACTTCCACTTAAGCTCTGAATTATGTCCTAAAACACAAGAAGAAAAGGACTTCATGGAGAAAATTCCATATAAATCTGCAGTTGGAAGCATCATGTATGTGATGGTTTCTACTCGCCCTGACATTGCTCATGCAGTGGTTGTTGTGAGAAGATTCATGAGCAATCCCGAGAAGGCTCATTGGGAAGTTGTTAAGTGGATACTTAGGTATCTAAAAGGAACTTCAAATTATGCATTATCCTTTGGAGGAAATAATGTTTAGTTGCAAGGTTACACTGATTCTGACCATGCCAAAGACTTGGACAAATGAAGGTCTACCACTGGATATACCTTCACATTTGTTGGAGCTTCCATCAGTTGGGCTTCAAGGTTGCAGCATTGCATTGCCTTTCTTCAACTAAGGCTGAATACTTGGCTCTTTCCGAAGGTGCAAGGGAAATGATTTGACTTCAACGATTGCTTGGTGACTTGAAAGTGCATCAAAATGAGTATAAACTATTTTGTGACAGCTGCAGCGCTATCTTCATGTCTCATAATCAATCTTCACAATGTCGCTCTAAGCACGTTGATGCACATGCTCACTTTGTTTGTCATGCAGTTGAAGAAGGAAAGCTGGAAGTTGTCAAGATTGATACTAAGATCAATCTGGCAGATATATTCACCAAGGTTGTCACCAAAGAGAAGTTTGATTGTGCAAGGACTTCTCTTGGCCTGATGAAGAAAAGATAAGTCAACACTTCAGCAGGGTATTGGGTGATCAGTTGCAGCATGGTTGTCCTTCAAGTGGGAGTTTGTTGAGGAATGAAGGTCAACAGTCATAATGTTTTATTATTTCTTTTATTATGACTCTTCATTCAAAGACTCTTCATTTCATGTATAATCCTGGAGCCTTTTTAATTGTTTCTCCTACTCATTTGTAAACACTTTTTTGAATCAATACAATACTCTTCTAGACGTAGCCACAATTTGGGGTGAACCAGGATAAATCTGATATTTGCGTATTTGTTAATTACTTTATTTATCTAATGTTTATTTCTCGCTTTTCAATCCCTTTCAATAATATGGAAATCTTTCCTCTTTCCTTTTTAATACAACAAACTAAAAAAATATTGATGGAAGGTAAATATTGAAGGCTCTATGTGAGAATGCAATTTGAAGATTTCAAAAATGGGAAAAGTAATATCAGTCTACCAAACACACTCATCCAATGCAAATATTTGTTTAAACTTATTTTTTTAAAGATTAGAGGCTGCTACGAACTATTTTATTTTTAATTTATTTATGGTCTACAACTTTAAAGTTTTTGGAAGATTTTCAATGTCGCTTGGACAAGCGAAAAGATGATAGCTTGATGTGGAGTTGTACAAGGTTTTGATTTGACTTGAGTAGTTGGCCAATTTAATTTGCATTCAATGTAGCTGCATGATCGACAGTTTGCATTTGATATTCTTAGATATTTGTTTCTAGTAAATATCTATTTATTAAATATTAAAATTGATAAACATATTAATAAATTATAATTAGATTAATTCTATCAATTATAATTATTATTTGCATTTTCTTAAAAAAATATAAATAATTAAATTAAATTTAAAACAGAAGTCAAAATTAAAATTATACAAAAATTAATATTTGAAATATAATATTAAAAGCATATTTTAAAATGAGAAAATACAATAAATATCTATGAGAAAATAATCCGGAAAGCTTTTGCCTTGATTTTTTTTCATCACTAAAACACATTAAGAAGAAAATAGAAGCATTCTAATATAATATATATTTACAAATAAAATTTATATATAAATACTTCTAAATATCAAATTATTATAATTAATATTAATATATTTTATATAGTATAATAGATAATTAATATATTATTATATTTTTTATATTATAAATTATCTAAAGTATAATTTATAATGTCTTTATTTCTAAGGGCACTACAAAATTAATAATGATACTAAATATTTACCTTCTATCTAATAAATATATTATTATATTTTAAATATTATAAATTATCTAAAATATACTTCATAATAGCTTTATTTCTAACGGCACTACATAATTATTAATGATACTAATATTTACCTTCTATCTATTGATGATAAAAATATATGGCTAGAAGAGTACTAATAAAAAGTACAGCATGTAATTAGTGTTGCCCAAAAAATTCCCTATCATTCATTTTTGGCCACGGTCCTATTTTCCAAAGAAATGCTCAAGTGTCAAAACCCTCTGTGTTTTCTGCCTTTTAGTGTCGAAAGTCCAGTGTGTTTTCTGCCTTTTGGCCTGAAAACCCAATGTGTTTTCGACCTTCTCTCTGAAGGCTCAGGATGTTTTTGACTTTCGGTCCAAAATTCTCTGTGTTTTCGACCTCCAGTTTGAAAACCCTCTATGTTTTCGACCCCTCATGTTTTGCACTTCTACTCTGGCGTCGACACTTCCCTAAGTGCGCAATTTTGACCTGGTGGGGCCCCATGGCTGGCTTTCCTCAAATTCTTGCAGTTGTCACGTGTCCGCAAGGAATATTCCTTGCCCTTGTGATCATGTGACAGGATGACACCTGTCGGTGGGCCCATTCTCCGTCTGCAAAAGTTAGAGCTTGGCAAAATCTTGTGGTTGTCGCTACACCACTAAGGAAAGATGTTGCCTATTTAAGCGCACGGTGTAACGACGATCGTCGATCTTCCTTCCGATGTGACGCTGGTGTCAGTGGGTCTAGGCCACATAATCCTATTCGGTGGCTCCTGATTTGTCTGCATCATTCTGTCTCACCTTTCTGTCAGTGGGTCTTGTTTCAAAAGGCATCAACGGTGGTCGCATGATCGCTAAGGTATCTTTCCTGACATGCGATCATGCGACTACCATTGGATGAGAATCTTCAACCGGTCGGTGGGCCCAGTGGTTGTTTTCAAAGAACGCTAGCAGTCTATCGCATGATCACATAGCCCCTTTTTGGCTATGCAAACATGCGACAAACCGTTAGCCGCCCTGATAGAGCTTGCAGTTTGGCGGTGGGCCCTTGGTTGGTGATGTGCCTGCTTCTCAGTGGCTGGCTAGTGGTGACATGTTTGGTCAGCGGGGACTTTGGTAGCTGTTGGTGGGTCCTCGGGTGGTGACGTGCCCATGTTCCATTGGTCAGCTAGTGGCAAAGATTCGTTGTGGGTCCACATATTTCAAATGAGGTGGCATATTTCCTGAGTGCGCTACTGTGATGTGTTGAGCCCAACTCTTTGTAAGGCCATAGTCGACGATCTCTTCTTTGGCGGTTAAGTGAATGGAGATCCGACAGCTGTTGTATGATCTCATGGAGTCTTTCGACTCCATGAGATCATGCGCCAACCGTCGATCTTGCTTTTTTATCAAAGCTCTGGCGGTGTTGTCATGGGTCTGACTGGTGTGTGGTTGGGTTTCTATCGAGCCACGTGATAAAAGGTTGACAGGTGGGATACTTTGTGAGACTGAGGTGTCTTGCGTGACTGGATGGCGATTCAGCAAAGCTTTTCACATGATCGGATGAGGCTTTTTTAGCTCATGCGATCATGCGACCAATGGTATTTTCAAGCAGTGCGGCTAGTTTTGGTGGGCTTTTTTCTGTGAGATGGTTGCAGCAGTGCGGTAGCTCGAAATTGATTTCTGAGGACATTTTCTAGTTGCAAAGGTGATGATGGATGATCTGGTTGACGGCACCATGGATTTTGCAGGGTACAGTATGGTGTTCTTACGCCGATGAAACATTAAAGATTTGGCACCATCTGTACTTTCAAATTCATTCTTGTGAAGATCAAATCTGGAGCCTTAATGACTCAGTGGGCTTGCAGGAAGGTAGATGGATTGAGGTCTTTTGTCTGCAGGCATGATCAGTACAGGGGTGGACATGCAAGCACATATCTGATCGGTTGAGATATTTTCATGAACATTTATGATCAAAAGTGACTGGTTTAGGGTTGGATTATTTTATGCAGATTTATGTAACCCTGGTTAACTTTTGACTCCTGCCTGCATGCAGTTGAGTTTGTATATAACATTTTTTGGAGCCTTAGTGCTCAGAGAGTTCACATTTTGTAAAAAGGAAATTTTCTTTCCTAGAAAACTATCTGAGACACTTTCCTGTCCTCTGGTTTTCTTGCAGTTTGTAATCTCCCATTGATAATACAAATATTGCAGAGGCAGTTTGTGACAATCCTTCATGTCCCTATGTTTCCTTGTTTGGCTTGTCTCTTATTGGATCAAAGTGTATGCATGTTTTCAATGATATCTCAAGTTTCCTGATTCCTCTTTCTTTCTACAATTCATGTGTATGTTTATGAATGATCTGATTCAAATGCTTTTGTGGGCATACTTCCACCCCTAGTAATCTGTCTCATTCCTATACCCAATTGTAGAGATGAATGTTTGTCTGCAGGTTATAGTCTGTGTCTGACTCTTCAGGAGTATTGTTGTCTTGAGAAATTCCCTTTTCCCTGCATAGTATTCCTTTACTGCAGACCCCTTTATAAAATATTTATGCAAGCCTATTCATTGAGTTGTAATCTACTAGACCTAAGTCTTTCACTGGTTTCATCCCTCTAACTGAGATCTGAACCCTAGTTTCGGTGCATCACCTAGTAGGTAGTTTGCTTTCCTGTTATTTCCCTTTCATGCACTCCTATCCCTTTCCCTCAAAAGATTTACTTTCCTATCTAAGAAGCAAACTAAGGTGACTATCCAAGAGGAACCAGCCTAGAACTTGGAGGTCTCATCTCGGTTAGCAAAGGTCCCACAACCTTGAGATGATTCCCTTGTTATACTGGATTATCAAGACCAAGAGAGCTTGAGATCAGAGGTGCAAATTCAGTATATAAAAATTAGTACACATTAAAGTTAATATAATATATTTACCTTCTATCTATTGATGATAAAAAATAATCACAAGGGAAGAGTACTAATAAAAAGTACTACATGCAATTAGTACACATTAAAGTTTATATATATATATATATATATATATATATATATATATATATATATATATATATATATATATATATATATATATATATATATATATATATATATATATATATATATATATATATATATATATATATTGTATCATTACTATATATTATATATCTATAATAGAAATTAGTATATTAGATTCTATAATAGAAATTAGTCTATTAGATTCTCTAATAGAAATTAGTATATATTAGTAGGGTTTACATAATGATTAGAGTTAATAATATATTACATTTGTCCCAATCAAATGGCGTCTAAGTTATTTGTAGTTGTATATAAATTTATATTTAACTATAGAAGAAATGGTAGCTAATTAAATAATTGAAATAATTATTTAATTATAAAAAGGTAGAAGAAAGATAAAATTAATGAAATAATAAAAAATTGTTTAATTAACTCACAAAAATGATAAATCAATTAAATAATAAAAAGTATTTAATTAATTTTAAAAATTATGTAATGTTTTTTGTCTATATTTCTATGGCAACGATTACTTCAGTTGGGGGAGACAATTATGCGTCATTCTAGAGATCTGTGTTGATGACCCTGATCATGATATGGAAGACTAACTTCAAATCATGCACTTATCTGTGAGCATCACCTAGATTCAATGAGTGTTAAGAGTTCCATTCATTCTAATGAGATATTGGTTCATGTGAACCACTACTCATGAAACATGGGTCAATGAGTTTGACTCAAAAACCTACACAGTTGAATCCTGATAGCAATATCACAATTTTACTTGTTGTGGAAAATATCTCCTACTTATCAATTGATGAACTTAGGGGACTTTCTAATGAATGATTCATAAGGCACAACACTTGTTGAAGGTTTTTCAAATGTTGTTGCAAGTAGAGTGTGATTAACCATGGAGGAAACTTTGCAACTAAACACTCTCAAGTTGGATTAGTACTAGGTTGGAAGACCTCTTGAGAAGCCCTGGTGCTTCACCTTTGTGAGCATCACCTAGATGAAATGAGTGTTGAGTGTTCCATTCATTCTCATGAGAGATGGGTTCATGTGAACCAATACTCATGAAACATGGGTCAATGAGTTTGACTCAAAAAACTACACAGTTGAATCCTGATAGCAATATCACAATTTGACTTGTTGTGGAAAATATATCCTACTTATCAATTGATGAGCTTAAGGGTCTTTCTAATGAATGATTCATAAGGAACAACACTTGCTAAAGGTTTTTCAAATGGGGTTGCAAGTAGAGTGGGATTAACCATGGAGGAAACTCTATAGTTAAGTGTGCTTGAGTTGGACTAGTACTAGGATGGTGGTCTCTCGAGAAGTCTCATTGCTTCACCTCTATGAGCATCACCTAGATGAAATGAGTGATAATTATTCCATACATTCTCATGAGAGATAGGTTTTTGTGAACCACTACTCATGAAACATGGGTCAATGAGTTTGACTCAAAAAACTACACAGTTGAATCCTTATAGTAATATCACAATTTGACTTGTGATTCAAAGTATGTCCTACTTGTCAATTGATGAGCTTAAGGGGCTTTCTAACGAATGATTCATAAGGTGAAATACTTGTTGAAGGTTTTGAAAATGGGGTTGCAAGAAGAGTGGGCATAACCATGGAGTAAAATCCTTAGTTAAGAATGCTCGAGCTGGAGTAGCACTGGAATGGGTGACCTCCCAGGAAGTCCAAGTGCTTCACCTCTATGAGCATCACCTAGATGCAATTAGTTCTAATTATTACATTCATTCTCATGAGAGATGGTTTCTTGTGAACCACTACTAATGAAACCTGGGGCAATGAGCTTGACGCAAAAAACTACACAGTTAAATCCTGATAGCAATGTCACAACTTGACTTGTTGTGGAAAATATCTTATACTTATCAATTGATGATATTAAGGGCTTTCTAATGAATTATTCATAAGGTACACCACTTATTGAAGATTCTACAAATAGAGTTGTAAGCAGAGTGGGATTAACTATGAAGGAAACTTTGTAGGTAAGCATGCTCGAGCTGAAGTAGTACTGGGATGGGTGACCTCTCGGAAAGTCTTGGTACTTCATCTTTGTGAGCATCACCTAGATGTAATGAGTGCTAAGTGTTCCATTCATTCACATGAGAGATGGTTTCATGTGAACCGCTACTCATGAAACATGGATCAATGAGTTTGACTCAAAACTACACAATTGAATCCTGATAGCAATATCACAATTTGACTTGTTGTGGAAAATATCTCCTACTTATCAATTGATGATCTTAGGGGTATTTCTAATGAATGATGCATAAGGAAAAACACTTTCTGAAGGTTTTGTAAATGGGATTGGAAGAAGAGTGGACTTAACCATGGAGGAAACTCTGTAGTTAATCACACTCAAGCTGGAGTAGTATTGGGATGGGTGAGCTCCTGAGAAGTCTTAGTGCTTCACCTCTGTGAGCATCACCTAGATGCAATGAGTTCTAAGTGTTCCATTCATTCTCATAAGACAAGGTTCTTGTGAACCACTACTCATGAAACATGGGTTAGTGAGTTTGACCCAAAAAAACTACACAGTTGAATCCTGATAGCAATATCACAATTTGATTTGTTGTGGAAACTATCTCCTACTTACACTACTACATTTGGGGCCAAATTTTGACAGAAACTTCTGAAGGGTAATTTTTTTTATGAATTTGGTGTTTTTTTTTTGTAATAGGCCCCGATGGTGTCAATATTCCAATGGGTGCTTAATTGACCATCAAAATTCCAATAGCTTCGTGGTATAGAAGAAAAAAAAAGTGAATCGCCCTCATCATTTTTATTTCGATTGGATAGAGAAGGAGCGGGAGAAAAGGAATGAAAGCTGAGCATGAGAGAAGGTATGTGATTTCTTCATCTTTTGAGCCTCTAGCATCATGTTCAACTGCAAATTCCAAATGCATTGCATTTTATTTGATCATGAATGCTCTCTAAAATGATCACATTCTATTGGTGCCATGCCCTAGGCAGTGCTTTATCTCTATTATTTGATGTTATTGGTGCTTGTGCTCAAGGATATCGATTCACTATTTTCAAATGTTTGGATTCACGTTTGTTGATATTACTAACACATTTAATGGCACCATTGCATATTGCTGAGATGCTCACTAAAATGGCCACATTCTACTGGTGTCGTGCCCTAGCCCATGCTTTAACTCCATTATTTGATGTTATTGGTGCTTGTGCTCAAGGATATGCATTTTTTTGAAATGTTGACTATGGTTATCAAATGGACAGCCTATAAGCTTCTAGCTAGGCACCATTTGTATTGATAGCTTAGGGCATCAAATGTATTGTATCATTAATAGTTGAGACTTTTTTAAAAGGAAATAGGACAAATAATGATTTTGATTTATTTTCTCTATTTTGATCCCTAAATGGCTTACAACCCTAGAGAAGTATATGCAGATTTACGAATGTAGTTGCAAGATACATAGCAGCTGATAATTCACAAGAAATCCATGCATCCAATTTGAATAGAAATTAATGCAAAGAAATAAGGTCCTCTAATGGCCCAATCATCTAGACCTTGACTTTCCCGTCAACCAGTGACCCTTCAAAACTGGGTTATCATGCAATCAGTGTGTGATCCTTCATTCTCCTGGTATGCCCTGCATCCAAACATATTGGAAATACACAATACAATGATAACAAGTCTTTCACAATCCCCCTTCCCTCAAGGAACACTATCAAACATCCCTTCCACATAGGATTTCACTGTTGTATGAGTGGATTGTGTAGGAACAGTTAACATTAAACAAGGAGCAAACTCCTCAACACATTGAATTCAATAATAAATGAAACCTAACACCAACACTATTCCTTCCATAGTTGCAAGATACATAGAAATCGATAATTCACAAGAAATCCATGCATCAAATTTTTATAAGGATATCCTACTAATCAATAGGATTTTTCTTGAAATGACCAATGATTATGCATTTTGATGGTAGTGTGCTAGTTCAAAAGGATAATATAAATTTGAAACAATTTTTTTGTGATTTTCTCAAACTATAAATGTGGTTAAAGGGAAAATATTATGTGAAATTCCCACAAACCAAGCTAGCAAATGATTGTACATCAAATTATTCCTATATTCATTCAAGTATTGCTATGCTTCAGCTACCTGACCTTTGAGATTCATCTAGAGGAATGTGTAACTTTAAGATAGAGTTGCTTCTTGAGCCTTACAATAGAGTAAAATATGATCAAGATTTGTTTAGGTTGTATCTTTGTTAGTCCCATTGTTAGGTTCTTATGGTTCATGGTTTGAATCTATTATGGTTGTGTAAGGGATTTGTAGATTCTTTTTCTAACATAATTATTGGACACCATGATTGGAACAACTGGTTGTTGGCTATTGTACACATGAATCATAATTGTCAATGGTTCTTTGTGTTCAAAAATTTGTTGATCTATCTTTGAGATTTATTGTCCCATCTTTAAAAGAGCAATAAAAGATATAGTGAGTGCTATCTTTTCCAAGTGTTTTGTGGGTGCCATTATCTTCTAGGAGTAATTGTTGAAACCAAATTATGTTCTTTGCCTCTAGTAAATATTGCAGACACAATCATCTTCTTGGTGAAGGGTTGCTTCCATCCCCATGAGGCACTATTGCATGGTTTCCATTCCCTTGTAGTATAGTGAACCTAATTTAATACAAGTGTGCCCTATTTTGGGATCCATAATTTATGGCCCCTACACTGTGGTTGTTAGCCTAAGACAGGCCTACCTTTTCATATAATAAGAGGCCAACATGAAACAAACATCCATAAGTTAGGGGGTTGTTCCCTATCCATAATTTATTATTTAAGTGCTAAATGATGATGGGTATATCGTGTAATTCATACCTAGTGTATCTCTTTCTTTCTCTCCACAGTTCACATTAGGAGTATATGCTATAAAATACTAATGAAATCAACTATTGGTCAAATCTAATCAAAATTGCACAATAAGGATTAAAATAGATCTTGAAGAAATATGGGAACCATTTTTGATAGATCTTCAATGTCTCCAAATACTTTCAAATCATAATGGTAGGTGTTCAAATTTCATGAATATGGTGAAAAAAATCACTAACTTGCAACCCCATGAGAAAATTTGGTGGAAACCCTAACTCCGTGATAACTCATTCAAACCTTATCTAATTGACCTCAAATATGTATTGTAGCATGTTTAATGTGTCCTTCAAAAACCCTCCAAAAATTAAGCAAGAATTCACCAAATTGAGAGAGATATGCAATTAACAATTTAAACTCCCTACTCAAATTTTTTTTGCCTTATTTATTGCCTTCTACATGCCAAGATCATGTTATAATACTACTTTTAATGAAATGACTTGCACAAGAGAAGAATATAATAGCATATATGTTGCAATTACTTGATAATACTTAAGAATAATAAACTATTTTGAGGAGGAAAACCTCCAAAAGTCTCATAATACAATGATGATAAAATAACCTCTAGCTCCTATAGATACTATTCTTATGCCTTGAATGTCATCCAAGTAAACTTAGATACCAAAATATAACATCTTAGATGACTTGATGTAATATGCAGTCATGTTTGTTCTCTGATTTTGTCTTTTTATTGTGTATGAGTTGTTTATAGAAGAAAGTAAAGAATAATGATCATACTTTGATATATTGTGGAAAATTAAAGGAAAGAGTGCTTGGTGGGTTATCATGCAATCAGTGAGTGATCCTTCATTCTTCGGGTCTGCCCTGCATCCAAACATATTGGAAATACACAATACAATGATAACAAGTCTTTCACAATCCCCCTTCCCTTGAGTAACACCATCAACCATCCCTTCCACATAGCATTTCAATGTTGTATGAGTGGATTGTGCAAGAACAGTTAACATTAAACAAGGAGCAAACTCCTTAACACATCTTGGAAACCATTGAATTCAATAATAAATGAAACCTAACACCAACACTATTATTTCCATTCACTTCTACCAAGAATAAAGCATTTAATCCATTCAACATTACATATAATCATTAGACAGTTACATTTCCTGACTGTGTACAGGAACAGTCACGACCAAAATGATCAAAAGTACTTTCACCCTTGCACAAGCTATTCCAAACTTCAAGTAAAATGAGCAATATGCTATATCAAATGATTCATATTCATAGTAACCATTAAAAGGATCATTTTCTCAATGAACCCTCTAACTATACCCCTATGGCAGAGACTGGCAATATACATGAAATTTACATTTTTTATTACTAAAAGTGGTTTACATAGTTTCATATGATCTTTGATCGATCATTAACCTTGTCTTCATTCCTCTGGCATACACCTCAACTAGGCTTTTCACCCTAATCCTAACATCAAGTATTATCTCATCATGGTCTATTCACCATGTTTCAACACCCCATTCACTATGATCTATTCAGCTTACACCATTCATCTTCTCCAGGACTCAAAGGCTTGAAACAGTATATGTGGTAAAAATTCATGAAATACTAAAGAAGACCTATTATTTGTCAGATAAATCTTCATTGTCCCCCACAAAAAACTAAGTAATAACTACTCTACCCTTAATTTGTTTAACAATGCACCATATTAGATAAAGTAGGTTCTACCACACATGGTATGAACTCTCTTCAAACTCACAATACATTGCATGTGTAGTACAAAACTCATGAGATTCTAAAGAAGGCCTCACTCTTAATCAGTTATAAACATGTCATTATTTCATTTTTGCTTGTGAGATATGATAATTTTTGTAAACATGTCATTGGTTCAGTTTAGTTTATTCATTTTTGTCAGACAAATCTTCACTGTCTTTTGATTGTCTTCTTCATATACTAGCATGTATTAATTGACTGACAAATAAAGAGGCATTTAGACAATCAGAAGACAATGAAGATAATTTTAAATGCATCTACCACAAAAAAAAAAATTACAAAACTGAACCAATGCATGTTTACAACAAAGAAATAGAGTGATAATAATATGTTGAAAATTGTATTCTATTTAATACATGCCAAAGGACCAGTCCCAACAATTCTTAAACATAATGTATCTGATATAATGAATTCTTAAACAATTAAGGTTGGAGTAGACATAGTTATCACACAGTTTTTTGTGTGGTACAAGGAAGATTTGGCTGATTAAGAGTGAGGCCTTCTTTAGAATCTCACGAGTTTTGTACTACACATGCAACATATTGTGAGTTTGAGGAGAGTCTATGTCATGTGTGATTATTAATTAATGGGAAAGTTATGATGATTTAATTGTAGAATTACTGGTAGGTAGTTTTAGCTCATTGTTTTGCCATGTAATTTTTCAATTTCATGTATTTTATCTCCTATTTATTAGGTGCATGAGATGAAGGTTGAATGTAAGAGTCTTATAATGTTGACTTACCTTTGGATCTCAAGTTTCTGATACTCCTATGATGATCTTTCTCAACAAGTATTTTATTCTATTGTTGTTTTTTGAATAACATATTGGGGAAATACAAAACTGTGTACTTCTACAGGACAGTGAACACAAAATTGAAGCACCAAACAAGTCTTGATCAAGTTGCAGGTGGAACGTGCACTCAAATAGTAAGTAATGTAGAATAACAAAATAAGTAATATGTCATGTCTACATTTTGTTAATTTCTGAGGTTACATCCATGTTCTATATTCACATAATGGTTCAAAATTGAAATTTACAATTCGATAAAAGTACCGATGGGTGTTGTTCCCTGCACCCTCAATCAACAACTTGCTTCCATTTGTGGTCTCAAGTTGCCTCCATTTGTTGTTCCCTGCACCCTCAAAAAGCGTTAGATAGGCATATTTGTCATTTTAAGATCAAAGATAAAGGCCCCCTTTTTTATGCGCACACACACACACAACATATACAACCTTCACCATGCAGATTTGCCTAAGCACTACTGGGACCTTATACCCTGCAACAAATGTATTATTGTAAAAATCATCACAAGTCCATTTGTTGCCGAGTCTAGCTCCCAGTAGTGCTTGGTCAAATTTGATGCACTCTAGGGATAATATTTTGTGTATAATATATATGATATTTTATTTTGATTAGGTTATAGATAATCTAAGTGAAGAAGGATCATGTCAGACAATCCAAGTGAAGAAGGTAACGAGGATACAATCAATAGATTGTGGTCTAACTTGAAAAAAAAAGGCGATGGAAAATGTTATTGTCCCTGCAATATTTGTAAGGACTTAAACACTAGAAGATTGATAATCAAAACAGCTAAGAGACATTGTAGGGATAATGGTCACATTGAAGGAGGGTTTTATTATCATGAATTGGTAAGTTTTTCATTATATTTATTTAACAATTAATATAAATATGAAATACACTTGATGATGAGATCATTATCATGGTTTATTTGTGTTCATCATTTTTATATAGGTCAACCTCCCTAGGAGAGTACGTGATATGGACCATGGAGGCGTGAATATGGAGAATATGGCTTTGGAAGTGGAGGATCATGGAGGTGCGAATATTGAAGCTGAAGATTATGATCCCATGGAAGATGACGATGATGCGCCAGATGATGGTACTAATACATTGATCCATGACATATTTGGTATTGGCACAACTGATGATGATGATCAGGATGATGTTGATGTCATCCATGATATACCTCTACTTGAGAAGGCAGGCACGACCCTTTACAAAGGCTCCCAAACAACTCTTCTCTCTATTGTATTGTTATTGTTGAACTTGAAGGTTATGAATGGTTTATCCAACACAACAATGTCACGTATGCTAAGGTATATCATATATGTCAGTATTATAATTAAAGGGTGAAACATGTACCATAAATATTGTTAATATTAACAACTTATATTTTTTTCTATAGATTGATAGGTGATTTTTTGTTACCACCATCAAATATTCTCCCTCGCTCATACTGAGAATTATGTGCCACTATGAAAGATATTGGAATAGAGTATCAAGCAATAGATGTTTGTCCCAATGATCATATTATTTATCATAAAGAACATAAATTTGCAATAGAATTCCCTAAATGGCATATGAGTAGATATCGAACAAATCAAATAACAAAAAAGGTAGCTCGCGAGGTTCTTCGTTACATTCCCATTATACCACATTTGCAAAGATTATTCAGGTGTAGTAGCTTGTCACAATTTATGTATTACCATGCACACAATAGGATTCGAGATGACATTATTCAAATGCCTATGGATGGTTTTGTATTTAAGGACATAGAGAAAAACTAGCCACACTTTATTGAAGAACCTCAAAATCTCAAGGTTTCAGTGGCAACGGACGGTGTCAATCCATTTGGAGAGCTAAGATCTATTTACTCTGTTTGGCCTATTTTTGTCATCAACAATAACATTCCTCCATGGATGTCAATAAAGAGGGAGCACATTATGTTGGCAATGATTGCTCTAGGTATTTGATCATTTAATAGTTATTTGTATGTAATTATAAATCTTGCAGTAAAATGGTCACAATAATTATGTAATGTTGTTGTTCATTCAACTAGGTAAATACCAAGTTAAAGATATGAATGTATATATTGAGCCTCCTATCAACGAGTTGGTGGAGTTATGGAATGGTGTCACTATGTATGACATCTCTAGACCAATAGGAGACAGACAATTTTAATTCCATGCAATGCTTGTATGGACAATACATGATGCCCCAGGGCTAACACATTTTTCTGGTATGTTATGGTGAATTCAAGTTGCACATGATAATTCTAAAAATAAAAATTAACATATTTAATCCAATTGTATCATTATCTTGTAGGTCTTCAAACAAAGGGAAAATTTGCATGTCCAGTTTGTGGTCCAAAGATGAAATCTTGTCATTCAAAAAGTTTAGGAAAGCAGGTGTTTGATGAGCATAGACACTTTTTCCACAAAAATCATAACTATCGAATTACTGAAAAACATATTTTAAATGGGAAAGAAAAGACTGCATCTAAGCCACGGAGAATGACACCTCACCTATGGAAGTTGGAATATAATAAAATTAATCGTCAAGGTACTACTGTTCTACCTAATGGTTTATGTTTGGAATTTGTATATTTATATTGTGTTTAGTTTGTTGATTATGTGATTGATGATCGTGAATGTCGTCAAGGAAATACTACTAAGCACCTTCCCAAGGGACTAAAAAGTTATCCCAGACAATTTAGTAAGTTGCCCTACTGTGAGTAGCTGCAAATTGTGCATTTGTTTGATACTATGCATATTGGAAAGAATGTAACAGAGACATTGTGGAAGATATTGGATGGAAGGCATGACAAAGAAAAAATTGTCAAAATTTTTAGTGACATTCATGAATCCAATCATGCAATGAAAAATTTCATTGAATCAAATAGAAATGGAGAACGGATTAATATAAGTGCCCTTCCTTGGTTATTAATAGAACAAAAAAATGATGCCATAAAAGAGGTCATACAAAAATTTGATTTCCCACAGGATTTGCTGCAAACATAAGCAGTACCATATCAAAGAAAAGTGAATTTGCGTCAGGGTTGAAAATGCATGATTGGCATACCTTCATCAAGGTAAGTCATGTTCTTTTGTATTTACAATATATTTGTAAATTGCATGTACTTCTCATTGTATTATATGAGAAAAGAATGGCATGATTATTTTTATAATTGTTGTAGTACGTGCTACCCATATCTCTCCTAGAGAACTTCGACAATAACATCAAACAAGTGATATATGATCTTGGAAAATACATGAGGTAAGCAATGATATCTATTCAATTTTTTTTATATATTTTAAAGTCTCGTGTTTATATATTTTTGTGTCTTGAATGTCTTGTAGGTGGTTGTCATCTAAAGAAATCCATAAAGCAAATATAAAATACTAGAAGAGAAGAATTCCTCATCTAATGTGTGAAAAGCAAAAGTGTCTACCTTCAACCTTTTTCAATGCACAAGAACACTACCTCATACACCAAGTTGAGGAGATTGAAATGTGTGGACCCATACACACTTGGTCAATGTGGATGGTTGAGGGGCACCTGAAATTTTTGAAGGCTTTGGTTTGGCAAAGAGCACGTCTTGAGGGTTCTATGGTGAAGAGATATATGGTATACCAGACTATGGTGTATGTTACTGAATATCTTCCTAAGCTTGTAGAAAAGATCAATATAGATCACATTTGGGATCTCAACACCATTAGAAAATTCGAAGGGGAGTACTTGGTGGAGAAAGGTAGAATGAGAAAAGTGAGAGGTAATAAATTATAAGATGTTTATTGTAGCTGTTAATTAATTCTTAATCTTCAAAATTAATTGGTTGTAAATCGTCTATTTATTTTTTGTACAATTTCTCAAGAGTGGGATGCAATACATTTGTATATTGCAAACAATCAAGATTGCATGACGGTATGGATTGAACAATGTCATCATTTAGGTCACACATTAACATGGGAAGTTGTGTCTTCATTGGTTAATGAAGTTCATCGTAACGGATATCCAAATGTTATGGAAAGGGAAATAGATTTAGCACATGGTTTAAGAGATTTTTAGGTACGTATAAATTTGTTAATCACTCGTACGTTTATGAACTCTCGGTGCATTAATTTATACATGTTTGACATATTTTTGTAGGTCAAACACCACAAGGCTATGTTTTACAATGGTCATAAATTTCGCATCAAAAAGTTGGATGACACAAAGAAAACTTGTGATTCTGGGATAAGTGCAGTCTTTCAGGTGACTAATATTTCATCTAGAAATGACTTACATCCTTGAGAGTTTGAAAATTGATACTATGGCATTTTGGATGATATACTTGAGTGTGACTTTAATTCCTTTAGATTAGTTCTCTTCGTCATCAGATGGTACAGGTTACGACTTAATCAAAATGATCCTGATAGAACTATTATTGAATATGACAATGGATTTCCAATGATTAATACAAGGTGGTTTGAGCCAGTTGGGGATGAGCCCTATGTTCTTCCAAGCCAATGTGAGTAGGTATTTTACTCAGAGGTTCCACATAAATCGGGTTGGTCATTTTTTGTTAGACATGATCCAAGAGGAAGGCCGATGAGGTATAATGCGATGGAAGAAGATTACGAACAACTAGAAGATGATGTAGATGATGATCACAAACAACAGTTAGTTGATGATGTTCCTGACGCAACTTTTCTTGAAGAAGAAGATGACGATGATGATGCTACTGATGATGATGATGATGATGATGATGATGACAATGACGACGACGATGATGATGATGATGATGATGACGATGATAATGATGATGTCTATGTCGATGATGACGATGATAAAGATGATGACAATGAAGATGGTGGTGATGATGTCGATGACAACGATGATCATGGTGATGAGTTGGATGAAGAAGAAGATGAATGACATGAATGAAATGTATAGTTATGTGATCACTGCTTAATCTATTTAATATTGATTTCTTGATAGAATGTGTAGTTATCATGTGATCAATGCTTAATCTAATTAATTCGTGATGTACATTTTAATGTTTTTAATTCATATGGGATGCTTATGGTTTCTAATGTACTTACTATGTGGTTTTGAGTATATGTATCATGAATTTTTTAGCTAACATTAGATAATTGAATTACATATGTAGGTACCCGGACCCCTTTCATGAGCATCTCACACAATCTCATGGATCGACAGGTATAAGTCAATACACCCTATAGAGATTAATGTATTTCACAATTTGCAAAATATCTCGCATTACTTGCCATCTCTCTCATTTGATAAAGTGCAGGTAGCAGCAAATAGGTATTTGTCAGATGTGTCTTCCTCGAGCAAAGAAAGTGAGTCATGTAGTATGTCTGAATTAGGAAGATCAACTAGATGTCAAAATACTAGAAGGAAATTCAATAAATGCATGAAATTTTTCCTTTCTCAAGGGGGGTCATGTTCTTATGATGATGAGAAAAGGTGACATCGAGGTTCCCTCTAGGTACCAAAATCTACAGAAAAAATGGGTCCCCAAGGAACTTCCTCCAATAAACATTGATTTTAGTGTTAAAGGAAAGATATATCGTATTGCACCATCATCAATACATGGTTTGGGCCTATTTTCCATGGATGGCATAAAAGTCTCTTACAAAAAAAAATTTGAATTGATGGAGTATGTTGGACCTTGTTACAATTACAAAAGTTGGATGTGAATTGTTCAATATAAAAAAAGTATGCATAGGTATGCACTCTCAGCAAATTATATTCAACAAAAAGACAATGAGAAAAGTAAAAGAGTAGCTATATACATTGACGGAAGGCCAAAAGCATCAGGTAATATTTTAGGTTTTATAAATAGCATGTGACCTCTCTCAACTATTAAGCAACCCAATTGCATATTTGAGGTGCACAAGGGAAATCATATATTTGTATGTGTGATAAAATTAATAAGTGCAGGGGAAGAGCTACTTATTGATTACAATTTGAATCGCATAGATACAAATAATGTCACTATCATTGCATTGCAAATACATACTATGTACCATTAAATAATTGAGTTTTTTTGCAAGCCACATTTAGAGAGTCTCCTCACCATCCACCTCATCTCCATCATCATCTTCTAATGAAATTTCTTAATGTAGTCCTTTCTAATTATTGGTTAACTTTAAATAATAACACAGGGCCACAATATGGAGCAACCAAGTAGAGGGGACAATGATGATCATGGATGCACTTCTTCCCAGCAGGTAAACCTCTTTGTTATTGTACTATAAATTAGATAGAAGCAAAATGTTAAATAATTTTTTTTATTATATTCTTTTCATCACTATTTCAGATTAATTCTAATAGTGTTAGTAATATTGTTGTCACAGACAGGTGGTCAGCAGAGAAAGGGAAAGGAACCCGCAGTCCCTGAAGAGGAGTCCTTTGATGAGGACCTAGCTGTTGATTTTGCTACTTGTGATGACCCAGCCTCTGCAATTTAAAAAATGCCTCCACAAAATTGGAAAAAGAGTGGCTGAATTGGCATCTATATTCCCTCTAAATCCTTAGTCACAAAAGAAGGCAACTAAACTGATGCACCTATCTCAAAATTACAAAGTAAGTATTCATGTAATTTTTAATTATAACAAAAGTTCAATAATATTTTTTATGTTATACTAGTCTTTTATGTCATTAAAAAATAAGCGGATGTGTTTCTTTTACAACTTTTTTTACGTAATTTTGATCCTCATGGCCATGATGAGGGTACTGCAGCTGGTTCAAGTAGATCGCATGTTGGACTATATTTTTTTTTACTCTCTAACAATATTGTCCATGCTAATCACTACTTTTATTATGCTCTAACAATCTTATTCTTCAGCACGTGTCAATGATCATTTACTATCGCTGCCTCATACGATGGCAGGCTTAGATGTACTATGTCCTGCAATTGTCAGCAACACGTAGCATGGCCACAGACGCCATGGCACCACCTACTCGTACACAAATTTTATTTTCTCTATCATTATATATATGTTTATTTCCCTTGAAGTGTTCTTTCTTAGGGTCATTTTGAAATGGATTCAATTTATGCAACAGGGGGTGCATCACTTGATGGTGATTTTCCTAGATGTACTATTATTCCTAGTACGGGAATGGTGAAGGATTGCATATTTCTTGTGAGCGACGAAGGAGTTCCCTTGAAAATAGAAAAAATTTCAGGTACTTTAAAGATTGGACCTTTCTTTTACTATACAATCGTATGTTAATTACACCTTGCATTCAATATGAGAAGCTTACATCTATTGTATTCTTATTTTATACTATTATATCCTTTGACTAATGATCCCATGATTATTTTGCAGAGAATGATGTTTTTTATAGTAAACTTAATGACGAGTGTTTACGGATATTCGGGCCCACCATCTGTACAAGGTGGAACATCATATCCGAACTAAAACCCCAATCCACTATTTTGATTTCATATCATTGCTAGGATATTTATCATTACATCCATTTCTTAAACTATATTAAAGGTAATTTCACTTCATTTTTTAATCTAACACTATTTTTTTCTTAAAAGGTGGAAAACCCAAAATCAAAAGTTAAAGGATGCTCTCGTAGAGAGTATGAAAAAAAAATTTGGACCTCGTGCATTTGAGAATGGTAAGATCCTTCAAAAATTTAGATTATGTTTGAGGTATATTAAGGACTAGTACAGGTGTACATTAACCAAAAACCCAAATTACCAGCGCCCCCCTTGCATTCCTGATTTAGAGTAGAAATCTCTTATTCTTGATGTGAATGAGAAAACTAAAATAAAAAAAGGAAATACACCACCAGAGAATAGAAGAAGGTATGTGATACTGTTAAGAATCTAATTGTGTACTAAATAATCTTTATATTTATATGAACTAACACATTTCAAGCTCTTCATAGATTGCCTGACACATCAAAGGCAACAAAGCCAAGACTACAAAAGCACGGGCAACACAAGCTAGGCTCTGGTGGTTATTCCAAACTTGTTGCACGAGTTGTAAGTGTTAATATTGTCATAATTAAATGAGGAAAAATACAATTTGTAGATGGCTTTTAACACTGAAAATAATACTTTGATCTTTATAATATTTATTTATAATTTGAAATCTTTTTTATTTTGATGAAACAATATTAAAATAAAATTTGACGATACCAAGCAAAAATACAGGGTGCGTAGTTCAATATAAGTCTCACAGAAGAGGACAAGATAATTGGCTTCCAACAAGGCTATAAAGCCTTGGCAGAAAGACTAAGAAGTGCACAAGGTTCTACTGATGGATCTATCGCGGTAAGTAAGCTAAATAGATGATATTTCAAATTTAATTATTTGCCAATTAGTTTATTTGATGTTAAGTTCCAACATAAGGTGAGTAAATTTTTTTTAAGTAATAAAACAATGATAACATGAATGTGTATGAAATTGAAATGTAGCCTGTCGATTTTGGCTATACAGAACCTATGCGTGTTGATGACAATGAGGATGTGCATCAGAGTAATACAAGTAAACATCTTAAATTGATTGGTGTAGTAATACAAATTTAATTGCAATTGGTGTTTGGATTAATGTAACAATTTGTATTGCAGTTGTGTAGAGTGTAGAGGTCGTTGTTAATGAGCAGGTTGAGGTTGAGGCCGAGGCCAGATAAACTGACCTTGATGTTGATGATGTGACTAGATCAGGTAAAGAGCTATACGATTATGGTCTTTAAAGTACTGAAATACTTTAGAATGTTTTTAATGTTTTTAATGTTTTTAATGTTTTTAATTATAATAAAATATTTTTAATTTAACCCTTTTATATGTTATTGCAAATGAACCCCCTTTGCATCAACAAAGAATTAGGTGTGCATTGAGATCTAATGAGAGGGGAGATGATCATGATGAAATCGATGCTCCTCTTAGCGATTACTTCTTAAAAACTAGAAATCAAAAGAAAAAAAGAAATGATTGTCATCTATGCACCTTAATTGATAATGACTGATTTTTATATGCCAATGAATTTAATTATGTGGTATTGAATGTTCATAAATTTTATAATGTGTTAATGAATGTTATCATGTGATAACTAATGAATGTTACATTTTATTAATGTGTTAATGAATGTTAATGAATGTTATCATGGGATAATTAATGAATGTTACATTTTATTAATGGATGAAATAATGAATGAATGTTAGATGTTAACGGGGAATTTAGAGTGATGTTAAGGGGGGTGGGGCCAAATGAGCTTCCACCTTCACGTGGTTGGCCCTGTTCTCGAAACAAAGTGAATCTCAATAAGATTGTTCCTTATATAGGGTCTCAAGTGTAGCCTTTATCCCACTCTTAACATTGCAAGTCTTCAAGTGGTATTCTGACATCTTGTCTTTCTCCTAAAAACTCTTACCGAGCTCTGATACATGGATGAGTAGAAGATGTCCCTTACATGATGCACATATATAATATGGTAGATCTAGGGAACAAATATACTACAACATAGAATTAGTCAACTTGAATCTATAGTTTCTTCATTCACAATGAAAATTCAAATTTCAAGCCATATTTTAGATTTAATATTCATATTCATCTTCATCATGATCATAGCCATCACGATCAGCATTTGGTTCAACTTCATTTGAACCACACTCCATGTCGGGTACCATTAGGCATGGAGTGTGGTCATACCCATGTTACCATAATAATGAGTTAGCCTATAAAATTATGAATAAAATACCTCGTGTATCATATTTATAATACTGCAGGTGCACCCAGGATTGGCCCAGGCACCCAAGTTCCTACCAAAGGAACCTAAGTCGAACCGAGAGGAGAACAAAAGTAAAACCAGAATCCAGCCTCAAACAAAGAACCGGATAACTTGGCTTTTTTCTAATTCAAGTTTATTTCTGAATTCTTCTCCAATTCCAACTTGATTATTCCATTTATTTTTTTCCAATTTTCCTACTTCCTCACTCCAAGTTATGTTATGTTATTATTTCCTTTTACTAATTGTGCTATTTCAAGGATCACCACCCATGACTTGGTTAAGATGATGAATGTTGCCAATGCCTTTATTACCAAGGAATCATCACCCGCTATTAATGAATATTAATGATCATTATTTCCTAAGGGTAATCGATGTTTGTGTATGCTGATCACCCAAGTCTTTGGTTGTGATTTGCATGTTGTGAGGTTTGTCATAAGTGGGGGTATGACATGTTGGTTAGATTATAACATATTGACACTTACACCATGAAGAACATTGAGAAACAATGTCAGGACTCGAGAATCAAACCAAGAAAAGAATTAATGTGAAGCTTACATAGGTAAACAAAAATTGAACTCTGAAAATTATTCAATCTGGCCAATTCACCTGTACTAGAACTCAATGAATTCAGGATACATCAAATAGAAGAAAATTTTCTTCAAGACCATGAATGATCAACAACATTCCATGATTATATTGAAAATATTTTACATCAGAAAACAAAACACTAATGTATACTATCATTAAGCCATAAAATATGTCTTTAAAGTTTAGAAGCATCACAAAAACTTTCAAGAAACATAGTACTTTCCAAAATGAATACCCTCCAAATGATTATGATTATGTTGATGTTGATGTCTATAATTTATGTCTAATGATTATGATGATGTTGATGTTGATGTCTATAATTTATTTCATTTACTAATGCTTGCCTAGATTGAATTTTGAATTGCCAGGCTGGAGAACGCTTTCAAAGTTTAGGGTTTGTTCTACATGATACTCTTAGTTACAACTCAAATGCAACTCAACATATTTTTTATGTTGGGTAACCCACTGCAAAAACTCATATGTGGGTGACATTTAATGTTGTGAATCTTGGCATTGTTAATGTTATTACTTTTCCTCACGTTTCATATTTATTAAAATGTTTCTTGGCACTATCTTCTTTTTTAATTCCAATATTTGCAGCTTTTTAGATCATTAACATAAGCATTACATGTCTTTGTTCAAAGTTTATTCTAACACTATATTATATCTTATTCTTATTACAATGTTCTTTTTTGTGGGGCAGGAGGTCAATCTTCATTGTCTTCATTGTGGGGGACAGTGAAGATTTCTCTAACAAATAGCAGGTCTTCTTTAGTATCTTATAATAATGTGCTAAACTGATAAAGGTGTTATGTGCATTTCATCTGCCAATTACTAATAGATTAAGCATATTATTACTATGTTTATTGTTCCATTTAAATACATTTAACACAAAAAACAAATTTACAAAACTGAACCAATGACATGTTTATGACAGAGATCTCCAAACTAATTTCTTTCCCTTTCAATGGTTTCCAAGATGTGTTGAGGAGTTTGCTCCTTGTTTAATGTTAATTGTTCCTGCACAATCCACTCATACAACAGTGAAATACTATGTGGAAGGGATGGTTGATAGTGTTCCTTGATTGAAGAGGGATTTTGAAAGACTTTTTATCATTGTATTGTGTATTTCCAATATGTTTGGATGTAGGGAAGATGAGGACAATGAAGGATCACTCACCGATTGCATGATAACCCGGTTTTGAAGGGTCACTAGTTGAGGGGATAGTCAAGGTCTGGATGATTGGGCCATTGGAGGACCCTATTTCTTTGTATTAATTGCTATTCAAATTGGATGCATGGATTTCTTGTGAATTATCGGCTGCTATGTATCCTGCAACTACATTCATAAATCTGCATATACTTCTCTAGGGTTGTAAGCCACTTAAGGATCAAAATAGAGAAAATAAATCAAAATCATTCTTTTTCCTATTTCCTTTTAACAAAGTCTCAAATATCAATGATACAATACCTTTGATGCCCTAAGCTACCAATATGAATAGCACCTAGCTAGAAGCTCACGAGTTGTCCATTTGATAACCACAGTCAACATTTCAAAAAAATGGATATCCTTGAGCACAAGCACCAATAACATCAAATAATGGAGTTAAAGCACGGGCTAGGGCATGAAACCAATAGAATACGGTCATTTCAGTGAGCATCTCAACAATATAAAATGGTGTCATTAAACATGTCAGTAATATCAACAAATGTGAATCCAAACATTTCAAACCAATGGCATGTTTACAACAAAGGTCCAATAGAACTCCCAACAATTCTTAAACATACTTTATCTGATATGATGAATTCTTAAACAATTAAGGTTGGAGTAGACATACTTATCACACATTTTTTTGTGTGATACAAGGAAGATTTGGCTAGGTCAAATCTTCCTTCATGCTAGCAGTCTACAGAATTAGACCTTTATTAACAATTCATCATATCAGATAACTAGCTAGTATGTTTAAGAATTGTTGGGACTAGTCCTTTGGCATGTATTAAACAGAATATAATTTTTAGCATATTATTATCATTCTATTTCTTTGTTGTAAACATGTCATTGGTTTATTTTTGTAACTTCATTGTTGTATGAGTGGATTGTGCAGGAATAGTTAACATTAAACAAGGAGCAAACTCCTCAACACATCTTGGAAACCATTGAATTCAATAATAAATGAAACCTAACACCAACACTATTCCTTCCATTCACTTCTACCAAGAATAAAGCATTTAATCCATTCAACATTACATATAATCATTAGACAGTTACATTTCCTGACTGTGTAGAGGAACAGTCACTACCAAAATGATCAAAAGTACTTTCACCCTTGCACAAGCTATTCCAAACTTCAAGTAAAATGAGCAATATGCTATATCAAATCATTCATATTCATAGTAACCATTCAAAGGATCATTTTTTCAATGAACCCTCTGATCGTACCCCTACGGTAGAGAAAGGAAACCTCAAAATAGAGAAAGGAAACTTAGTAAAACCAATCTATGTTGTTGTTTGTGAGGGTACAGTCATGATAAGTGCCTCTCAAACCTCTCCAAACTTGTAAGATTGTCTTTAAATACTTTATTGATCTCTTCTAAACATTAACCAAATCAAACCTACATTTGAATTCACGCACAATAACCCCAAAATGAAGGGTTATGTATCCTTTCATGAATCCAAACATTTCAAAACCAATGGCATGTTTACAAAAAAGGTCTAATAGAAATCCCAACAATTCTTAAACATACTTTATCTGATATGATGAATTCTTAAACAATTAAGGTTGGAGTAGACATAGTTATAACACGGTTTTTTGTGTGGTACAAGGAAGATTTGGCTAGGTCAAATCATTCTTCGTGATAGCAGTCTAGAAAATTAGACCTTTATTAACAATTCATCATATCAGATAAAGTATGTTTAATAATTGTTGGGACTGGTCATTTGGCGTGTATTAAACAGAATAGAATTTTCAGCATATTATTATCATTCTATTTCTTTTTTGTAAACATGTCATTGGTTCAGTTTTAATCTATTGGTGTCATGCCCTAGCCCATGCTTTATCTCCAATATTTGATGTTATTGGTGCTTGTGCTCAAGGATATCGATTCACTATTTTGAAATGTTGACTGTGGTTATCAAATGGAAAAAATAGAAAAGAAAAAAAAAATTAACACGAAATTTTTTTTACAAAACTGAACCAGTTGTATGAAATTGTCAATCACATAGCATTTCACTATTGTATGAGTAGATTGTGCAGGAACAGTTAACATTAAACAAGGAGAAAACTCCTCAACACATCTTGGAAACCATTGAATTCAATAATAAATGAAACCTAACACCAACACTATTCCTTCCATTCACTTCTACCAAGAATAAAGAATTTAATCCATTCAACATTACATATAATCATTAGACAGTTACATTTCCTGATTGTGTACAGGAATAGTCACGACCAAAATGATCAAAACATTTCAAAATAGTGAATTGATATCCTTGAGCGCAATCACCAATAACATCAAATAATGGAGATAAAGCACTGGCTAGGGCACGACACCAGCAGAATGTGGTCATTTCAGTGAGCATTCATGATCAAATAAAATGCAATGCATTTGAAATTTGCGGTCGAATATGATGCCAAAGGCTCGAAAGATGTTACCTGTCAAAGATACCAATCAAAGATGAAGAAATCGCATACCTTCTCTCGTGCTCATCTTTCACGAAGGAAGCTTTGATAGACAAATCTTCCTTGTACCACACAAAGAACATGTCATTGGTTCTGTTTTGTAAATTTTTTTTTTGTGTAATTATTAATTGGCAGATTAAATGCAAATAACACCTTTATCAGTTTAATTAGCATGTTATTATCATATCAGATAAAGTATGTTTAAGAATTGTTGGGACTGGTCCTTTGGCGTGTATTAAATAGAATAGAATTTTTAGCATATTATTATCATTCTATTTCTTTATTCTAAACATGTCATTGGTTCAATTGTTTAAATTTTTTTTTTGTGTTAAATGCATTTTTCATGAGGGGTCTTCTTCTGAGGAGATTGATGAAGATTGTGCACCTCAAAAACCAACTCATAAGGTACCAATCATGTTTTCTATTCGCTTATATTTTTGGATTGGTAAATCTCTTTATAAGTTTCATGTCCTTTCTTTTGATTACTATGGATGAGATATATATCTTACATTTAACATTCAGCTTCTTTACATTTTAGAACATGTTGTGTTTTTTTTGAGGATTTTACCAAATCAACTTTTAACATAAACCGAAAACACCAAAGTGATATCTTGCCAAAATATTTGCATTTGACCAATAACTGCAAGCAACTAAAGGATAAATCCACATACATGTATCTTTGTAAAATACCTGGAACATCAAAAGGATGGCTAAGTGGCTACCACCATAATTTTTATCTATTGAATATGGGAAAAAAAGCACCAAAAAGAATCGAATAGAAAACATGATTGGTCATTTTAGAGAGCATTCATGATCAAATAAAATGCAATGCCTTCTCTCATGCTCGATCAGCTTTCACCCGCTCCTTTTCTCTACAATCGAAATAAAAATGATTTGGTCATTTCAAAATAGTGAATTGATATCCTTGAGCACAAGCACCAATAACATCAATTATTTTGATCTGTGGGTACCCTAATGTTGGCAAGAGTTCTTTTATTAATAAGATTACTCTGCAAGCTTGAAGAAGTAGTATATTTTGGAAAATGAAGATTGGAAAGACAATGATATTCCTGAGATCATGGATGGACACAATGTTGCAGACTTTATTAATCCATATATCTTACAGAGGCTTGAAGAATTGGAGAGGGAAGAAGGGCTTAGGATGGCAGCTGAGGGTGACGAGGATGATGAGATGGGGGAAGTGCAGTTGAATCCTGATGAAAAGGAAGCTCTAGCTGCAATTAGGAAGAAGAATAAGATGCTTATCATCGAACACAAATTGAAGAAGAGTACTGTAGAGAGCAGGCCTACCGTACCAAGGAAGTTTGACAAGATCAAGGAATATGACTTAAAAAGAATGGTAAGATATCTTTCTAGCCTGGGCCTTTAATTTTTGACAATTGGGGTAGGATCCAGACCCAGGCTAGAAAGATGTCTTCCTTTCTTTTGTGGATAGGCTCTGTTGTTGCAACAACTACACACTGTGATGTAGATATCACAACAGCTGAGAAACATAAATGTAGGCATCATGGTCACAATTTTTTGGAGACACAACATAATTGAGTGGTATACCCAGACGATGCAAAGAAACCACTACTCCTTTGGTTCTGAGTTGACATTGTGGGATCCAAAAACCATAGATTCCTTATCTATGGTTTTTGGATCCCGCAATGTCAACTCAGAACCAGAGTAGTGGTTGATTTGCATCATCTGGGTATACCACTCAACTATGTTGTGTCTCCAAAAACATTTTGACCATGATGCCTACATTTATGTTTCTCAGTTGTTGTGTCCCATGACCCCTTATGACCCTTTACGACCCTTTACAATCCCTAAGAATACATCTTAGAGGTCTTAAAATGTCATAAAGGGTCATAAGAGGCTCCTAGGAGGGGCCAGATGAGCTTCCACCTTCACGTGGTTGGCCCTGTTAAGTAGAGAATGTTAAACTATTCTCAAAACAAAGAGAAGCTCAATAATTTAAGGTCTCAGTCTATGGAGATGCTGAAAAAATGACAAGAATCAATGATGGAGAGTTTTTACATTCTGAGAAGATGTATATGGAGTGGAGGCCAGATTGAGTACCAGTGCAGAGATGATGATTCAGTAACCTACATCTATAAAATGTTCACAAATATCCCTTCTTTGGCCTACACTCATACCTCTTCTCAGAATCTAGAAACTTTGGATATTGTTTCTCATCCATGCACGAAATGTGCTAGTGATCATATAAAATTACTTCAGGCCTCCAATATTGATGAGCTGCACAATTGTAAAAATGTTTTTGCGAGACTGGGATCAATTATATTGGATACTTTGCAATGTACATAAATGCAAGGCGGTGATTATTCTCGATGATCGACAAGTATAAGTCTTCCAGGCCTTACCCAGTAGCTAGGACTAAAGATAACAGAACTCAAGAGACCATCATAGTTGGTCTCTTTATTCATTCTATATTATTGACAAAATGTTTTACCTTTCATTAGCTCATCAAATTCGGGGATTTGAAAGAATTTAATAGAATATTTTGATGTATAACGTACATTATTTTAGTTTGACACTAAATGAATTTATATACTTCACGCACTTGTATACTATGAGGACGGCCATAAAGAAGCATCCCCTCTCGTGACTTCAGTAATGTAGGCCATGGGAGGAGATGCTTCTTTATCGCCCTCCTCATAGTCTACAAGTGTGCGAAGTAGATAAATTCATGCAACGTCAACTTAAATAATATACGTTATCATGAAAACATTGTATTAAATTCTTTCAAATCCCCAGATTTGATGAGCTAATGAAAGGTAAAACATTTTGTCAATAATATAGACCGAAGAAAGAGACAACCTATGATGGTCTCTTAAGCTTTGTAATCTTTAATGTGCATATCCGTCATTTTTTCAATACTAAAGAAAATATTTTCGATAGTGGTGCTATACATCTGACGGACACTCCCGTCGAAGTCCACTTCCACCCATCGCTTGGCCGACAAATATAATGTCAGAGACAATTATGTTTTGATGGATAACTGTGATAGGAATGCTATATATCTGACAAGTATACCTGTCAAAGATATACTGCCATATTGTTTCTCTTCCGATAGGTCCAATGTCAGAGATATCTCCTTTTCAATAGATAGGTGCGACAAGAATGCTATAGCACCGACAAGTCTATCTGTAAGACTGTGGTTGCAGAACTGTCGCTATTCCAACAGTTATAATGTCAAAAAGTACTTCTTTTCGACAGGTATTTGCAACAGCCATGCCATATCTCCAATGGGTCTTCCTATCAAAGAATTATTCCTGACTCGTCGCTATTGCGACACATATGTCCGACGGGACACCTGCATGGGTCATCGGAGTTCTGATAGGTCAACCGTAAGAAATAGTGTAACAAAGCTGGTATTCATGTGCAAGTTTCTGATGAAAGTCAGTGTCGAAAAATTGACATTTACCTCTTTCGTCACAATTTCCAATGCAAAAATGCCAATAGACACATATGTCTAAATGTCAACAAATAGGTGTTGAAAATCTAACAAACGGCCATCAGAATTTGGCCTCAAATGTACTAGTGTTATCAATTGATGAACTTAAGGGGATTTCTAATTAATGAATCATAAGGCACAACACTTGTTGAATATTTTGCAAATGGGGTTGCAAGAAAAGTGGGCTTAACCTTGGAGGAAACTTTGTAGTTGTGTGCACTTGATACTCTAATCAATACTAATAACATTAATCAATATAATGTTGATAATTAATCAATATATAATTGGTTAGCATACAATTAATATTATAATTGACTAATAGTTAATCAATATAATATTACTAATCAATGTAATAATCAATTAATCATATATACAAATTAATATTATTAATAATAACATAATTATCAATATCGATAATATTAATAATCATAATAGCATTAATCAATATTAATAT